>JANFOE010000774.1:0-451354 GCA_025667525.1 Glebionis coronaria
AAACCAATATTACTTTACCAACTAATTGGCAACCTCCATGCCTAGTCAAAACATATCCAAACCCGACCAAAACATGCTAAAGGCCCCCAAAATATGATCACAACAATCAAAACATAGTGGAAATACATTTACCCCGGATTTGGGATGGTTTTACCGGGTTATTCAGACTTTCTCCGGTTTTTACAGTTTGAGTTCCCTTTTAGTCAGTTTTGGTCGGTTTTAAATGGTTTAGCCCGCATCGACCGTATTTGGATGTGTGTGACCATGTTTAAAAGTTATTAAGTTAGTATGTGATAATGAAAATATATACATAACCCAAGTATGAAAATACGTGATGATGGTGAACCCAAGAACAAGTATCCATAAGCTAAAATTTAATTTAACTTGCAAGGTCGTGTAACTAAACAATATATTAAAAATTAAACTTCCAATATAAGAGAAACTTTTTAATTTGAACTTTCAAAGTCCTATCATAGTTAAGAACATGATGATAGATGCTATGTTTTGTTCATTAGTTTTGTATGTTATCCATCTTTGTAGGTTTCCTAAGGAAAATCAATGTCATTGTTTTGTTGATGAAATAATAATAAATGTTGTTAGAGCTCAACCATATATTTTAAATCATTTGATTGTGTGTCATCACGATGTTCCTTGTCTAATAAAACAACATCTACTTCACCACCTAAATTTTAACATTTAAGCCTGGTCAAAACATAGTTAATCCCAACCGAAACCTGACAAAGACTCCCAAACCATGATGAAAACAATCAAACCCAAGTGGAAATTGAATCTACAAGGATTTGGCATGGTTTCCCCGTATTATTCATACTTTCCCCGGGTTTGCCCGCTTAAATTCCATTTTGGTCTACTTTGGTTGGTTCGGAAGGTTTGATGGATGTACAAGGGTAGAAGATAGAGCCCAAACATATTTGGTTGCCCAATATCGCGTGAAGAAAAGTACTTTTTTTGAAAATGTCATAACTTAGGTTGTAGAAGTCCGTTTCAGGCGCGGGACGAGGCGAATCGAAGGCCAAAACGAGAGGAACGTAGCTGTAACCCAACTTTGTTGGGTTACAGAAATTTTGAGGCCTGAAACACTATATTTTATGAGATATTTTCATTTTTATCAATTTTTCACATTTTGTTGGATATTGTTTTTGGGGTCAGGTCAGACCCATTTATATTCAAGGGTTTATTTTGATCATACTAGTAATGCCAAGTTATTAGTAATAGATTATAAATTAACTTGGCAATCATAGACAAAATATTTAATATGACATTTCTAAGTCCCGGGATCGTTAAGCAACAGTTGGTTACATAAGATGTCTTGTTCATTCGTTGGGTATATTATCCACCTTTGGATGTCGTTTTTGTCTTGATCAAATAATGATAAATGTTGTTGGAGTTCACTCATATCTTTAACATCAATACATGGTGTGTATTAATGATTTCATTGTCTAGTGAAACCAATATTACTTTACCAACTAATTGGCAACCTCCATGCCTAGTCAAAACATAGCCAAACCCGACCAAAACATGCTAAAGGCCCCCAAAATATGATCACAACAATCAAAACATAGTGGAAATACATTTACCCCGGATTTGGGATGGTTTTACCGGGTTATTCAGACTTTCTCTGGTTTTTACAGTTTGAGTTCCCTTTTAGTCAGTTTTGGCCGGTTTCAAATGGTTTAGCCCGCATCGACCATATTTGGATGTGTGTGACCATGTTTAAAAGTTATTAAGTTAGTATGTGATAATGAAAATATATACATAACCCAAGTATGAAAATACGTGATGATGGTGAACCCAAGAACAAGTATCCATAAGCTAAAATTTAATTTAACTTGCAAGGTCGTGTAACTAAACAATATATTAAAAATTAAACTTCCAATATAAGAGAAACTTTTTAATTTGAACTTTCAAATTCCTATCATAGTTAAGAACATGTTGATAGATGCTATGTTTTGTTCATTAGTTTTGTATGTTATTGATACTTGGATTTTTAGTCCTTTTAATTAATGTTCGTTTTTCCACGATTCGACTCGAATTGATTTCCGGTTTAACGTAAAATTATATTTGTTTTTGGTAACAAATATTTTTGGATTTTTTAAACTAAAAGACTAATTAAAAATTAATCTAAAAAAAACTTAAGCATTAAACTTAATCTAATTTAAAAATCTAATTAAAACTAATTTTAATAAACAAACTAATTTAAAATAAATCTAATTTGAAATGAATCTAATTTAAGTCTAATTAAACTATTTTGAAAACATAATGTAAAAACTTAATTTTATAAAAAAAAACTAGATTAATTTAACTATTTCTAAAATAATGTAAATAAAAACTATTTTTAAATAAACAAAATTAAAATGAAAAGTAATTGTAAATTATAAAAGTAACTAAAATATTTTTTTTGTCTTTTTGTATTTTTATAAAAACTAAACTGAATTAAAATAAAATAGAACAAAGCTTTTTATCAAATTTAATTAAACCTAATAATGATATAAACTAATTTAATTATATAAAAAAACTGCCACCCGAAATTCACGCTATATTAATTAAACTAAGTGAAATAAAACATAAAGAGAGTTCTAGTCTACTGGTTGGGTCGTTGGGCTGCCAAGCGAGAGGTCTGGGGTTTGACCCTTGCACAGACCCAATTTTGCTATATAATTTTACTTGTATTTTTTTTTGGAACTTTGGACAGAATAAACCCTCAGACCAATTGGGTCTGAGGAGTATGCAGTAAATCAAAGAGCAGTTCAACCAAAAGCAGCAAACAGAAACAAATAAACCAAGCCAAATAAATAAGCAGTAGGCAGATAAGCTGAAAGGCAAATAAGCTAGAATCAAATAAGCCAAATTAAAACTTAGAAAAATAAGCCGCAAATACCTAAACAGAATAAGCAGAACGAAAATAATAAGCTGATAAAAATAAAAAACAGTTAAAGCAAATAAGCAAATTAAGAAGTCTAAACAGAAACAAGTAGCTAAATGAAAGTGAATAAGCTAAATATCAATTAAGCATACGAGCAATAAGCTGAATCTCAAATAAGCTAATAAACACACATAAAGCAGATTCGAACTAAGCTGCCTAGACCAAATAGTAACTAAGCATGAACCAAATAAGCTAACATAAGCTGATAAACCATTAAGCAAATCCAAACTAACGAAACCAATCAGGCAGATATTAACTTCATCAATATTCAACCAAATAAAAAAACAAACAAATAAACTTCAAATAAGCAATTCCAAATTAACTATAAGTAATCAGAAGCAATTAAATAAGAAGATTCAATACCAAATCAACAAAACAAGCTAACAAGACAGATTAATAAACTAATTAATGAAAACTTAAAAATCAAAAGAAAGAAGAAGAACCCGGTGTCGAAAACCTTTGGGACGTAGGTGGGCGCTGAACCCCCTATGAACCGAAAACCAAGACCACCGTAAACATCAACATCATCTCGAATTACTTCTCGAACCAACAAATTACTCACGAACTCCGAACCAATAAAATGAACAGTAACTTTAATCTTCCCAGTAGGGGAAAGATTTTTATCACTTTCCTTTATTATTTTTTTTATTATTATTATTTTTTTTTATATTAATAATTTCGAGAACACTAATAATATAAATATAAATAGATTAAACTTTGAGAATCAAACAGTACTGGAAATAAATATAAGACAGAAAATAAATAAAAGAAACTTTTCATTAATATTAAAAATCCAAATTACATTACTGAAATAAAAAAAAATACAAGATTAAATTACTAAAACCCTAATCTAATTTTCTGAAAATAAAATAAAGGTAAAGTTTGAACCATTACATGATAGAGAAGGGTTTATAAAGGGGAACCCCGAACCTTCTAGGGCTCCTTGGTGAGCACGGTGAGAGATCTTGGCCATTGATCTTCTTCTCTTTCTTCTGTTGCTTGATCTTGCGGTGGAGAAAATATATTGTGCACATGGATTGCCAAGCTGGCACATCCTGTGTTAGTTTGTGCTTCTTCCTTGCTGAGGTGGATGATTTTGATTGGGGATTGAGGAATATTGAGGTGTTAACACCAATGAATTAAGGCCACGTAGCTCTCCCGTCCATCTTCATCTTCCGAAAAAATGGGGGATTTAATTCCCAATCAAGTGATTAGCACGTGGGATCAAAACCCCAACATTAATTTGACTTTTACCCATCTAGAGTTTTTGGTGAATAGTGACATGGGTGCCTGTTTTTTAGAGTGGTGAAGAAAAGTGAGAGAGAGAGTAAAACATTGTTTGTATCGTAGAGAAAGTGAATAAATGGGATGAATGTGGGTAAATGCGTTTAATATATTGATTGGATGGAAACAAACGAGTGGGGTGAGACACGTGTATGGTGAGTTGGGTTTGCTTTAGAAAACCGTGTGTTTTGAGTTGACCAAAAAATGGGAGTAAAAAGTTTTCACTTGTACCGTCCTCTTTATTTAGAAAATGGGCTTGGCCCAAAAACATTTCGTTTCATGGTATTGGGCCTTTAGGGCTTTTTTTTGGTTTATCAAAAGTAGATACACCCTTTTTAAATGGGCTATCTTGAAACATAAATGGGCTTTTGAGCCCATTTCCCAAATGTGGGACCCACTTTGCTCGTAATCTTTTTCTTCATTCTTGTGTCGGTTTTCGTGATCTCGGCACACTTTTGTCTTTTGATCTTTGTCTTGACTCTTTCTTGACTTTTCTACGATATTTGACCGTGAAATCCCGTGTTTTCTCTTCTTTTGATCAATAGTACCTAATTAACACAAAACACAAAACCACGCGTAATTCCGACATTTATGATATAAAACATATGATTAGGTCTCGTTTTTCCTTGATTTTAGTGGCAAAAGGATAAGTGTTTTCACACTTATTAGTTATCCATCTTTGTAGGTTTCCTAAGGAAAATCAATGTCATTGTTTTGTTGATGAAACAATAATAAATGTTGTTAGAGCTCAACCATATATTTTAAATCATTTGATTGTGTGTCATCACGATTTTCCTTGTCTAATAAAACAACATCTACTTCACCACCTAAATTTTAACATTTAAGCCTGGTCAAAACATAGTTAATCCCAACCGAAACCTGACAAAGACTCCCAAACCATGATGAAAACAATCAAACCCAAGTGGAAATTGAATCTACAAGGATTTGGCATGGTTTCCCCGTATTATTCATACTTTCCCCGGGTTTGCCCGCTTAAATTCCATTTTGGTCTACTTTGGTTGGTTCAGAAGGTTTGATGGATGTACAAGTGTAGAAGATAGAGCCCAAACATATTTGGTTGCCCAATATCGCGTGAAGAAAAGTACTTTTTTGAAAATGTCATAACTTATGTTGTAGAAGTCCGTTTCAGGCGCGGGACGAGGCGAATCGAAGGCCAAAACGAAGGGAACGTAGTTGTAACCTAACTTTGTTGGGTTACAGAAATTTTGAGGCCCGAAACACTATATTTTATGAGATATTTTCATTTTTATCAATTTTACACATTTTGTTGGATATTGTTTTTGGGCTCAGGTCCGACCCATTTATATTCAAGGGTTTATTTCGATCATACTAGTAATGCCAAGTTATTAGTAATAGATTATAAATTAACATGGCAATCATAGACAAAATATTTAATATGACATTTCTAAGTCCCGGGATCGTTAAGCAACAGTTGGTTACATAAGATATTTTGTTCATTCGTTGGGTATATTATCCACCTTTGAATGTCGTATTTGTCTTGATCAAATAATGATAAATGTTGTTGGAGTTCACTCATATCTTTAACATCAATACATGGTGTGTATTAATGATTTCATTGTCTAGTGAAACCAATATTACTTTACCAACTAATTGGCAACCTCCATGCCTAGTCAAAACATAGCCAAACATGACCAAAACATGCTAAAGGCCCCCAGAACATGATCACAACAATCAAAACATAGTGGAAATACATTTACCCCGGATTTGGGATGGTTTTACCGGGTTACTCAGACTTTCTCCGGTTTTTACAGTTTAAGTTCACTTTTAGTCAGTTTTGGTCGGTTTCAAATGGTTTAGCCCGCATCGACCGTATTTGGATGTGTGTGACCATGTTTAAAAGTTATTTAGTTAGTATGTGATAATGAAAATATATACATAACCCAAGTAAGAAAATACGTGATGATGGTGAACCCAAGAACCAGTATCCATAAGCTAAAATTCAATTTAACTTGCAAGGTCGTGTAACTAAACAATACATTAAAAATTAAACTTCCAATATAAGAGAAACTTTTTAATTTTTACGTTTCAAAGTCCTAGAATAGTTAAGAACATGTTCATAGATGCTATGTTTTGTTCATTAGTTTTGTATGTTATCCATCTTTGTAGGTTTCCTAAGGAAAATCAATGTCATTGTTTTGTTGATGAAACAATAATAAATGTTGTTAGAGCTCAACCATATATTTTATATCATTTTATTGCGTGTCATCACGATGTTCCGTGTCTAATAAAACAACATCTACTTCACCACCTAAATTTTAACATTTAAGCCTGGTCAAAACATAGTTAATCCCAACCGAAACCTGACAAAGACTCCCAAACCTTGATCAAAACAACCAAACCCAAGTGGAAATTGAATCTACAAGGACTTGGCATGGTTTCCCCGTATTATTCATACTTTCCCCGGGATTGCCCGCTTAAATTCCATTTTGGTCTACTTTGGTTGGTTCGGAAGGTTTGATGGATGTACACGTGTAGAAGATAGAGCCCAAACATATTTGGTTGCCCAATATCGCGTGAAGAAAAGTACTTTTTTGAAAATGTCATAACTTAGGTTGTAGAAGTCTGTTTCAGGCACGGGACGAGGCGAATCAAAGGCCAAAACGAGGGGAACGTAGCTGTAACCTAACTTTGTTGGGTTACGGAAATTTTCAGGCCCGAAACACTATATTTTATGAGATATTTTCTTTTTTATCAATTTTTCACATTTTGTTGGATATTGTTTTTGGGCTCAGGCCCGACCCATTTATATTCAAGGGTTTATTTCGATCATACTAGTAATGCCAAGTTATTAGTAATAGATTATAAATTAACTTGGCAATCATAGACAAAATATTTAATATGACATTTCTAAGTCCCGACATCGTTAAGCAATAGTTGGTTACATAAGATGTTTTGTTCATTCGTTGGGTATATTATCCACCTTTGAATGTCGTTTTTGTCTTGATCAAATAATGATAAATGTTGTTGGAGTTCACTCATATCTTTAACATCAATACATGGTGTGTATTAATGATTTCATTGTCTAGTGAAACCAATATTACTTTACCAACTAATTGGAACCTCCATGCCTAGTCAAAACATAGCCAAACCCGACCAAAACATGCTAAAGGCCCCCAAAACATGATCACAACAATCAAAACATAGTGGAAATACATTTACCCCGGATGTGGGATGGTTTTACTGGGTTATTCAGAATTTCTCTGGTTTTTACAGTTTAAGTTCCCTTTTAGTCAGTTTTGGTCGGTCTCAAATGGTTTAGCCCGCATCGACCGTATTTGGATGTGTGTGACCATGTTTAAAAGTTATTAAGTTAGTATGTGATAATGAAAGTATATACATAACCCAAGTAAGAACATACGTAATGATGGTGAACCCAAGAACCAGTATCCATAAGCTAAAATTCAATTTAACTTGCAAGGTCGTGTAACTAAACAATACATTAAAAATTAAACTTCCAATATAATAGAAACTTTTTAATTTGACCTTTCAAAGTCCTAGCATAGTTAAGAACATGTTGATAGATGCTATGTTTTGTTCATTAGTTTTGTATGTTATCCATCTTTGTAGGTTTCCTAAGGAAAATCAATGTCATTGTTTTGTTGATGAAACAATAATAAATGTTGTTAGAGCTCAACCATATATTTTATATCATTTGATTGTGTGTCATCACGATGTTCCTTGTCTAATAAAACAACATCTACTTCACCACCTAAATTTTAACATTTAAGCCTGGTCAAAACATAGTTAATCCCAACCGAAACCTGACAAAGACTCCCAAACCATGATGAAAACAATCAAACCCAAGTGGAAATTGAATCTACAAGGATTTGGCATGGTTTCCCCGTATTATTCATACTTTCCCCGGGTTTGCCCGCTTAAATTCCATTTTGGTCTACTTTGGTTGGTTCGGAAGGTTTGATGGATGTACAAGTGTAGAAGATAGAGCCCAAACATATTTGGTTGCCCAATATCGCGTGAAGAAAAGTACTTTTTTGAAAATGTCATAACTTATGTTGTAGAAGTCCGTTTCAGGCGCGGGACGAGGCGAATCGAAGGTCAAAACGAGGGGAACGTAGCTGTAACCTAACTTTGTTGGGTTACAGAAATTTTGAGGCCCGAAACACTATATTTTATGAGATATTTTCATTTTTATCAATTTTACACATTTTGTTGGATATTGTTTTTTGGCTCAGGTCCGACCCATTTATATTCAAGGGTTTATTTCGATCATACTAGTAATGCCAAGTTATTAGTAATAGATTATAAATTAACTTGGCAACCATAGACAAAATATTTAATATGACATTTCTAAGTCCCGGGATCGTTAAGCAACAGTTGGTTACATAAGATATTTTGTTCATTCGTTGGGTATATTATCCACCTTTGAATGTCGTTTTTTTCTTGATCAAATAATGATAAATGTTGTTGGAGTTCACTCATATCTTTAACATCAATACATGGTGTGTATTAATGATTTCATTGTCTAGTGAAACCAATATTACTTTAACAACTAATTGGCAACCTCCATGCCTAGTCAAAACATAGCCAAACACGACCAAAACATGCTAAAGGCCCCCAGAACATGATCACAACAATCAAAACATAGTGGAAATACATTTACCCCGGATTTGGGATGGTTTTACCGGGTTATTCAGACCTCCTCCGGTTTTTACAGTTTAAGTTCCCTTTTAGTCAGTTTTGGTCGGTTTCAAATGGTTTAGCCCGCATCAACCGTATTTGGATGTGTGTGACCATGTTTAAAAGTTATTTAGTTAGTATGTGATAATGAAAATATATACATAACCCAAGTAAGAACATACGTGATGATGGTGAACCCAAGAACCAATATCCATAAGCTAAAATTCAATTTAACTTGCAAGGTCGTGTAACTAAATAATACATTAAAAATTAAACTTCCAATATAAGAGAAACTTTTTAATTTTTACCTTTCAAAGTCCTAGCATAGTTAAGAACATGTTGATAGATGCTATGTTTTGTTCATTAGTTTTGTATGTTATCCATCTTTGTAGGTTTCCTAAGAAAAATCAATGTCATTGTTTTGTTGATGAAACAATAATAAATTTTGTTAGAGCTCAACCATATATTTTATATCATTTTATTGCGTGTCATCACGATGTTCCTTGTCTAATAAAACAACATCTAATTCACCACCTAAATTTTAACATTTAAGCCTGGTCAAAACATAGTTAATCCCAACCGAAACCTGACAAAGACTCCCAAACCTTGATCAAAACAACCAAACCCAAGTGGAAATTGAATCTACAAGGACTTGGCATGGTTTCCTCGTATTATTCATACTTTCCCCGGGATTGCCCGCTTAAATTCCATTTTGGTCTACTTTGGTTGGTTCGGAAGGTTTGATGGATGTACAAGTGTAGAAGATAGATCCCAAACATATTTGGTTGCCCAATATCACGTGAAGAAAAGTACTTTTTTGAAAATGTCATAACTTAGGTTGTAGATATAACACCCCCACAAATGCTATGCGCAGCGGAACAACAACATTTGGGTGCTACGTAGTTATCATCACACATAAGCTATATTAAACGACTCAAAGAGACGTAAAAGTTTAAACGTAAATTAAAGATTGATTAAATCATCAAAGTCTAGAGTTTTCCAATTCCCAATATGATACAAAACAGAGTTTGCGTTTAGGTCCCCACTGAATCTCAACCCAAAAGTACATTTTCGTTCACATGACATAATATAAAATATTTAAGTGCTAAAAGGGAAGAAAAACAAAGTAGACCGCCAAGCAACAACAACTTTCATCCTCGCATGCTCCGCTGCTATCAATCTTGGTTACCTGAAACACATGCTTAAAAGTGTCAACACAAAGGTTGAGCGAATCTATAGGTTTATCAAATCATAAGTTGAACATAAGTACTAAAAACCAATCATGATCATTCAATAGCATTGTCGCGCAAACAATCTATTATTCAAGGATATGACAATTGTGTTTAAGCTCATGACACTAATCCGTTAACTCAATCACCCGCGTAATAATTACCGGCGTGATTCAGATGAAACCAGTGCCCCTACTAAAGGCATCAGTTGCAATTATACATTATCTCTTATCACAAATTATCCGTCCGAAGGGGGTATCAACGTACTAGCCCTCGTCTCGGATAGGGTAGTCAACCCCATAGTACTATCACTTTGTATAAGCGGCTATTTCCCCCTTCGCAAGGGCAAGACAATAGTTAATAGTTCTTGAAATTAGGGCCTTTTGCAACTAGGTACTCAACACAATTTCAAGGAAACATTCGGGTCCAACAATCATTCATGACTTATGTTCATTTTCATTTAAATAGCATGTATCCCCCTCGCGGGTAAAAACATTTGAAATAAGTAAAGAGCGAGGCTATAGACTCACCTTGCGTAGTAGTAGTAGTATTAGTAACTACGGCGTAAACGAAATCGATCACCGACGATGAGGATGCCCCGGGAAATTAAATACAACACCTAACGAATAAACATGTAATGAATCAACACATTCAAGTACCTTCAAGTACTGTATGTACATAATTAAGAACACTCAAGGTTCATATAAACTCACGCCAAAAATCCATACAAGTGATATTTACTAGACACGAACCATTTTTATACTTTATTAAAACTATTACTCATTTTACAATTCTGCCGGTACATACCGAATTTACGGGCTGTTTTACCCCACTTAGACCACTCCTAAAAATCTGAGAAAATTTGTAAAAATCACTTATGATCTGTAGAAACCCCACACCAAATTTCATAAAAAGTTTTCACTTCTAAGACCCACTGCTCAACACATCTCTATACCTTAAAATTTTGGACAGATTTGCACCTTCCAAGTGCAACTCGACTTTGACTTATTTAGTCAACTCAACTTGAAACACCAACTCCTAAACTTGAAAATATACTATTTTGTACAGGTTTAGGACCAAAGAACAACTTCCAAACATTTTTAGAACTCTAGTTACAATCCTAGACATTCGACCTATATTTTGACAAAAACCCGTACCTTGTGATTTTCATCACCCGGTACGCCTCAAACTTTAAAATATCATAACTTTTGACTCGTTTTGAGTTAGAAGCTCTACCTTATACCAAATCGAAGCTAAAAAGAAGCTCTACCACAATATCTTATCATCCCAACACTTAACCAAAAGCTACTGTATGAAAAACGGCCTTAAAGTTTCTGACCTAAAACATCCTTTTCAAAATCACATCAAAACATCTTTCCAATCTCTTCCATTGATTCCTAGGCCTATTATATCACCATATCATCAATCTAAAACATCCTAATCATTCCTAATCACTTGTATGAACAATCTTAATCAAAACCCATTTGATGAAAACAACATGCAATACAAAGAAATATTATTAAAATATTATTAACACAAATATAGGACCATACCATGAACAAAATGGATCAAAGCTTCAAGAACACCAAAACCCCCATGTGAGCCGTGGGGTTTGGGGCTGAAATCACCATGGGAAAACATCTCCCATGCTCCAATATTTTAGTAGTGTGTTCCTAAACACATTTAAACATAACCCCACGAGATTAATTAGATCAAATCATAGTTTTTATCAAAATTAATCAAAAATTAGATCTAAAAAAAATGTTGTTGCATGTTTGATTTTTGTGATGGGATTTACTTACAATGATGTTAGGAACATGGGACATTGATTAGATTTGCAAGAAAATAAATTTTGATGGTGGTTCTAGGGTGGTGATGGGTGGCCGTGAGTTTTGAGAGAAAATGGAGCAGGGAGACAAAATTTTTAATGTGTTTTGTGTTGTGTGTGTGTTATGTTTCCATTTTGTAAAAGTTGGAGGTCCTTGGTTGCAATATTGGCATTCTTTTGGCCTTGTTTAAAAACGACCCCAAATGTTTGCGGGAATGACTCATTAGTCAATTTGGAAAATTCACGGGAGTCGGGTTTCGCCCCGAACACTTGAAAATACTTTTAAATGGTTCAAACGCACACAAAACGAATATACACATGGTTCCGACTCGACTTAACACGTAATAAAAATAAAATCTCGAAAAACTCAAATATCGATCAATCGATAATAAAAGGTAAATTTTGGGCATTCGTCGGTACCGTAGTCGTTATCGGTTCTTCTTAAATCGTCAAACGTTAAATTACGACCGTAAACGTCGGTTTCAACTTAAACCGTCAAATATATAACAAATGAAATTTCTTAAAAATTTCAAAAATATCCGTAAAATAGGATTAAATAAATAACGTTGGGCTCGGGATATCACCTCCACAAGTGAGCCACAACTTAAGAGAGATGCTCATACTGAACAACTCTTGAGACAATAACTTAGCATCATACGGCACTTTCACGGGTCTTACATCCTCCCCTCCTTAAGGGAGCGACGTCCCGGCGCTCTCCGGTTCTTATACTCGCATTTTGTATTACTAGAAAGATGTGTACTTCTTCCTAAAGGAGTCTTCACGTTCCGTTGTGGACTTCGGTTCACGTCTCGGATTCCATCACACCTTCACGATGAGTATTATACCTTGCTTCAATCTCTTAACATCTCGATCCATGGTCTCCACTTCAATTTCCCAATTTCTTCCTACGGTTATCAACACATCTCTTTCCACAGCTTCTCGCGGTTAGCAAATAATTCTTAATCTACACCATCTCTTTCGTAGTCTCTCAAATCATTTCAAGTCCATTCAAATGACTTTTTCCTACTCCATTCTATCCAACTGGCGATCTATATTTTCATCATCATAATTCCTCAAAGGCTACAGCTTCAATGCTACCATGGTAAATGTCGTTGTACAAAGATACTACCAACGGCAAGTATCGATCTCAACAACTATCAAAATCAATCACACACGTTCGGAGCACGTCTTCCAACTTTCGAATCGTCCTTTCACTTGGTTCATCATCTCATAAAAACAACTACTCACAAAATAAAATCGCACGGGTCACACATAACCCCATCGATAACGTTCAGAATATACAAGACGAAGTAATTATTACTATTCGTACAAAATCACCTTATCGCAATATTACGTACATACAACCCTAGTCCGTCAAAAACGAATTCATCGATACGAAATCATCCGACGTATACATAACTCTCTCGAAGACATCACAATCAAATCAAACACAAAAGCCATAATGAAGTATATACAACCGCATCACGACATGTTTGCAAACTAGCTAAACCATGCCAAGTAAATAAGTTCAATCAAGTTAACGCATGCTTGCTAATCAGCCAAGCCATGATAAAATAAGGAACTTTGACATATTTCTCGGATGAGTCCAGTCAAAAAGAAAATTGCAAGTTTTAAGAAGGTTCACAACTTGCCAGCTATGGATGCATATCCAAAAGAAATAAAATACAAACATATGCCATCGCAGAGTGCTCACACACGGATCCATACCCAAAATATATATATATATATTACAAGAACACCATCTTACTTTCGTCCCAAACGTGGTCAAAATCTCAATAAGCATCATCGTTCACAGAAAAAAATAATATTACATGGCACGTGTTCTCCATGGTCGGACTTCATTGGACAATGTCATCTCAAGTTCCCACAACTTACGATTACTCGACTAGATCACTTACCACATAAATACATAAAAGGCAATGGTTTACCACAAAAACATCAACTATGGATATCTATCGTTTAACCATCGATAATCAAGGATGGTTGAGTCAAGCAAAAAGGATTCCTCACTTAAATAAACGAAGACGGCAATGGAATTGTCTTCCAACTACCGATGCACAGTTGGTAAACTCCAACAGTTTATCGCGTGTCATAAAACATATCAAAAGAAGGAGAAAAGAAAATAAATAAGGTACGATACGTTTGATGTAGGAGAAGTCTTCATCATTCCCCTCAGAGTCACTTGAACTCTGATTTCCTCTACTTTGGCAGTCTTCTATTCTTGTTTAAAATTTCTTCTCAGTGTCGGTACGAGTCCCTTTGGTATTTCATCAACACCCTCGTGATTCCGATGAAATTCGCACGTTACACACACATAAAAAAACATTTTCCAAAATTACTCGGTCACAGTGACTTACTAAGTCAACGCCAAACAAAAAGAAAAGATTTCAAAGAACACAAGAAAATTCAAAAATTTTCTTTAAGAATCAAAGAAATTACGACTACTTGCAAAAATGATCCACCATTTTAAAAAGAAACGTTCTCATCCAAACGTTTATCAAAACACTACAAGTTCAAGATGACCAATTTGTTTGACACGATAGTGCCCTTCCTAAACTATGCATAATTAGCTAGATCATGCATACTTAAGGATCAAGCAACAACAACCGACAAAACAGGACTCTTCCCGAATTATGCATAGTTAGCTAAGCTGTGCATAATTGAGGATCGAGTGACGACACAAACATTATTATTACATATCAAATATGACTACGAAAGTTTTCGACCTAATCTTCAAAATAATTAAACCATTTGAAATGGAATTTAAAATGGGAAGATATTGTTACCATCGTTTTAAGAAACACATCAAACATTTTTCATACACTTTGAAGACATATTTTTGCTTTGCCTATTTATGAGAAAAAAATGAATAAATAATTAAGTAAATAAATTGACACCATTTACATTTGGTTGAACGAACCATTTAACACACTCATACATATTTTCAAAATAGACTATTCACAAAATAACGGTAAGGTGGTTCAAGATTAAAGATCATTGCAAGCAAAAAACAATAATAAAATCCAAAAATCAATGAGATCGAACTAGGTAAACAAGCAATATAATTGCCAACTGAAATTAACTACATTAGAAATGAAGATACTTTGGAGATATGACAAGAGTTTCAGAATAATCAACGGCAATCTACGAATACATAGAGTAAAAATTGAATATCAACACAAGCGTCAAAAATAAAACAACGATCATAATTCCCATCGTCTCGAGTTGCACACACATTCCACCAAGGGTAAACGGGGAGAGGAGAATAATCACTTGGTCGAATAGAAACAATTTCACCAGGAAGGTCGAGTTCTTTCACCTCTACAATTTGGTAAAGCGGCTTCGCCTCCTCGCTTTTGTTCAATATAAATAAATAACCAATTTAATGAAGATTTATAGCATCATTCAAGTAAATACAGAATTTTAGGTTCCATTAACCGAAAGAAGAAAAGTTACGGCGTCCATGAACAAGACAAAAATACACCGGGTAACATACCCTCATTATCAAGTACTAGCGAAATAGTAGTTTTTAAAATAAATATAATAATAATGGTTTCATATCATGGAAAATATTAAAATGAACAGTCACATGACGACTCAAGTTCAAATACAGACTCATAAAATCAAAGAAGGGATGTCGGACGATCGAACCATTGTGACTCAAAACATTACATATACATCTTAAGAAAATAATATAAATATTCGTTTGTTGGGTAGTCCATTTTCATTTTCTAGTTAATGTTACCTTGTACCTTGTAAAAGCGAGCATTTACACATTTTTAATTTGTGTTACACCATTAAAGAATTTATACCTTTCATTTTTCAATCTTTACGAAGTTTTCATTTCTGGAAAAATTTCAATCTCTCGTAAATTATTAACATTAGATGCGGTGACTCGGTTATCATAATTGACAAATCATTAGTTTTGAAAATCTCGATACTTGCGTCAAAATCTCATTAATCTTCATATTTTAAGTACCAAAAACGTACATAGTAAGAATTTTCAAAGTTTCTCATTATGTTATTAAGACTTATCTCATTACGTATATACAAATATCCAAAATAACTCAATCTAGTCCAATTAACTCTTAAAATCAACTTTTGACTTTTTATTATACATAAGTCTTCCTTAAAACTGGTTTGTTAAATCACATTCGCGCACTTCGACTCAAATGATAAAGAGGTTTCACGTAGTTTTATCTCAGATAATTTACTGATTTTGGTCGACACTTGAATCTCGATGATAATAATAAAATAATAAATAATTAAGATGCTTATTTCAATGATATGTAAAATTCAACTTTTAATCATTAGCCCATTATCAAGTGATTTTAAAATTAACACATCTCGCAGCGGAATAAAACAAAAGATTTTTCAAACGATTTTAAACAAGCATCATCAAATTACGCATAGTGATTTTCTATAACGACAGTTAAGCAAACAAATGATTTCAAATGACGTTCCATCAACTTTTGATAATTTATTTCAAGCATTATAATTTCTCATTTAAAGTGCACATTTCGATTCTGTCCCAATTTATTCACTACAACAAGTGACGAGTTCTAGTTTATACCAATGCATATAACATGACCTTATGTTTAAAATAAAACCAATTTTACAAAATCTCTAGCTCCAAAACACATGTCTACATCTTCTACTCATTTTCTGTATTACAAAATATGTCAAAAGTTTGCTACATTGACCCGAAAATTAATTCATACTAAATCCAAGTTACATATACTCAACAGTCATATCGTAAATTTTATTATAAACTCCTTTTTAAAATTATATTAAACAAATTCTTAACAAATCCATCACTAGCTTCTAGTATCAAATTATTAATATATAAAACAAGGATTTTACGAGTAATATAGATTACTTATTAAGATATACCAACCAAAGTTAAAAGAAAAATAATTTCACTTTATCCATTTCTTCTCTACACTTATTTTTACTTGTTACAAAACACACCATAAGTCATTTCTATCCAAAAGTTTCATACGCCAAGTATTAAATATGTAAAACACTTTATGTTTAACTCATTCAATCAAAAAAGTTTAGTGCTTACTTAACTCACACAAATGCCGGACCTCGTCATATATACTATCAAATTTAAAATAATAAGACAACAAGGACAAAATTAAAATAAACGAAGCGAGAATACGTATGTCAACTAAATGTTGTTATCGGCCTCGGATGAGTCTCGAAATCGTACTCCACAAAATTAACACAAAAATCAACCAAATTCCAAGTTATCGCGATTGATCACAATGCCAGTCTATTTTAAAACACATCTTAAAATTCAAGTAGAATAGTAAACAACGATTAAATGGCAACACGCCTCGACCACGTTTTATAACATACACATGTGATTCGCCGCTACGATGCACGCATCGTTGATTATACTTCGTCTATATTATAGTTACGCCAACTAATATATCAAACCCATTAGGGATAAAGGAAATAAAATAATATATATAGGTAAATTACGTTCCAAAAAGAAGAAGTCCCAAAAATGACACATCACGGTGCGATAACGACAATCGAGATCACTCTAGTCAATATACAATATGTTACGAAGAATTATTTACGTATCTAGAATATCAAACGAGGTTCATATTCGGTTATCCGAACAATAAATTAATTATCAAGATTGATAATTAGCGGTAAGGCCGAACTCTCAACAAAACCGCATTATAACATGTACGATAATCACTCAAGGACCATTGCTTCACGTGCAATGCCTTTAAATACCATATTATATAAATATATATACCTATACATATAATCATTCCTACATACACGTAGGATTACAACGCAGTGTTTCTATGTAATGCAATGTAGCCCGTTATGCCAAATACATGCAACATATAAGATAATCTTACAATGATTTGTAAATTACGATGATAAGTACTCAACGTACACAACAATATATCTCAATATATATCAAAGTATTTACTTACTAAATACTAGATAATTTATATCAGTTTGAGGGATACATCTAAAATATAAAGCAATGCTAAAGGAATCTTACCGGAGCCATGCAGGATAGTTGTGTGCTTGGACAATTTCTTACGACACCAAAACTTATAGTTTAGGATTTTTCAAAATGACCTAGTTCTCTATAACTCATGGCTCTGATTACCAATCTATAACACCCCCACAAATGCTATGCGCAGCGGAACTACAACATTTGGGTGCTACGTAGTTATCATCACACATAAGCTATATTAAACGACTCAAAGAGACGTAAAAGTTTAAACGTAAATTAAAGATTGATTAAATCATCAAAGTCTACAGTTTTCCAATTCCCAATATGATACAAAACAGAGTTTGCGTTTAGGTCCCCACTGAATCTCAACCCAAAAGTACATTTTCGTTCACATGACATAATATAAAATATTTAAGTGCTAAAAGGGAAGAAAAACAAAGTAGACCGCCAAGCCACAACAACTTCCATCCTCGCATGCTCCGCTGCTATCAATCTTGGTTACCTGAAACACATGCTTAAAACTGTCAACACAAAGGTTGAGCGAATCTATAGGTTTATCAAATCATAAGTTGAACATAAGTACTAAAAACCAATCATGATCATTCAATAGCATTGTCGCGCAAACAATCTTTTATTCAAGGATATGACAATTGTGTTTAAGCTCATGACACTAATCCGTTAACTCAATCACCCGCGTAATAATTACCAGCGTGATTCAGATGAAACCAGTGCCCCTACTAAAGGCATCAGTTGCAATTATACCTTATCTCTTATCACAAATTATCCGTCCGCATGGGGGTGTCAACGTACTAGCCCTCGTCTCGGATAGGGTAGTCAACCCCATAGTACTATCACTTTGTATAAGCGGCTATTTCCCCTTCACAAGGGCAAGACAATAGTTAATAGTTCATGAAATTAGGGCATTTTGCAACTAGGTACTCAACACAATTTCAAGGCAACATTCGGGTCCAACAATCATTCATGACTTATGTTCATTTTCATTTAAATAGCATGTATCCCCCTCGCGGGTAAAAACATTTGAAATAAGTAAAGAGCGAGGCTATAGACTCACCTTGCGTAGTAGTAGTAGTATTAGTAACTACGGCGTAAACGAAATCGATCACCGACGATGAGGATGCCCCGGGAAATTAAATACAACACCTAACGAATAAACATGTAATGAATCAACACATTCAAGTACCTTCAAGTACTGTATGTACATAATTAAGAACACTCAAGGTTCATATAAACTCACGCCAAAAATCCATACAAGTGATATTTACTAGACACAAACCATTTTTATACTTTATTAAAACTATTACTCATTTTACAATTCTGCCGGTACATACCGAATTTACGGGCTGTTTTACCCCACTTAGACCACTCCAAAAAATCTGAGAAAATTTGTAAAAATCACTTATAATCTGTAGAAACCCCACATCAAATTTCATAAAATGTTTTCACTTCTAAGACCCACTGCTCAACACATCTCTATACCTTAAAATTTTGGACAGATTTGCACCTTCCAAGTGCAACTCGACTTTGACTTATTTAGTCAACTCAACTTGAAACACCAACTCCTAAACTTGAAAATATACTCTTTTGTACAGGTTTAGGACCAAAGAACAACTTCCAAATATTTTTAGAACTCTAGTTACAATCCTAGACATTCGACCTATATTTTGACAAAAACCCGTACCTTGTGATTTTCATCACCCGGTACGCCTCAAACTTTAAAATATCATAACTTTTGACTCGTTTTGAGTTAGAAGCTCTACCTTATACCAAATCGAAGCTAAAAAGAAGCTCTACCACAATATCTTATCATCCCAACACTTAACCAAAAGCTACTGTATGAAAAACGGCCTTAAAGTTTCTGACCTAAAACATCCTTTTCAAAATCACATCAAAACATCTTTCCAATCTCTTCCATTGATTCCTAGGCCTATTATATCACCATATCATCAATCTAAAACATCCTAATCATCCCTAATCACTTGTATGAACAATCTTAATCAAAACCCATTTGATGAAAACAACATGCAATACAAAGAAATATTATTAAAATATTATTAACACAAATATAGGACGATACCATGAATAAAATAGATCAAAGCTTCAAGAACACCAAAACCCCCATGTGAGCCGTGGGGTTTGGGGCTGAAATCACTATGGGAAAACGTCTCCCATGCTCCAATATTTTAGTAGTGTGTTCCTAAACACATTTAAACATAACCCCATGAGATTAATTAGATCAGATCATAGTTTTTATCAAAATTAATCAAAAATTAGATCTAAAAAAAATGTTGTTGCATGTTTGATTTTTGTGGTGGGATTTACTTACAATGATGTTAGGAACATGGGATATTGATTAGATTTGCAAGAAAATAATTTTTGATGGTGGTTCTAGGGTGGTGATGGGTGGCCGTGAGTTTTGAGAGAAAAGGGAGGAGAGAGACAAAATTTTTAATGTGTTTTGTGTTTTGTGTGTGTTATGTTTCCATTTTGTAAAAGTTGGAGGTCCTTGGTTGCAATATTGGCATTCTTTTGGCCTTGTTTAAAAACGACCCCAAATGTTTGCGGGAATGACTCATTAGTCAATTTGGAAAATTCACGGGAGTCGGGTTTCGCCCCGAACACTTGAAAATACTTTTAAATGGTTCAAACGCACACAAAACGAATATACACATGGTTCCGACTCGACTTAACACGTAATAAAAATAAAATCTCGAAAAACTCAAATATCGATCAATCGATAATAAAAGGTAAATTTTGGGCATTCGTCGGTATCGTAGTCGTTATCGGTTCTTCTTAAATCGTCAAACGTTAAATTACGACCGTAAACGTCGATTTCAACTTAAACCGTCAAATATATAACAAATGAAATTTCTTAAAAATTTCAAAAATATCCGTAAAATAGGATTAAATAAATAACGTTGGGCTCGGGATATCACCTCCACAAGTGAGCCACAACTTAAGAGAGATGCTCATACTGAACAACTCTTGAGACAATAACTTAGCATCATACGGCACTTTCACGGGTCTTATAGTAGAAGTCCGTTTCAGGCGCGGGACGAGGCGGATCGAAGGCCAAAACGAGGGGAACGTAGCTGTAACCTAACTTTGTTGGGTTACGGAAATTTTGAGGCCCGAAACACTATATTTTATGAGATATTTTCATTTTTATCAATTTTTCACATTTTGTTGGATATTGTTTTTGGGCTCAGGCCCGACCCATTTATATTCAAGGGTTTATTTCGATCATACTAGTAATGCCAAGTTATTAGTAATAGATTATAAATTAACTTGGCAATCATAGACAAAATATTTAATATGACATTTCTAAGTCCCGAGATCGTTAAGCAACAGTTGGTTACATAAGATGTTTTGTTCATTCGTTGGGTATATTATCCACCTTTGAATGTCGTTTTTGTCTTGATCAAATAATGATAAATGTTGTTGGAGTTCACTCATATCTTTAACATCAATACATGGTGTGTATTAATGATTTCATTGTCTAGTGAAACCAATATTACTTTACCAACTAATTGGCAACCTCCATGGCTAGTCAAAACATAGCCAAACCCGACCAAAACATGCTAAAGGTCCCCAGAACATGATCACAACAATCAAAACATAGTGGAAATACATTTACCCCGGATTTGGGATGGTTTTACCGGGTTATTCAGACTTTCTCCGGTTTTTACAGTTTAAGTTCCCTTTTAGTCAGTTTTGGTCGGTTTCAAATGGTTTAGCCCGCATCGACCGTATTTGGATGTGTGTGACCATGTTTAAATGTTATTAAGTTAGTATGTGATAATGAAAATATATACATAACCCAAGTAAGAACATACGTAATGATGGTGAACCCAAGAACCATTATCCATAAGCTAAAATTCAATTTAACTTGCAAGGTCGTGTAACTAAACAATACATTAAAAATTAAACTTCGAATATAATAGAAACTTTTTAATTTGACCTTTCAAAGTCCTAGCATAGTTAAGAACATGTTGATAGATGCTATGTTTTGTTCATTAGTTTTGTATGTTATCCATCTTTGTAGGTTTCCTAAGGAAAATCAATGTCATTATTTTGTTGATGAAACAAAATAAAATGTTGTTAGAGCTCAACCATATATTTTATATCATTTGATTGTGTGTCATCACGATGTTCCTTGTTTAATAAAACAGCATCTACTTCACCACCTAAATTTTAACATTTAAGCCTGGTCAAAACATAGTTAATCCCAACCGAAACCTGACAAAGACTCCCAAACCATGAACAAAACAACCAAACCCAAGTGGAAATTGAATCTACAAGGACTTGGCATGGTTTCCCCGTATTATTCATACTTTCCCCGGGTTTGCCCGCTTAAATTCCATTTTGGTCTACTTTGGTTGGTTCGGAAGGTTTGATGGATGTACAAGTGTAGAAGATAGAGACCAAACATATTTGGTTGCCCAATATCGCGTGAAGAAAAGTACTTTTTTGAAAATGTCATAACTTAGGTTGTAGAAGTCCGTTTCAGGTGCGGGACGAGGCGAATCGAAGACCAAAACGAGGGGAACGTAGCTGTAACCTAACTGTGTTGGGTTACGGAAATTTTGATGCCCGAAACACTATATTTTATTTGATATTTTCATTTTTATCAATTTTTCACATTTTGTTGGATATTGTTTTTGGGCTCAGGCCCGACCCATTTATATTCAAGGGTTTATTTCGATCATACTAGTAATGCCAAGTTATTAGTAATAGATTATAAATTAACTTGGCAATCATAGACAAAATATTTAATATGACATTTCTAAGTCCCGAGATCGTTAAGCAACAGTTGGTTACAAAAGATGTTTTGTTCATTCGTTGGGTATATTATCCACCTTTGAATGTCGTTTTTGTCTTGATCAAATAATGATAAAGGTTGTTTGAGTTCACTCATATCTTTAACATCAATACATGGTGTGTATTAATGATTTCATTGTCTAGTGAAACCAATATTACTTTACCAACTAATTGGCAACCTCCATGGCTAGTCAAAACATAGCCAAACCCGACCAAAACATGCTAAAGGTCCCCAGAACATGATCACAACAATCAAAACATAGTGGAAATACATTTACCCCGGATTTGGGATGGTTTTACCGGGTTATTCAGACTTTCTCCGGTTTTTACAGTTTAAGTTCCCTTTTAGTCAGTTTTGGTCGGTTTCAAATGGTTTAGCCCGCATCGACCGTATTTAGATGTGTGTGACCATGTTTAAACGTTATTAAGTTAGTATGTGTTAATGAAAATATATACATAACCCAAGTAAGAAAATACGTGATGATGGTGAACCCAAGAACCGGTATCAATAAGCTAAAATTCAATTTAACTTGCAAGGTCGTGTAACTAAACAATACATTAAAAATTAAACTTCCAATATAAGAGAAACTTTTTAATTTTACCTTTCAAAGTCCTAGCATAGTTAAGAACATGTTGATAGATGCTATGTTTTGTTCATTAGTTTTGTATGTTATCCATCTTTGTAGGTTTCCTAAGGAAAATCAACGTCATTGTTTTGTTGATGAAACAATAATAAATGTTGTTAGAGCTCAACCATATATTTTATATCATTTTATTGTGTGTCATCACGATGTTCCTTGTCTAATAAAACAACATCTACTTCACCACCTAAATTTTAACATTTAAGGCTGGTCAAAACATAGTTAATCCCAACCGAAACCTGACAAAGACTCCCAAACCATGAACAAAACAACCAAACCCAAGTGGAAATTGAATCTACAAGGACTTGGCATGGTTTCCCCGTATTATTCATACTTTCCCCGGGTTTGCCCGCTTAAATTCCAATTTGGTCTACTTTGGTTGGTTCGGAAGGTTTGATGGATGTACAAGTGTAGAAGATAGAGCCCAAACATATTTGGTTGCCCAATATCGCGTGAAGAAAAGTACTTTTTTGAAAATGTCATAACTTAGGTTGTAGAAGTCCGTTTCAGGAGCGGGACGAGGCGAATCGAAGGCCAAAACGAGGGGAAGGTAGCTGTAACCTAACTTTGTTGGGTTACAGAAATTTTGAGGCCCGAATAACTATATTTTATGAGATATTTTCATTTTTATCAATTTTACACATTTTGTTGGATATTGTTTTTGGGCTCAGGTCCGACCCATTTATATTCAAGGGTTTATTTCGATCATACTAGTAATGCCAAGTTATTAGTAATAGATTATAAATTAACTTGGCAATCATAGACAAAATATTTAATATGACATTTCTAAGTCCCGAGATCGTTAAGCAACAGTTGGTTACATAAGATGTTTTGTTCATTCGTTGGGTATATTATCCACCTTTGAATGTCGTTTTTGTCTTGAACAAATAATGATAAATGTTGTTGGAGTTCACTCATATCTTTAACATCAATACATGGTGTGTATTAATGATTTCATTGTCTAGTGAAACCAATATTACTTTACCAACTAACTAGCAACCTCCATGCCTAGTCAAAACATAGCCAAACACGACCAAAACATGCTAAAGGCCCCCAGAACATGATCACGACAATCAAAACATAGTGGAAATACATTTACCCCGGATTTGGGATGGTTTTACCAGGTTATTCAGACTTTCTCCGGTTTTTACAATTTAAGTTCCCTTTTAGTCAGTTTTGGTCGGTTTCAAATGGTTTAGCCCGCATCGACCGTATTTGGATGTGTGTGACCATGTTTAAAAGTTATTTAGTTAGTATGTGATAATGAAAATATATACATAACCCAAGTAAGAAAATACGTGATGATGGTGAACCCAAGAACCAGTATCCATAAGCTAAAATTCAATTTAACTTGCAAGGTCGTGTAACTAAACAATACATTAAAAATTAAACTTCCAATATAAGAGAAACTTTTTAATTTTTACCTTTCAAAGTCCTAGCATAGTTAAGAACATGTTGATAGATGCTATGTTTTGTTCATTAGTTTTGTATGTTATCCATCTTTGTACGTCTCCTAAGGAAAATCAATGTCATTGTTTTGTTGATGAAACAATAATAAATGTTGTTAGAGCTCAACCATATATTTTGTATCATTTTATTGTGTGTCATCACGATGTTCCTTGTCTAATAAAACAACATCTACTTCACCACCTAAATTTTAACATTTAAGCCTGGTCAAAACATAGTTAATCCCAACCGAAACCTGACAAAGACTCCCAAACCATGATCAAAACAACCAAACCCAAGTGGAAATTGAATCTACAAGGACTTGGCATGGTTTCCCCGTATTATTCATACTTTCCCCGGGTTTGCCCGCTTAAATTCCATTTTGGTCTACTTTGGTTGGTTCGGAAGGTTTGATGGATGTACAAGTGTAGAAGATAGAGCCCAAACATATTTGGTTGCCCAATATCGCGTGAAGAAAAGTACTTTTTTGAAAATGTCATAACTTAGGTTGTAGAAGTCCGTTTCAGGAGCGGGACGAGGCGAATCGAATGCCAAAACGAGGGGAACGTAGCTGTAACCTAACTTTGTTGGGTTACGGAAATTTTGAGGCCCGAAACACTATATTTTATGAGATATTATCATTTTTATCAATTTTTCACATTTTGTTGGATATTGTTTTTGGGCTCAGGCCTGACCCATTTATATTCAATGGTTTATTTCGATCATACTAGTAATGCCAAGTTATTAGTAATAGATTATAAATTAACTTGGCAATCATAGACAAAATATTTAATATGACATTTCTAAGTCCCGAGATCGTTAAGCAACAGTTGGTTACATAAGATGTTTTGTTCATTCGTTGGGTATATTATCCACCTTTGAATGTCGTTTTTGTCTTGGTCAAATAATGATAAATGTTGTTGGAGTTCACTCATATCTTTAACATCAATACATGGTGTGTATTAATGATTTCATTGTCTAGTGAAACCAATATTACTTTTCCAACTAATTGGCAACCTCCATGCCTAGTCAAAACATAGCCAAACCCGACCAAAACATGCTAAAGGCCCCCAAAACATGATCACAACAATCAAAACATAGTGGAAATACATTTACCTTGGATTTGGGATGGTTTTACCGGGTTATTTAGACTTTCTCCGGTTTTTACAGTTTAAGTTCCCTTTTAGTCAGTTTTGGTCGGTTTCAAATGGTTTAGCCCTCATCGACCGTATTTGGATGTGTGTGACCATGTTTAAAAGTTATTAAGTTAGTATGTGATAATGAAAATATATACATAACCCAAGTAAGAAAATACGTAATGATGGTGAACCCAAGAACCAGTATTCATAAGCTAAAATTCAATTTAACTTGCAAGGTCGTGTAACTAAACAATACATTAAAAATTAAACTTCCAATATAATAGAAACTTTTTAATTTGACCTTTCAAAGTCCTAGCATAGTTAAGAACATGTTGATAGATGCTATGTTTTGTTCATTAGTTTTGCATGTTATCCATCTTTGTAGGTTTCCTAAGGAAAATCAATGTCATTATTTTGTTGATGAAACAAAATAAAATGTTGTTAGAGCTCAACCATATATTTTATATCATTTGATTGTGTGTCATCACGATGTTCCTTGTTTAATAAAACAACATCTACTTCATCACCTAAATTTTAACATTTAAGCCTGGTCAAAACATCGTTAATCCCAACCGAAACCTGACAAAGACTCCCAAACCAAGATCAAAACAATCAAACCCAAGTGGAAATTGAATCTACAAGGATTTAGCATGGTTTCCCCGTATTATTCATACTTTCCCCGGGTTTGCCCGCTTAAATTCCATTTTGGTCTACTTTGATGGGTTCGGAAGGTTTGATGGATGTACAAGTGTAGAAGATAGAGCCCAAACATATTTGGTTGCCCAATATCGCGTGAAGAAAAGTACTTTTTTGAAAATGTCATAACTTAGGTTGTAGAAGTCCGTCTCAGGCGCGGGACGAGGCAAATCGAAGGCCAAAATGAGGGGAACGTAGCTGTAACCTAACTTTGTTGGGTTACAGAAATTTCGAGGCCCGAAACACTATATTTTATGAGATATTTTAATTTTTATCATATTTTCACATTTTGTTGGATATTGTTTTTGGGCTCAGGTCCGACCCATTTATATTCAAGGGTTTATTTCGATCATACTAGTAATGCGAAGTTATTAGTAATAGATTATAAATTAACTTGGCAATCATAGACAAAATATTTAATATGACATTTCTAAGTCCTGGGATCGTTAAGCAACAGTTGGTTACATAAGATGTTTTGTTCATTCGTTGGGTATATTATCCACCTTTGAATGTCGTTTTTGTCTTGATCAAATAATGATAAATGTTGTTGGAGTTCGCTCATATCTTTAACATGAATACATGGTGTGTATTAATGATTTCATTGTCTAGTGAAACCAATATTACTTTACTAACTAATTGGCAACCTCCATGGCTAGTCAAAACATAGCCAAACCCGACCAAAACATGCTAAAGGCCCCCAAAACATGATCACAACAATCAAAACATAGTGTAAATACATCTACCCCGGATTTGGGATGGTTTTACCAGGTTATTCAGACTTTCTCCGGTTTTTACAGTTTAAGTTCCCTTTTAGTCAGTTTTGGCCGGTTTCAAATGGTTTAGCCCACATCGACCGTATTTGGATGTGTGTGACCATGTTTAAAAGTTATTAAGTTAGTATGTGATAATGAAAATATATATATAACTCAAGTAAGAAAATACGTGATGATGGTGAGCCCAAGAACCAGTATCCATAAGCTAAAATTCAATTTAACTTGCAAGGTCGTGTAACTAAACAATACATTAAAAATTAAACTTCCAATATAAGAGAAACTTTTTAATTTGACCTTTCAAAGTCCTAGCATAGTTAAGAACATGTTGATAGATGCTATGTTTTGTTCATTAGTTTTGTATGTTATCCATCTTTGTAAGTTTCCTAAGGAAAATCAATGTCATTGTTTTGATGATGAAACAATAATAAATGTTGTTAGAGCTCAACCATATACTTTATATCATTTGATTGTGTGTCATCACGATGTTCCTTGTCTAATAAAACAACATCTACTTCACCACCTAAATTTTAACATTTAAGCCTGGTCAAACACATAGTTAATCCCAACCGAAACCTGACAAAGACTCCCAAACCATGATCAAAACAATCTAACCCAAGTGGAAATTGAATCTACAAGGATTTGGCATGGTTTTCCCGTATTATTCATACTTTCCCCGGGTTTGCCCGCTTAAATTCCATTTTGGTCTACTTTGGTTGGTTCGGAAGGTTTTATGGATGTACAAGTGTAGAAGATAGATCCCAAACATATTTGGTTGCCCAATATCGCGTGAAGAAAAGTACTTTTTTGAAAATGTCATAACTTAGGTTGTAGAAGTCCGTTTCAGGCGCGGGACGAGGCGAATCGAAGGCCAAAACGAGGGGAACGTAGCTGTAACCTAACTTTGTTGGGTTACGGAAATTTTGAGGCCCAAAACACTATATTTTATGAGATATTTTCATTTTTATCAATTTTTCACATTTTGTTGGATATTGTTTTTGGGCTCAGGTCCGACCCATTTATATTCAAGGGTTTATTTCGATCATACTAGTAATGCAAAGTTATTAATAATAGATTATAAATTAACTTGGCAATCATTGACAAAATATTTAATATGACATTTCTAAGTCCCGGGATCGTTAAGCAACAGTTGGTTACATAAGATGTTTTGTTCATTCGTTGGGTATATTATCCACCTTTGAATGTCGTTTTTGTCTTGATCAAATAATGATAAATGTTGTTGGAGTTCACTCATATATTTAACATCAATACATGGTGTGTATTAATGATTTCATTGTCTAGTGAAACCAATATTACTTTACCAACTAATTGGCAACCTCCATGCCTAGTCAAAACATAGCCAAACCCGACCAAAACATGCTAAAGGCCCCCAAAACATGATCACAACAATCAAAACATAGTGGAAATACATTTACCCTGGATTTGGGATGGTTTTACCGGGTTATTCAGACTTTCTCCGGTTTTTACAGTTTAAGTTCCCTTTAAGTCAGTTTTGGCCGGTTTCAAATGGTTTAGCCCACATCGACCGTATTTGGATGTGTGTGACCATGTTTAAAAGTTATTAAGTTAGTATGTGATAATGAAAATATATACATGACCCAAGTAAGAAAATACGTGATGAAGGTGAACCCAAGAACCAGTATCCATAAGCTAAAATTCAATTTAACTTGCAAGGTCGTGTAACTAAACAATACATTAAAAATTAAACTTCCAATATAAGAGAAACTTTTTAATTTGACCTTTCAAAGTCCTAGCATAGTTAAGAACATGTTGATAGATGCTATGTTTTGTTCATTAGTTTTGTATGTTATCCATCTTTGTAAGTTTCCTAAGGAAAATCAATGTCATTGTTTTGTTGATGAAACAATAATAAATGTTGTTAGAGCTCAACCATATATTTTATATCATTTGATTGTTGTCATCACGATGTTCCTTATCTAATAAAACAACATCTACTTCACCACCTAAATTTTAACATTTAAGCCTGGTCAAACACATAGTTAATCCCAACCGAAACCTGACAAAGACTCCCAAACCATGATCAAAACAATCAAACCCAAGTGGAAATTGAATCTACAAGGATTTGGCATGGTTTCCCCGTATTATTCATACTTTCCCCGGGTTTGCCCGCTTAAATTCCATTTTGGTCTACTTTGGTTGGTTCGGAAGGTTTGATGGATGTACAAGTGTAGAAGATAGAGCCTGATGAGACTGCTTTTATACATGGTCTCATCGTCCAAAACGGCCTTAAATTGCAATAAATATCATAAAATAGACCAAATATATGCTCGTGTTTGTTACTTGTGTATTTTTAGGTACGGATATTGAGGAATTGGCAAAAGAACACAAGAATCAATCAAAAACGAACACGGGAAACGAAGTCGCACAATGAACCGGGCCCAAGTTTGGATTTTGCAAAAATACCCTTGAAGAATTGAAGATTGGCAAAAATGGCCCCTCATCTTTGAAGAACTTGTCACATTTGACCCTCAAAATATCAAATGAACAAGTATGATCCTTTATGTTTGAAGATATTACAAGTTCAGTCCTTGGAAAATCAAGAAAATACAAAAGGAGCCCTTGGATAAAGTTTTTAAAAGTTTTGTGCCACTTTTGACAATTTGTCAAAAGTTGACAAGGCAAAAACAAGCACTGATAGGATTTATTACAAAGTAAAAGAAGTGTGATACATTGGGGACCAAACTTGCCAATTACCCAAACCAAACCCACCAACCAGATAGTGCCACCTCATCACAACCCACCCATTTACCCAAATCACCAACCCATACCCTACCCAACCCGTCCACCCACCCAAGCCCAAAACCGGTTTTATTTATTTAACTTGGTCAAACCGGTCAAAACCCACCACTTAACTCCCTTCCCACCAAAACACACGTTTAAAAAATTAACCCACCCTTTTTGGATTAAACTCAGCCTAATTAACCATAAACCCTAATCCTACCCCATATCCCATCTCACCCAAAACAAAGGGTTTTACCCTGATACCTTCCAGAACCCTGATTCACGTCCCTCTCATCCTTTCCCACTCAACAAAACACACCCACATGGGCTGTGGGACCCTCCCCAAGCATCCCCTGCTACATCACTTTCACCTCAAAATCCCCACCCGACCAGTTTAACACCCAGGATCACTCCCCTTGGTCCCCAAGGCTCTTTTAACGTCCAAGATTCATTCTACTTGCTGGCAAATCACATGATCAAGTTTTTGACCAAATTCGTCAAAGGGCAAAATTGAGATTTCCAGAATTAGGGTTTCACCTTTATAATTTTTTATTCTTAGTTCTAGAATAGTCTTCTAGTGATTATAAAAGGAGCTTACAACATGTGTAATGCCCTTTGTTCCAGATTTTTCCTTTCACATTTTTGTAACTCTTTTTTATTTAAATGCAAAGTTTGGTATTTGTGGTATACAAGTGTAATTCCTTTTGGTTTATTAAAAAGTTGGTATAAAGTTTTTAGGAGAATCTGAGTTCCAAAGTTGTATTGATTAAAGTTTTTCAAAGATTTTAAAATTTAGTTCAAATCTTCCAAATCTAATACCTTGGAAGTGAAAGTGGAAAAGGTAGGGGATTTGTTAGTTTGAATAGTTTTAAAAACGTGTTTGAGGAGTTTTTAAGAGTTTTTGGAAAGTTTTTAAAGAAGAAGAGATAAAACAGAATATATATTGCATTGTATATTGTTTTCTCTTTGATTTTGTCTTAAACAGGAAGAAGGTTGTTGATCCAAGGATCTGCACCAACCCCAGTTGGTAAGGAGGTGGATTATACATCCACCAGGGCCTTGGATGTAAGGCCCTAAGGTATTTTCTTTTACTTTGATGAAAATTTCAGAAAGTGAAGGTTTGAATGATCTTGCATGATTGTTTGAGAAGTGTTGTTTAAGCTGTTGGATTAGTGTTCTTATGTGTATTTATACATGTTAAATGCTATATGAACCTATTTGATTAAGTTTGTAAGGTTTTGAGTTGAAAAGTTTTGGTTTACAAAATATAATAGGGTGTTTGGAAACAGGTTTGAGCAGGGTAAAAATTCTTGGTGTGTGTTTTAAAAAGGTGTTAGATAGGTAATATAGGTGTGAGTTAGATTGCTTGTAGGTTGTAGTTTGGTTTGGATCTAGTTTTGAAGCATATGGTGTGTTAAAAAGGAAAACATAGCTAGAAATCTGAATATCCACTTTCTGCTTGATTTTCATGAATTTGTGAGCATTAGATCTTGTAATCTGTTAGACATTAGGCTGTTATAGGTTTGTAGGCTGTTTGAGTGCCAATTGGTGATTGTGTGTGCAAAATATAGGAGTCTAAGTCTCATTTGAATGCATGTAAAAAGCTCATAATAACCACCAGACCTAAGCCCTTGTTACAGCAACTTGAATGTGCCTTGTGTGCCTTGGTTTGTGAGATTTGTGTGAGCTAAGTGTGTATTTCAGTTTGTTTGTGACTCCTTGTGCTTCAAAGAGCACAAGGGTGCCCTTTGTTCCAAAAATTCACCACCAAACAATCATAACCAAGTCCTCTTGGTTGCATACTTATTCATCAGAAAGTGCACAAGGTCTGGGCACGTTTTGCTCATTTCCAGGCTTAATCCTTGATTAAATCAGTTTGTTTTTGTGATTTTGTGTTCATTAAGGTTACTGGATTAAGTTTTCAAATTTAAAAAAAAAAAAAAATAAACTCCAAAAAGGACGTGGCCAGGACTCGAACCTGCGCCACTCCTCTCACAAACCAACGTGATAACCATCTGCGCCCTAGGGACTTTGACTGAGAGTTTTGGTTTCAAAAGTTATTTAAGTACGTTTTGGTTTGAGCTTAGTTTAATAAGCCGTAGCTTTTTAAGCTTATTCTAGCTTATTTATTAAGCACTTTGGGCTTGTTTCAATTTTCCTAGGACATTTATAGGCTTAGGGATTTTTCTGTCTAAAAGTTTTATTTTTCCTTTAATTTAATTAATTTCTAGGATTATTTCTATTTTTAAATTTAGAAAGTCTATAAAAAATATTAAACAGTAATTAAAAAATACAAAAAAATAGTTTTTAGTTTTCTATTTGTATTTTTGAGGTTTACATATAAAAAAGTTTTCAAAAACTTTAATTTTTGATTTTATTTAATTTTAGGGTTTTTTGGCAACTTTAAAATTTAATATAAAATTAACTAAAAGGTTTTAGGAACTTTTGTTTACATTTTCTTCTTAGTTAGATTATTTAGGATTTTTGAGAATTTTTTAGAATTTATTTGAGAACTTTTTATTTTTTGGATTATTTTATTATTATTTTATTCATAAAAATTAAAAGTTTTATTTTTAACTTTTTTTCATTTTTCCTAGATACTAGACATTAAAATAGGACCTTTGTCACTTTCCAAATAATTTTTTAGGCTTTTCAATTAATTTTTAGAATTAATTTAAGATTTAATAGATTTTAATAGTTTTTAGGAGTTTAAAAATAGTTTAATTTGGTTTTAAAAATTTTAAAAATAGTTTTTAGTTTAATTAGGTCATTTTTGAGGTTTACAAACTATTAAATCTTGTTTAGGGCTTTTTAATATTTAAAAGTGATTTTTAGGGCTTTAATTAGCATTAAAAAGTCATTATTAAATTAATTAAAAGGTTTTGGCAAGTTTGGATTTTTTGTAAACTCTTAGAATATTATTTGGGATTTTTTAGTAATTTTTAGGAATTTTTAGGTTAAAATTTTAAATTTTGTGCTTTTTACGTTCTTCGTCGTAACTTTCTAGTAGTGTTTTTGCCTTATTTTTCTATTTTTTTTTCGTCTTCGTCATTTTCTCTTCTTTTCTTCTCATTAATAATCAAAAACATAATCAATCATTCATTACACAACACACGTGCCTCCTCGAGAGAACGAACTCACCTTTAGGGTCATTTACACACGGTTTTCCTAAATCGTCGTGCTTACCCTATATTATTGCCTTGTTTTCCTAAACAAGTGTGATTTTACAACTATCAAAAATGGCGCCGCTGCCGGGGAGGCGTGTTGTGTTTTGATTGACCATTTTTGTTTTCTATCTTAGCCATATAGTATTTGTATTAATAGCACTCTATTAATACGTATTATCGTTTTTCGGTTTTTGTGTGAATATTATTACTATATTGTATACGTAGAACAATAAATACACAAGTACTCCAAATACGTGAGCAATCACAACCTTGATTCGGGATTTCATCACTCGATCATTGTATTCGAATCTCAAACCAAAGAAAAAGGCAAAAATAGATAAATACTTTCGTGAAGCTTGATCTTGATAATACAAACTATAAGGTGGGTATAAGGCGGTTGTCTTCGTCATTTTCTCTTCTTTTCTTCTCATTAATAATCAAAAACATAATCAATCATTCATTACACAACACACGTGCCTCCTCGAGAGAACGAACTCACCTTTAGGGTCATTTACACACGGTTTTCCTAAATCGTCGTGCTTACCCTATATTATTGCCTTGTTTTCCTAAACAAGTGTGATTTTACAACTATCAGAGCCCAAACATATTTGGTTGCCCAATATCGCGTGAAGAAAAGTACTTTTTTGAAAATGTCATAACTTAGGTTGTAGAAGTCCGTTTCAGGCGTGGGACGAGGCGAATCGAAGGCCAAAACGAGGGGAACGTAGCTGTAACCTAACTTTGTTGGGTTACAGAAATTTTGAGGCCCAAAACACTATATTTTATGAGATATTTTCATTTTTATGAATTTTTCACATTTTGTTGGATATTGTTTTTGGGCTCAGGTCCGACCCATTTATATTCAAGGGTTTATTTCGATCATACTAGTAATGCCAAGTTATTAGTAATAGATTATAAATTAACTTGGCAATCATAGACAAAATATTTAATATGACATTTCTAAGTCCCGGGATCGTTAAGCAACAGTTGGTTACATAAGATGTTTTGTTCATTCGTTGGGTATATTATCCACCTTTGAATGTCGTTTTTGTCTTGATCAAATAATGATAAATGTTGTTGGAGTCCACTCATATCTTTAACATCAATACATGGCGTGTATTAATGATTTCATTGTCTAGTGAAACCAATATTACTTTACCAACTAATTGGCAACCTCCATGCCTAGTCAAAACATAGCCAAACCCGACCAAAACATGCTAAAGGCCCCCAAAACATGATCACAACAATCAAAACATAGTGGAAATACATTTACCCCGGATTTGGGATGGTTTTACCGGGTTATTCAGACTTTCTCCGGTTTTTACAGTTTAAGTTCCCTTTTAGTCAGTTTTGGCCGGTTTCAAATGGTTTAGCCCGCATCGACCGTCTTTGGATGTGTGTGACCATGTTTAAAAGTTATTAAGTTAGTATGTGATAATGAAAATATATACATAACCTAAGTAAGAAAATACGTGATGATGGTGAACCCAAGAACCAGTATCCATAAGCTAAAATTCAATTTAACTTGCAAGGTCGTGTAACTAAACAATACATTAAAAATTAAACTTCCAATATAAGAGAAACTTTTTAATTTGACCTTTCAAAGTCCTAGCATAGTTAAGAACATGTTGATAGATGCTATGTTTTGTTCATTAGTTTTGTATGTTATCCATCTTTGTAGGTTTCCTAAGGAAAATCAATGTCATTGTTTTGTTGATGAAACAATAATAAATGTTGTTAGAGCTCAACCATATATTTTATATCATTTGATTGTGTGTCATCACGATGTTCCTTGTCTAATAAAACAACATCAACTTCACCACCTAAATTTTAACATTTAATCCTGGTCAAAACATAGTTAATCCCAACCGAAACCTGACAAAGACTCCCAAACCATGATCAAAACAATCAAACCCAAGTGGAAATTAAATCTACAAGGATTTGGCATGGTTTCCCCGTATTATTCATACTTTCCCCAGGTTTGCCTGCTTAAATTCCATTTTGGTCTACTTTGGTTGGTTCGGAAGGTTTGATGGATGTACAAGTGTAGAAGATAGAGACCAAACATATTTGGTTGCCCAATATCACGTGAAGAAAAGTACTTTTTTGAAAATGTCATAACTTAGGTTGTAGAAGTCCGTTTCAGGCGCGGGACGAGGCGAATCGAAGGCCAAAACGAGGGGAACGTAGCTGTAACCTAACTTTGTTGGGTTACGGAATTTTTGAGGCCCGAAACACTATATTTTATGAGATATTTTCATTTTTATCAATTTTTAACATTTTGTTGGATATTGTTTTTGGGCTCAGGTCCGACCCATTTATATTCAAGGGTTTATTTCGATCATACTAGTAATGTCAAGTTATTAGTAATAGATTATAAATTAACTTGGCAATCATAGACAAAATATTTAATATGACATTTCTATGTCCCGGGATCGTTAAGCAACAGTTGGTTACATAAGCTGTTTTGTTCATTCGTTGGGTATATTATCCACCTTTGAATGCCATTTTTTTCTTGATCAAATAATGATAAATGTTGTTGGAGTTCACTCATATCTTTAACATCAATACATGGTGTGTATTAATGATTTCATTGTCTAGTGAAACCAATATTACTTTACCAACTAATTGGCAACCTCCATGCCTAGTCAAAACATAGCCAAACCCGACCAAAACATGCTAAAGGCCCCCAAAACATGATCACAACAATCAAAAACACAGTGGAAATACATTTACCCCGGATTTGGGATGGTTTTACCGGGTTATTCAGACTTTCTCTGGTTTTTACAGTTTAAGTTCCCTTTAAGTCAGTTTTGGCCGGTTTCAAATGGTTTAGCCCGCATCGACCGTATTTTGATGTGTGTGACCATGTTTAAAAGTTATTAAGTTAGTATGTGATAATGAAAATATATACATAACCCAAGTAAGAAAATACGTGATGATGGTGAACCCAAGAACCAGTATCCATAAGCTAAAATTCAATTTAACTTGCAAGGTCGTGTAACTAAACAATACATTAAAAATTAAACTTCCAATATAAGAGAAACTTTTTAATTTGATCTTTCAAAGTCCTAGCATAGTTAAGAACATGTTGATAGATGTTATGTTTTGTTCATTAGTTTTGTATGTTATCCATCTTTGTGAGTTTCTTAAGGAAAATCAATGTCATTGTTTTGTTGATGAAACAATAATAAATGTTGTTAGAGCTCAACCATATATTTTATATCATTTGATTGTGTGTCATCACGATGTTCCTTGTCTAATAAAATAACATCTACTTCACCACCTAAATTTTAACATTTAAGCCTGGTCAAACACATAGTTAATCCCAACCGAAACCTGACAAAGACTCCCAAACCATTATCAAAACAATCAAACCCAAGTGGAAATTGAATCTACAAGGATTTGGCATGGTTTCCCCGTATTATTCATACTTTCCCCGGTTTGCCCTCTTAAATTCCGTTTTGGTCTACATTGGTTGGTTCGGAAGGTTTGATGGATGTACAAGTGTAGAAGATAGAGCCCAAACATATTTGGTTGCCCAATATCGCGTGAAGAAAAGTACTTTTTTTGAAAATGTCATAACTTAGGTTGTAGAAGTCTGTTTCAGGGGCGGGACGAGGCGAATCGAAGGCCAAAACGAGGGGAACGTAGCTGTAACCTAACTTTGTTGGGTTACGGAAATTTTGAGGCCCAAAACACTATATTTTATGAGATATTTTCATTTTTATCAATTTTTCACATTGATATTGTTTTAGGGCTCGGGTCCGACCCATTTATATTCAAGGGTTTATTTCGATCATACTAGTAATGCCAAGTTATTAGTAATAGATTATAAATTAACTTGGCAATCATAGACAAAATATTTAATATGACATTTCTAAGTCCCGGGATCGTTAAGAAACAGTTGGTTACATAAGATGTTTTGTTCATTCATTGGGTATATTATCCACCTTTGAATGTCGTTTTTGTCTTGATCAAATAATGATAAATGTTGTTCAAGTTCACTCATATCTTTAACATCAATACATGGTGTGTATTAATGATTTCATTGTCTAGTGAAACCAATATTACTTTACCAACTAATTGGCAACCTCCATGCCTAGTCAAAACATAGCCAAACCCTACCAAAACATGCTAAAGGCCCCCAAAACATGATCACAACAATCAAAACATAGTGGAAATACATTTACTCCGGATTTGGGATGGTTTTACCGGGTTATTCAGACTTTCTCCGGTTTTTACAGTTTAAGTTCCCTTTTAGTCAGTTTTGGCCGGTTTCAAATGGTTTAGCCTGCATCGACCGTATTTGGATGTGTGTGACCATGTTTAAAAGTTATTAAGTTAGTATGTGATAACGAAAATATATACATAACCCAAGTAAGAAAATATGTGATGATGGTGAGCCCAAGAACCAGTATCCATAAGCTAAAATTCAATTTAACTTGCAAGGTCGTGTAACTAAACAATACATTAAAAATTAAACTTCCAATATAAGAGAAACTTTTTAATTTGACCTTTCAAAGTCCTAGCATAGTTAAGAAAATGTTGATAGATACTATGTTTTGTTCATTAGTTTTGTATGTTATCCATCTTTGTAGGTTTCCTAAGGAAAATCAATGTCATTGTTTTGTTGATGAAACAATAATAAATGTTGTTAGAGCTCAACCATATATTTTATATCATTGGATTGTGTGTCATCACGATGTTCCTTGTCTAATAAAACAACATCTACTTCACCACCTAAATTTTAACATTTAAGCTTGGTCAAAACATAGTTAATCCCAACCGAAACCTGACAAAGACTCCCAAACCATGATCAAAACAATCAAACCCAAGTGGAAATTGAATCTACAAGGATTTGGCATGGTTTCCCCGTATTATTCATTTCCCCGGGTTTGCCCGCTTAAATTCCATTTTGGTCTACTTTGGTTGGTTCGGAAGGTTTGATGGATGTACAAGTGTAGAAGATAGAGCCCAAAACATATTTGGTTGCCCAATATCGCGTGAAGAAAAGTACTTTTTTGAAAATGTCATAACTTAGGTTGTAGAAGTCCGTTTCAGGCACGGGACGAGGCGAATCGAAGGCCAAAGGAGGGGAACGTAGCTGTAACCTAACTTTGTTGGGTTACGGAAATTTTGAGGCCCGAAACACTATATTTTATGAGATATTTTCATTTTTATCAATTTTTCACATTTTTTTGGATATTGTTTTTGGGCTCAGGTCCGACCCATTTATATTGAAGGGTTTATTTCGATCATACTAGTAATGCCAAGTTATTAGTAATAGATTATAAATTAACTTTGCAATCATAGACAAAATATTTAATATGACATTTCTAAGTCCCGGGATCGTTAAGCAACAGTTGGTTACATAAGATGTTTTGTTCATTCGTTGGGTATATTATCCACCTTTGAATGTCGTTTTTGTCTTGATCAAATAATGATAAATGTTGTTGGAGTTCACTCATATCTTTAACATCAGTACATGGTGTGTATTAGTGATTTCATTGTCTAGTGAAACCAATATTACTTTACCAACTAATTGGCAACCTCCATGCCTAGTCAAAACATAGCCAAACCCGAACAAAACATGCTAAAGGCCCCCAAAACATGATCACAACAATCAAAACATAGTGGAAATACATTTACCCCGGATTTGGGATGGTTTTACCGGGTTATTCAGACTTTCTCCGGTTTTTACAGTTTAAGTTCCCTTTTAGTCAGTTTTGGTCGGTTTCAAATGGTTTAGCACGCATCGACCGTATTTGGATGTGTGTGACCATGTTTAAAAGTTATTAAGTTAGTATGTGATAATGAAAATATATACATAACCCAAGTAAGAAAATACGTGATGATGGTGAACCCAAGAACCAGTATCCATAAGCTAAAATTCAATTTTACTTGGAAGGTCGTGTAACTAAACAATATATTAAAAATTAATCTTCCAATATAAGAGAAACTTTTTAATTTGACCTTTCAAAGTTCTAGCATAGTTAAGAACATGTTGATAGATGCTATGTTTTTTTCATTAGTTTTGTATGCTATCCATCTTTGTAGGTTTCCTAAGGAAAATCAATGTCATTGTTTTGTTGATGAAACAATAATAAATGTTGTTAGAGCTCAACCATATATTTTATATCATTTGATTGTATGTCATCACGATGTTCCTTGTCTAATAAAACAACATCTACTTCACCACCTAAATTTTAACATTTAAGACTGGTCAAAACATAGTTAATCCTAACCGAAACATGACAAAGACTCCCAAACCATGATGAAAACAATCAAACCCAAGTGGAAATTGAATCTACAAGGATTTGGCATGGTTTCCCCGTATTATTCATTTCCCCGGGTTTGCCCGCTTAAATTCCATTTTGGTCTACTTTGGTTGGTTCGGAAGGTTTGATGGATGTACAAGTGTAGAAGATAGAGCCCAAAACATATTTGGTTGCCCAATATCGCGTGAAGACAAGTACTTTTTTGAAAATGTCATAACTTAGGTTGTAGAAATCCGTTTCAGGCACGGGACGAGGCGAATCGAAGGCCAAAACGAGGGGAACGTAGCTTTAACCTAACTTTGTTGGGTTACGGAAAGTTTGAGGCCCAAAACACTATATTTTATGAGATATTTTAATTTTTATCATATTTTCACATTTTGTTGGATATTGTTTTTGGGCTCAGGTCCGACCCGTTTATATTCAAGGGTTTATTTCGATCATACTAGTAATGCGAAGTTATTAGTAATAGATTATAAATTAACTTGGAAATCATAGACAAAATATTTAATATGACATTTCTAAGTCCTGGGATCGTTAAGCAACAGTTGGTTACATAAGATGTTTTGTTCATTCGTTGGGTATATTATCCACCTTTGAATGTCGTTTTTGTCTTGATCAAATAATGATAAATGTTGTTGGAGTTCACTCATATCTTTAACATGAATACATGGTGTGTATTAATGATTTCATTGTCTAGTGAAACCAATATTACTTTACCAACTAATTGGCAACCTCCATGGCTAGTCAAAACAAAGCCAAACCCGACCAAAACATGCTAAAGGCCCCCAAAACATGATCACAACAATCAAAACATAGTGTAAATACATCTACCCCGGATTTGGGATGGTTTTACCAGGTTATTCAAACTTTCTCCGGTTTTTACAGTTTAAGTTCCCTTTTAGTCAGTTTTGGCCGGTTTCAAATGGTTTAGCCCACATCGACCGTATTTGGATGTGTGTGACCATGTTTAAAAGTTATTAAGTTAGTATGTGATAATGAAAATATATACATAACCCAAGTAAGAAAATACGTGATGATGGTGAACCCAAGAACCAGTATCCATAAGCTAAAATTCAATTTAACTTGCAAGGTCGTGTAACTAAACAATACATTAAAAATTAAACTTCCAATATAAGAGAAACTTTTTAATTTGACCTTTCAAAGTCCTAGCATAGTTAAGAACATGTTGATAGATGCTATGTTTTGTTCATTAGTTTTGTATGTTATCCATCTTTGTAAGTTTCCTAAGGAAAATCAATGTCATTGTTTTGTTGATGAAACAATAATAAATGTTGTTAGAGCTCAACCATATATTTTATATCATTTGATTGTTGTCATCACGATGTTCCTTATCTAATAAAACAACATCTACTTCACCACCTAAATTTTAACATTTAAGCCTGGTCAAACACATAGTTAATCCCAACCGAAACCTGACAAAGACTCCCAAACCATGATCAAAACAATCAAACCCAAGTGGAAATTGAATCTACAAGGATTTGGCATGGTTTCCCCGTATTATTCATACTTTCCCCGGGTTTACCCGCTTAAATTCCATTTTGGTCTACTTTAGTTGGTTCGGAAGGTTTGATGGATGTACAAGTGTAGAAGATAGAGCCCAAACATATTTGGTTGCCCAATATCGAGTGAAGAAAAGTACTTTTTTGAAAATGTCATAACTTAGGTTGTAGAAGTCCGTTTCAGGCGTGGGACGAGGCGAATCGAAGGCCAAAACGAGGGGAACGTAGCTGTAACCTAACTTTGTTGGGTTACGGAAATTTTGAGGCCCAAAACACTATATTTTATGAGATATTTTCATTTTTATGAATTTTTCACATTTTGTTGGATATTGTTTTTTGGCTCAGGTCCGACCCATTTATATTCAAGGGTTTATTTCGATCATACTAGTAATGCCAAGTTATTAGTAATAGATTATAAATTAACTTGGCAATCATAGACAATCTATTTAATATGACATTTCTAAGTCCCGGGATCGTTAAGCAACAGTTGGTTACATAAGATGTTTTGTTCATTCGTTGGGTATATTATCCACCTTTGAATGTCGTTTTTGTCTTGATCAAATAATGATAAATGTTGTTGGAGTCCACTCATATCTTTAACATCAATACATGGCGTGTATTAATGATTTCATTGTCTAGTGAAACCAATATTACTTTACCAACTAATTGGCAACCTCCATGCCTAGTCAAAACATAGCCAAACCCGACCAAAACCTGCTAAAGGCCCCCAAAACATGATCACAACAATCAAAACATAGTGGAAATACATTTACCCCGGATTTGGGATGGTTTTACCGGGTTATTCAGACTTTCTCCGGTTTTTACAGTTTAAGTTCCCTTTTAGTCAGTTTTGGCCGGTTTCAAATGGTTTAGCCCGCATCGACCGTATTTGGATGTGTGTGACCATGTTTAAAAGTTATTAAGTTAGTATGTGATAATGAAAATATATACATAACCTAAGTAAGAAAATACGTGATGATGGTGAACCCAAGAACCAGTATCCATAAGCTAAAATTCAATTTAACTTGCAAGGTCGTGTAACTAAACAATACATTAAAAATTAAACTTCCAATATAAGAGAAACTTTTTAATTTGACCTTTCAAAGTCCTAGCATAGTTAAGAACATGTTGATAGATGCTATGTTTTGTTCATTAGTTTTGTATGTTATCCATCTTTGTAGGTTTCCTAAGGAAAATCAATGTCATTGTTTTGTTGATGAAACAATAATAAATGTTGTTAGAGCTCAACCATATATTTTATATCATTTGATTGTGTGTCATCACGATGTTCCTTGTCTAATAAAACAACATCTACTTCACCACCTAAATTTTAACATTTAATCTTGGTCAAAACATAGTTAATCCCAACCGAAACCTGACAAAGACTCCCAAACCATGATCAAAACAATCAAACCCAAGTGGAAATTAAATCTACAAGGATTTGGCATGGTTTCCCCGTATTATTCATACTTTCCCCAGGTTTGCCTGCTTAAATTCCATTTTGGTCTACTTTGGTTGGTTCGGAAGGTTTGATGGATGTACAAGTGTAGAAGATAGAGACCAAACATATTTGGTTGCCCAATATCACGTGAAGAAAAGTACTTTTTTGAAAATGTCATAACTTAGGTTTTAGAAGTCCGTTTCAGGCGCGGGACGAGGCGAATCGAAGGCCAAAACGAGGGGAACGTATCTGTAACCTAACTTTGTTGGGTTACGGAATTTTTGAGGCCCGAAACACTATATTTTATGAGATATTTTCATTTTTATCAATTTTTAACATTTTGTTGGATATTGTTTTTGGGCTCAGGTCCGACCCATTTATATTCAAGGGTTTATTTCGATCATACTAGTAATGTCAAGTTATTAGTAATAGATTATAAATTAACTTGGTAATCATAGACAAAATATTTAATATGACATTTCTATGTCCCGGGATCGTTAAGCAACAGTTGGTTACATGAGATGTTTTGTTCATTCGTTGGGTATATTATCCACCTTTGAATGTCATTTTTTTCTTGATCAAATAATGATAAATGTTGTTGGAGTTCACTCATATCTTTAACATCAATACATGGTGTGTATTAATGATTTCATTGTCTAGTGAAACCAATATTACTTTACCAACTAATTGGCAACCTCCATGCCTAGTCAAAACATAGACAAACCCGACCAAAACATGCTAAAGGCCCCCAAAACATGATCACAACAATCAAAACATAGTGGAAATACATTTACCCCGGATTTGGGATGGTTTTACCGGGTTATTCAGACTTTCTTTGGTTTTTACAGTTTAAGTTCCCTTTAAGTCAGTTTTGGCCGGTTTCAAATGGTTTAGCCCGCATCGACCGTATTTTGATGTGTGTGACCATGTTTAAAAGTTATTAAGTTAGTATGTGATAATGAAAATATATACATAACCCAAGTAAGAAAATACGTGATGATGGTGAACCCAAGAACCAGTATCCATAAGCTAAAATTCAATTTAACTTGCAAGGTCGTGTAACTAAACAATACATTAAAATTTAAACTTCCAATATAAGAGAAACTTTTTAATTTGATCTTTTAAAGTCCTAGCATAGTTAAGAACATGTTGATAGATGTTATGTTTTGTTCATTAGTTTTGTATGTTATCCATCTTTGTAAGTTTCTTAAGGAAAATCAATGTCATTGTTTTGTTGATGAAACAATAATAAATGTTGTCAGAGCTCAACCATATATTTTATATCATTTGATTGTGTGTCATCACGATGTTCCTTATCTAATAAAATAACATCTACTTCACCACCTAAATTTTAACATTTAAGCCTGGTCAAACACATAGTTAATCCCAACCGAAACCTGACAAAGACTCCCAAACCATTATCAAAACAATCAAACCCATGTGGAAATTGAATCTACAAGGATTTGGCATGGTTTCCCCGTATTATTCATACTTTCCCCGGGTTTGCCCTCTTAAATTCCGTTTTGGTCTACATTGGTTGGTTCGGAAGGTTTGATGGATGTACAAGTGTAGAAGATAGAGCCCAAACATATTTGGTTGCCCAATATCGCGTGAAGAAAAGTACTTTTTTGAAAATGTCATAACTTAGGTTGTAGAAGTCCGTTTCAGGGGCGGGACGAGGCGAATCGAAGGCCAAAACGAGGGGAACATAGCTGTAACCTAACTTTGTTGGGTTACGGAAATTTTGAGGCCCAAAACACTATATTTTATGAGATATTTTCATTTTTATCAATTTTTCACATTGATATTGTTTTAGAGCTCAGGTCCGACCCATTTATATTCAAGGGTTTATTTCGATCATACTAGTAATGCCAAGTTATTAGTAATAGATTATAAATTAACTTGGCAATCATAGACAAAATATTTAATATGACATTTCTAAGTCCCGGGATCGTTAAGAAACAGTTGGTTACATAAGATGTTTTGTTCATTCGTTGGGTATATTATCCACCTTTGAATGTCGTTTTTGTCTTGATCAAATAATGATAAATGTTGTTGGAGTTCACTCATATCTTTAACATCAATACATGGTGTGTATTAATGATTTCATTGTCTAGTGAAACCAATATTACTTTACCAACTAATTGGCAACCTCCATGCCTAGTCAAAACATAGCCAAACCCTACCAAAACATGCTAAAGGCCCCCAAAACATGATCACAACAATCAAAACATAGTGGAAATACATTTACCCCTGATTTGGGATGGTTTTACCAGGTTATTCAGACTTTCTCCGGTTTTTACAGTTTAAGTTCCCTTTTAGTCAGTTTTGGCCGGTTTCAAATGGTTTAGCCTGCATCGACCGTATTTGGATGTGTGTGACCATGTTTAAAAGTTATTAAGTTAGTATGTGATAATGAAAATATATACATAACCCAAGTAAGAAAATACGTGATGATGGTGAGCCCAAGAACCAGTATCCATAAGCTAAAATTCAATTTAACTTGCAAGGTCGTGTAACTAAACAATACATTAAAAATTAAACTTCCAATATAAGAGAAACTTTTTAATTTGACCTTTCAAAGTCCTAGCATAGTTAAGAAAATGTTGATAGATACTATGTTTTGTTCATTAGTTTTGTATGTTATCCATCTTTGTAGGTTTCCTAAGGAAAATCAATGTCATTGTTTTGTTGATGAAACAATAATAAATGTTGTTAGAGCTCAACCATATATTTTATATCATTTGATTGTGTGTCATCACGATGTTCCTTGTCTAATAAAACAACATCTACTTCACCACCTAAATTTTAACATTTAATCTTGTTCAAAACATAGTTAATCCCAACCGAAACCTGACAAAGACTCCCAAACCATGATCAAAACAATCAAACCCAAGTGGAAATTGAATCTACAAGGATTTGGCATGGTTTCCCCGTATTATTCATTTCCCCGGGTTTGCCCGCTTAAATTCCATTTTGGTCTACTTTGGTTGGTTTGGAAGGTTTGATGGATGTACAAGTGTAGAAGATAGAGCCCAAAACATATTTGGTTGCCCAATATCGCGTGAAGAAAGTACTTTTTTGAAAATGTCATAACTTAGGTTGTAGAAGTCCGTTTCAGGCACGGGACGAGGCGAATCGAAGGCCAAAACGAGGGGAACGTAGCTGTAACCTAACTTTGTTGGGTTACGGAAATTTTGAGGCCCGAAACACTATATTTTATGAGATATTTTCATTTTTATCAATTTTTTACATTTTTTTGGATATTGTTTTTGGGCTCAGGTCCGACCCATTTATATTCAAGGGTTTATTTCGATCATACTAGTAATGCCAAGTTATTAGTAATAGATTATAAATTAACTTTGCAATCATAGACAAAATATTTAATATGACATTTCTAAGTCCCGGGATCGTTAAGCAACAGTTGGTTACATAAGATGTTTTGTTCATTCGTTGGGTATATTATCCACCTTTGAATGTCGTTTTTGTCTTGATCAAATAATGATAAATGTTGTTGGAGTTCACTCATATCTTTAACATCAATACATGGTGTGTATTAATGATTTCATTGTCTAGTGAAACCAATATTACTTTACCAACTAATTGGCAACCTCCATGCCTAGTCAAAACATAGCCAAACCCGAACAAAACATGCTAAAGGCCCCCAAAACATGATCACAACAATCAAAACATAGTGGAAATACATTTACCCCGGATTTGGGATGGTTTTACCGGGTTATTCAGACTTTCTCCGGTTTTTACAGTTTAAGTTCCCTTTTAGTCAGTTTTGGTCGGTTTCAAATGGTTTAGCATGCATCGACCGTATTTGGATGTGTGTGACCATGTTTAAAAGTTATTAAGTTAGTATGTGATAATGAAAATATATACATAACCCAAGTAAGAAAATACGTGATGATGGTGAACCCAAGAACCAGTATCCATAAGCTAAAATTCAATTTTACTTGGAAGGTCGTGTAACTAAACAATATATTAAAAATTAAACTTCCAATATAAGAGAAACTTTTTAATTTGACCTTTCAAAGTTCTAGCATAGTTAAGAACATGTTGATAGATGCTATGTTTTTTTCATTAGTTTTGTATGCTATCCATCTTTGTAGGTTTCCTAAGGAAAATCAATGTCATTGTTTTGTTGATGAAACAATAATAAATGTTATTAGAGCTCAACCATATATTTTATATCATTTGATTGTATGTCATCACGATGTTCCTTGTCTAATAAAACAACATCTACTTCAACACCTAAATTTTAACATTTAAGCCTGGTCAAAACATAGTTAATCCTAACCGAAACATGACAAAGACTCCCAAACCATGATGAAAACAATCAAACCCAAGTGGAAATTGAATCTACAAGGATTTGGCATGGTTTCCCCGTATTATTCATTTCCCCGGGTTTGCCCGCTTAAATTCCATTTTGGTCTACTTTGGTTGGTTCGGAAGGTTTGATGGATGTACAAGTGTAGAAGATAGAGCCCAAAACATATTTGGTTGCCCAATATCGTGTGAAGACAAGTACTTTTTTGAAAATGTCATAACTTAGGTTGTAGAAGTCCGTTTCAGGCACGGGACGAGGCGAATCGAAGGCCAAAACGAGGGGAACGTAGCTTTAACCTAACTTTGTTGGGTTACGGAAAGTTTGAGGCCCAAAACACTATATTTTATGAGATATTTTCATTTTTATCAATTTTTCACATTGATATTGTTTTAGGGCTCAGGTCCGACCCATTTATATTCAAGGGTTTATTTCGATCATACTAGTAATGCCAAGTTATTAGTAATAGATTATAAATTAACTTGGAAATCATAGACAAAATATTTAATATGACATTTCTAAGTCCCGGGATCGTTAAGAAACAGTTGATTACATAAGATGTTTTGTTCATTCGTTGGGTATATTATCCACCTTTGAATGTCGTTTTTGTCTTGATCAAATAATGATAAATGTTGTTGGAGTTCACTTATATCTTTAACATCAATACATGGTGTGTATTAATGATTTCATTTGTCTAGTGAAACCAATATTACTTTACCAACTAATTGGCAACCTCCATGCCTAGTCAAAACATATCCAAACCCTACCAAAACATGCTAAAGGCCCCCAAAACATGATCACAACAATCAAAACATAGTGGAAATACATTTACCCTTGATTTGGGATGGTTTTACCGGGTTATTCAGACTTTCTCTGGTTTTTACAGTTTAAGTTCCCTTTTAGTCAGTTTTGGCCGGTTTCAAATGGTTTAGCCTGCATCGACCGTATTTGGATGTGTGTGACCATGTTTAAAAGTTATTAAGTTAGTATGTGATAATGAAAATATATACATAACCCAAGTAAGAAAATACGTGATGATGGTGAGCCCAAGAACCAGTATCCATAAGCTAAAATTCAATTTAACTTGCAAGGTCGTGTAACTAAACAATACATTAAAAATTAAACTTCCAATATAAGAGAAACTTTTTAATTTGACCTTTCAAAGTCCTAGCATAGTTAAGAAAATGTTGATAGATACTATGTTTTGTTCATTAGTTTTGTATGTTATCCATCTTTGTAGGTTTCCTAAGGAAAATCAATGTTATTGTTTTGTTGATTAAACAATAATAAATGTTGTTAGAGCTCAACCATATATTTTATATCATTTGATTGTGTGTCATCACGATGTTCCTTGTCTAATAAAACAACATCTACTTCACCACCTAAATTTTAACATTTAAGCTTGGTCAAAACATAGTTAATCCCAACCGAAACCTGACAAAGACTCCCAAACCATGATCAAAACAATCAAACCCAAGTGGAAATTGAATCTACAAGGATTTGGCATGGTTTCCCCGTATTATTCATTTCCCCGGGTTTGCCCGCTTAAATTCCATTTTGGTCTACTTTGGTTGGTTCGGAAGGTTTGATGGATGTACAAGTGTAGAAGATAGAGCCCAAAACATATTTGGTTGCCCAATATCGCGTAAAGAAAAGTACTTTTTTGAAAATGTCATAACTTAGGTTGTAGAAGTCCGTTTCAGGCACGGGATGAGGCGAATCGAAGGCCAAAACGAGGGGAACGTAGCTGTAACCTAACTTTGTTGGGTTATGGAAATTTTGAGGCCCGAAACACTATATTTTATGAGATATTTTCATTTTTATCAATTTTTCACATTTTTTTTATATTGTTTTTGGGCTCAGGTCCGACCCATTTATATTCAAGGGTTTATTTCGATCATACTAGTAATGCCATGTTATTAGTAATAGATTATAAATTAACTTTGCAATCATAGACAAAATATTTAATATGACATTTCTAAGTCCCAGGATCGTTAAGCAACAGTTGGTTACATAAGATGTTTTGTTCATTCGTTGGGTATATTATCCACCTTTGAATGTCGTTTTTGTCTTGATCAAATAATGATAAATGTTGTTGGAGTTCACTCATATCTTTAACATCAATACATGGTGTGTATTAATGATTTCATTGTCTAGTGAAACCAATATTACTTTACCAACTAATTGGCAACCTCCATGCCTAGTCAAAACATAGCCAAACCCGAACAAAACATGCTAAAGGCCCCCAAAACATGATCACAACAATCAAAACATAGTGGAAATACATTTACCCCGGATTTGGGATGGTTTTACCGGGTTATTCGGACTTTCTCCGGTTTTTACAGTTTAAGTTCCCTTTTAGTCAGTTTTGGTCGGTTTCAAATGGTTTAGCCCGCATCGACCGTATTTGGATGTGTGTGACCATGTTTAAAAGTTATTAAGTTAGTATGTGATAATGAAAATATATACATAACCCAAGTAAGAAAATACGTGATGATGGTGAACCCAAGAACCAGTATCCATAAGCTAAAATTCAATTTTACTTGGAAGGTCGTGTAACTAAACAATATATTAAAAATTAAACTTCCAATATAAGAGAAAATTTTTAATTTGACCTTTCAAAGTTTTAGCATAGTTAAGAACATGTTGATAGATGCTATGTTTTTTTCATTAGTTTTGTATGTTATCCATCTTTGTAGGTTTCCTAAGGAAAATCAATGTCATTGTTTTGTTGATGAAACAATAATAAATGTTGTTAGAGCTCAACCATATATTTTATATCATTTGATTGTATGTCATCACGATGTTCCTTGTCTAATAAAACAACATCTACTTCACCACCTAAATTTTAACATTTAAGCCTGGTCAAAACATAGTTAATCCTAACCGAAACCTGACAAAGACTCCGAAACCATGATGAAAACAATCAAACCCAAGTGGAAATTGAATCTACAAGGATTTGGCATGGTTTCCCCGTATTATTCATACTTTCCCCGGGTTTGTCCGCTTAAATTCCATTTTTTTCTACTTTGGTTGGTTCGTAAGGTTTGATGGATGTACAAGTGTAGAAGATAGAGCCCAAACATATTTGGTTTCCCAATATCACGTGAAGAAAAGTACTTTTTTGAAAATGTCATAACTTAGGTTGTAGAAGTTCGTTTCAGGCGCGGGACGAGGGGAATCGAAGGCCAAAACGAGGGGAACGTAGCTGTAACCTAACTTTGTTGGGTTACAGAAATTTTGATGCCCGAAACACTATATTTTATGAGATATTTTCATTGTAACATCTCGAGTTTTCGCGTGTATTAAATTTTGAATGCAATACACGAAGTTGTTAAATGTATTATGTTTTGCCGTATGTCTATTTGAAGTACTTACTGAATCCCTTGAGGTCACGCATATTTGTCTTTGATTTGGATCGTGTATCGAGTTGTTATTGAGTTGTGTATATTCAGTTTTCGAGTCTAAGACTTAAACACTCGACAAACCTGAGCCGAGTGGTATATTGGTGCATCATGTACAAACATTTAAATTATGAACCCTTATTCACTTTTATTTCAAAAGCTTGTTTAGCAAGTGTCTATTTTCAGTCACAACTTAATTTCATAGTTTATTCATCCACTAAGCACTACAATCCAGCACACATGCCAAGTTTACCCAAAATGGGTACATCACAAGCTTACCAAATTCAGTTTGAGACTAACCCTAAACTAATAATACAAGATTAAATACAATCCAAAGTTTATCAAATGTCCAAACATAACACAAAGTATTCACAGTCCAAATATTACAATAATAGTTCTTGGACAAGTTTTCAAACACAATTCCTGGGTGAAAGTGAAGTGTAGTGTCAAGCTGATCCATCCTTCTCGTCCACACCTGCAAACCGAAACCAAAGCATCCAATTGTGAGTCTTTTAAATCATCTCTTCATTTTTTGAATAAATCTTAGTTGTGCTCGTCATTGACCAAACCTGCGAAAATAAACGAATATGTTAGTTTTGTCACGGTTCTATTTTAGTCAAAGCTGAAAAGATAAACCATAGCATTTGTTACTTGAACATGACCATGACCCCATTGTTCCTGTCAACCCAACCGAGACCCAAACCGACCCAAACCGAGACCAAACCGAGACTCAAACCGAGACCAAACCGAGACCCAAACCGAGACCCAAACCGAGACCAAACCGAGAACCAAACCAAGACAACCAATGTCCTTGTTTTTCTGCCGAAACCCTTATCATTCAAAGTCACCATAATCCAAGATCTTAACCATTTCATTTTACAGAAACATCATAAAAACCCCAAATATGCCGCGGGTATAAAACCCCTTTTCAATTCGAAACCCTAAAAACTAAAAACCTTTTTAATTATGAAATTAATACTTTATATATCCCAAAAACGCCATTTAATTTTGAATAATCAACCGAATGCAAAAACCCCCAATTTATATAAACCCTAATTTGATTTTATTAATTAAAACTCTAATTAAACCCAATTCAAACCCGAATCTATTAATTAATTTAACTGGAATCAAGGTATGAATAAACCCCCAATTTTGACCGAAACCCTAATTTTTATAAAATCGTTTATATGTTGAAATTAACATGTTTTATGAAAGAAAACGTTAATTAATTGTATTTAAACATGAAATTTAGAAAAACCCCCAAATATTTTCGAAACCCTAATTTGTCTATCATTAAATTCGAGAGCCATTATGTTCACAGCATATTTATACAAGTGATTTAAAACCACAGATCTTTTATAAACGAAAATCATTTAACCATTTTTATTAAAAGAAAAGAGGGATGAACAACTTATCTTTGATTGAAGATGAATAACTTTAACCCTGGGGAAGAACACCATCAAAACCGAATCGGTTTGATGTGGGGATGAAACCCCACATCCCACGCGACTTAATCACCGCAACCCATCACAAATGATTGATGTATTAAACTGAAAACAAGCTTAGCCATGGGAGGGTGGTGATCCGATCCAGTTTTTAGAAAGAGAGAGAGAGAGAGTGGGGAGGTGGGAGCGTTTCGAGAGAGGAGAGAGAGTTAAACTGAGTGTTTTTGATTTATGTGTGATACAAACACACGTATTTACTCCTTTTTTTTCCTTGTTTGTATCGCCTGGGCATGGGCCGGGTTAATTAACTCTTGGGCCGGGCCATGGGGTGGGGCTAATGGGCTTGATTGGGCCAGTTTTGGTGTATGGGTTTATTTAAAGCCCAAAACGAAAACTTGTAACTTAAACGTATAATTTAACCCGTAAACCTCGATCGTTTAATAACCGACTTTTATGTATCGTGTCTTTCCGTAAACGAAAGGTATTGTCAAGCACAACTAGGGTGTCGTGTCTTTTTACTAGTATAAATTTTCATATCGTAACACGATCCTTATAATTAAATAGGTCGCGGCTAGCGTAACCGTACTCTCGAGCTACCTTTACCTTCGTCCTTTTTGCTGAACTACGAGGTGAGTTTATAGCCCCATGCTTAACTATTTTTACTGCTTTTTGGGGTGAGACATTGCTTGATTTTAACGTATGAACACAAGTGCATTTACTGATTTATATATTAGTTTAAGTCCCACTAAAAACCCAGTAGCTTTGGCCCGTGAATCGTGAACCGTTAATTACTTTGTGTAAGCGCGAATGTTATGGATAGATCTATCGGGATTGACGTCCCTGTCTGTCTTGTCCAACAAGGGGACAAGCGGGCACAGTTTCATTTGAGTCTGATATAGGATGTCGTGGGTTTAGGCATCCAGTTGGGCTACAATTTATATGATTATACTACCGGTGTTGTTAACGCTTCGGTGTCACGAGCTTAGACTGTAATAGATACTTTTGGGATGACTTTGTATTTGTTATATTGTCATCACTTTTGGGAAAATCTTGTGGTTCATTAAACATTTCAAATTAACTAAACCTATGAACTCACCAACTTTATGTTGACAATTTAGCAATGTTTTTCTCAGGTATTAAGAAGGAAGATGCTAAGTGAGGTCTCATGCATTGCCGTCATTTCTTTGAAACAAAGATCATTTGTACTACTTGGAAAACTATGTTTTGTAACTGTGACCAGTTTTATGCTTCCGCACTATGTTAAAACTATTTAATTTATCAATTACAAGTGATCTATTTTCCGAACGTCTCATTTAGAGGTCGTTCTTTGTAACTGTGTGTGTATGATAATCATGACGTCACCACTCCCTTGTCGCCATTATACTCTGATATTTTGAGAGTGTGACAGATTGGTATCAGAGACATGGTTATAGAGAACTAGGTTGCATTTAGTAACTCTAGACTATAAATGCTATGTGTTTAATCGATTATCATACGGATTGTAAGTATTAAGTATATGTAGATACATGGACATAGATAAGTAATAAATGGGATACATGTGGTTTAACAAATACGAGGTATATTTACATGTGTTACATGTGCAACAACAAAATCTGAATTATGTTATATGGGATACATGTGGATTCAACAATGATTGCTATGTTATGTTAATGTCCCTTTTACGGACTAATTTTATAAGATATTTACACACATTTATTTTGTTTATGATTACAGCGATGTCTTCTTCCGATGATTCCACGTCTACAGGAGCGTAGTACAACCGTAGTTCATAGTCGACTATCAGTTCATCAGTAGGACTACCTAGAGGATCACCATCAGGATATCCGTGGTACCGGATGATTTCAGATGATGATACTGAGAGAGAGACTGAGGAGGTTCATCGCTCACCGATCCGTATTCCTGATGCATCAGCTGACGACGTACTTAGCCTAGAAGGCGGAGGAGAGGATGACCTAGACGCTGATGTGGTGCAGTCACCAGGTCAGGCATCAGTTACTAGGGATGAGACGGTAGAGGAGACAGAGGATGATGATATGGAGTTCACAGATGGGGAAGGAGAACCTATGGAGGTCACTGACACTGAGGACCCTCCTACTACATATGCTGCTACTCCTTAGGTTTCCCTAGCACACATCTCCTCATCTTCATCTGAAGACGAAGGGGAGAGGACTGATATTCCTGCTCCAGCACCTGGTACTCTACCTTTCTACTATGTGAGACGACGTCTTCGGGGGAGAGCTGCTCGACCACCACTTTCACCTTACCGACCCCTCATACCTTTCACTGCCACTGACAGGCATGCAGCCCGCACACCTGCCAGTCCTGTCCCAGAGGTACCACTACTACTACTACCACCAGAGACTGTACCTGCTGTGTACCAGGAGATGCTTGCTGATGCTGGCATCTCTACTGGACCGAGAGCTACGACTCCTCTTCCTAGGAGAGCTACATCGACGGTGGTGATGCTTGGGGCAGCAGATGGATGTGTGACGACACGATTAAACAGGTTGGAGGATGCTGTAGAGGCTTTAGGTGAAGAGTATAATGAGGTGCATGATAAGCTGGAGGCACTGGCAAAGAAGAGTCCAGTTAGGGATGAGACAGTGTTGACGGTTTGTGTGACCCGTCTACGAGGACAACTTCATACTGTTCTTGATCAGATGGATACCATGCCGAATGCTCGTCTTGAGGAGATCGAGAGCCTGATGACCCGTTGGGGAGTAGAGCCATTGGTTGAGACAGGCGGACTAGAGGCACCGGTGGAGGACCTGTTGCAGACTTGGATAAGAGGTTTAGAGCCGCTTATTATGATACTGATGTTAGACTTAGAGATTCCCAGGCTCGTGAGATCGTGGTTGAGAGAAGGTTAGCAGAGTTGGAGAGAGAGCTTCATCAGCGCCGTGAGGGCACTAGTTAGATTTATCTTGTACCATTGACTTATCATTGTATGACCACTAAGCTTTGAAGTTTATCTTAGCTAGTTGGCATTTTTTTTTATTATGTATGACAAGTTATGATGTTCTACCAAACAATTCTATGAATGATATTATGGGTTACAAAAATAGTGAGATCATTATATATTGTGTATTATACCCTGGAGCATTTCATAATTGTATTGTGCGTGCCATGCATGTTATGTCTGGCAAAACTCATTGTCCTATTACCTTTTTAGATTATGGCGCCAGTTAGAAGATCCAAAACGCAGAATCCACCAGCTACTACCGGTGGAATTGACACCGTCATGCTAAGTCAAATGATAGCCGAACGAGTGGCCGAGGCACTCGCAACAACCGAAGCAAATCGTACAGCTAGCACACAGGAGGAGACCAACCAAGGAGCTACTAATGCTATTGAACGGACTTGTACCTACAAGGAATTTCGTACAGTTACGCAAGTAAGTTTCCGCGGTACTGAAGGAGCAGTAGGATTAACCAGATGGTTTGAGAAGCTGGAATCCCAATTTGGGATTAGCAATGTTGTTGAAGCTGATAAGGTGAAGTTTGCGTCAAGCACGTTAGTGGATGGTGCTTTGACTTGGTGGAACGTCTATGCTCGTGCAGTGACCATTGACGTTGCCCAAGCGACGCCCTGGAGTAAATTTAAAGCTATGTTTGTGAGGAAATACTTCCCACGAAATGAACTCAAGCAGATGGAGGTTGAGCTGTGGAACCTGAAGGTCAAAGGTACTGCTCTTACTGCTTACAATCAGCGCTTCCAAGAGCTGATCTTGTTATGTCCTGAAATGGTGCCCAATGACGACCGATTATTGGAGCGATACATTGAAGGACTACCTTTGAGCATCAAAGGGAATGTGACTTCATCCAAGCCAACTGATTTGCACGAGGCAATCGACATGGCTCAGAGTCTGATGTACCAAGTGGTACAAGAGTTGGGAGAAAATACTGGGGATAAGAGGAAGTGGTCTGGCAACCACTACAACAACAATACCAACAATACCAACAACAGCAACAACACAAAAAACTACAACCAGAACAAGCGACAAGAAGTAGCAAGGGTGTTTACTGCTGGACAAGGTAATACTGGAAACTACGCTGGAAGACTTCCTTTCTGCGGAAAGTGTGGCCGACACCACGAAGGAGCATGTCCCCCTACGTGCTACAATTGTGGGAAGGCCGGACATAAGGCAAAGGAATGTCGAGCACCACCTCGTCCTACTAACCAAAGAGGACCTGGAACACAAGGTGGCCAAGGAGCAAATGTCACTTGCTTTGGATGTGGAGAGAAAGGTCACTACAAGAACAAGTGCCCAAGCAGTGGGAACCAAGGTCGTGGTAACCAGATTCGAGGCAATCAGAATCACAACCAAGGGAACCAGAAGCAGAATCAAGGGAACCGGGGAGGGAATAACCGAGCCACAACTAGTACTCCTGGAGGATTCACGGCACCTAGCAAAGTGTATCATCTCTGTGCTGAAGCTGCAGTGCAAGACAACAATGTTGTGACTGGTACGTTTCTAGTCAATAACAACTATGCTTCAGTACTATTTGATTCTGGTGCGGATAGGAGTTTTGTGTCATCTGTATTTAGTGAACGCCTAAATGTTACCCCTACTGCGTTAGACGTTAAGTATAATGTAGAATTAGCCGATGGGAAGTCAGTAACCACCGACGCTATTCTGAAAGGATGTAGTGTAAGGTTACAAGGTCGTTCGTTCAGTATCGACTTACTCCCCATAGAATTGGGAAGTTTTGACGTCATCATTGGAATGGATTGGATGTCGAAGCATCACGCGGAAATTGTATGTCATGAGAAGTGCGTCCGTGTTCCTTATGGAAACAATGTACTAATCATACAAGGCGAAAGAAGTGGAGTGAAGAATGGATCAAGACTGGAAGTCATCTCATGTATTAGAACCCAAAGATACATTGAGAAGGGATGTCCAGTATTCTTGGTTCAAATAACACAAAAGGAAGGAGAAGAAGATCACGAGAAGAAGGTGGAAGATGTACCGATCGTTAGAGACTTTCCGGACGTATTCCCAGAGGACTTACCAGGATTACCACCAGCACGGCAAGTGGAGTTTCACATCGAGCTTACACCAGGAGCCGCGCCTGTTGCTAGAGCCCCATACCGCCTAGCACCGGCCGAGATGACAGAGTTAGCTGAACAAATAAAGGAACTTTCTGACAAAGGTTTCATTAGACCAAGTTCCTCACCCTGGGGAGCGCCGGTCTTATTTGTCAAAAAGAAAGATGGATCCTTTAGAATGTGTATCGATTACCAAGAATTGAATAAGCTGACGATAAAGAACCGTTACCCATTGCCAAGAATTGACGATCTTTTCGACCAATTGCAAGGATCTAGCATATACTCGAAGATCGATTTAAGGTCAGGATATCATCAACTAAGGGTTAGAGAGGAAGACGTTCATAAGACGGCTTTTAGAACCCAGTACGGACACTACGAGTTCCAAGTTATGCCTTTCGGTTTGACAAACGCGCCTGCGGTATTCATGGATCTCATGAACCGAGTTTGCAAACCATACTTGGACAAGTTTGTGATTGTATTTATCGATGATATTCTCATCTATTCTCGTAATGAAGAAGAACACAAGGAACATTTGAAGACCATACTAGAGCTGCTAAGGAAGGAGAAGTTATATGCAAAGTTTTCCAAATGTGAGTTTTGGATAAACACGGTGCAATTCCTTGGGCATGTAATCGACAGCAGTGGTATTCACGTTGATCCTGCTAAGATCGAGGCCGTGAAGGATTGGGCGACTCCAACAACACCCACGGATATACGCCAATTTTTAGGTCTTGCTGGTTACTATAGGAGATTCATTGAAGGTTTCTCCAAGATAGCTAAACCAATGACGGAGTTGACTCAAAAGGACAAGAAATTTGAGTGGAAAGAGGATCAAGATTTGGCATTTCAGACATTGAAGCAGATGTTGTGTGAAGCACCTATACTAGCCTTACCCGAGGGTAATGAAGACTTTGTGGTGTATTGTGATGCATCCATAAAAGGGTTAGGTGCGGTACTGATGCAAAGGACTAAGGTCATAGCTTACGCATCAAGACAACTAAAAGTGCACGAGAAGAACTACACAACTCATGACCTAGAGTTGGGAGCAGTGGTGTTTACCCTGAAGATTTGGAGACACTACCTTTATGGTACTAAGTGTGTTGTATTCACTGATCATAAGAGTCTACAACACATTTTGAATCAAAAGGAACTCAACATGAGACAACGACGTTGGCTAGAGTTGCTCAGTGATTACGATTGCGAGATCCGTTATCACCCGGGCAAGGCAAATGTCGTGGTCGACGCTTTGAGTCGAAAGGAGAGAGTTCTTAGGGTGAAGGCCTTGGTGATGACCATTGACTTAGACCTTCCATCCTTAATTCTCAAGGCTCAGAAAGAGGCAGTCGAGGAAGAAATTCTCAAGACTGAAGATGTTGAAGGAATGATAAAGAAGTTAGAAGCTCTCTCGGATGGAACGTTATGCCTTGATAATAGGAGTTGGTTACCGTGCCATGGTGACCTACGATCTTTGATTATGCATGAGTCGCATAAGTCAAAATACTCCATACATCCGGGATCTGACAAAATGTATCATGATCTGAAGGTGTTGTATTGGTGGCCGAACATGAAGGCGGATATTGCTACATACGTTAGCAAGTGCTTGACTTGTGCCAAGGTCAAGGCCGAACATATGAAACCATCAGGATTGTTGGTCCAACCCGAACTGCCAGAATGGAAGTGGGAAAGGATCACTATGGATTTAATTACCAAGCTACCAAAAACCTCAGCCGGATTTGACACCATTTGGGTAATCGTCGACCGACTCACCAAATCGGCTCATTTCATACCCATCAAGGAGACCGATGGAATGGATAAGTTAGCAAGAACATACTTGGAGGAAGTAGTCACGAAGCATGGTGTGCCTGTGTCTATAATCTCCGACCGTGACAGCCGATTTACTTCGCAGTTCTGGAAGTCACTGCAGAAGGCATTGGGAACGCAGTTGGATATGAGCACTGCGTACCATCCCCAAACTGATGGTCAAAGTGAAAGGACCATTCAAACATTAGAAGATATGCTGAGAGCTTGTGTGATTGACTTCGGAAATAGATGGGATAGACACCTACCTCTGGTGGAGTTCTCATACAACAATAGTTATCACACTAGCATTAAGGCAGCGCCGTTCGAAGCACTGTATGGTAGAAAGTGTCGTTCACCCGTGTGTTGGGCAGAGGTTGGTGAAGCACAACTCACTGGACCCGAGATCATACACGAGACTACTGAGAAGATCTTTAAGATCAAGAGCCATATGCAAGCCGCAAGAGATCGACAAAAGAGTTATGCCGACATGAGACGCAAACCTCTTGAGTTTGAGGTTGGCAATAGAGTCATGTTGAAGGTCTCACCTTGGAAGGGTGTGATTCGCTTTGCAAAGCGTGGAAAGTTGAATCCCCGTTACATTGGACCCTTCAAGATTATAGAGAGGATTGGCCCCGTAGCCTATCGTTTGGAATTACCCCAAGAACTTAGCCGAGTGCATAATGTGTTCCACATTTGCAATCTGAAGAAATGTTTAGCCGACGAGACACTTGTTATTCCCTTAGAGGAGATTCAACTCGACGACAAACTCAACTTTGTAGAAGAACCAATAGAAGTTATGGACCGTCAAGTCAAACAACTCAAGCAAAGCCGTATACCTATTGTAAAAATCCGTTGGAATGCGCGTAGAGGTCCAGAATACACGTGGGAACGTGAAGACCAATTCAAGAGCAAGTATCCTCATCTTTTCGCTAATCATCCTACTACAACAACGTCTTGATTTCGTGACGAAATCTCTAAAACATGGGAATACTGTGACATCCGTCAAATTTCCATCTTAAACTCTTCATATAGTAGGAGTACTTTAATTATTTACCGATGAGTTGTCGACATGAATGTGTTATTTACTTTGCTTTGCGGACAAAGCCCTTTTTAGGGAGAGCGTATGTAACATCTCGAGTTTTCGCGTCTATTAAATTTTGAATGCAATAAACGAAGTTGTTAAATGTATTATGTTTTGCCGTATGTCTATTTGAAGTACTTACTGAATCCCTTGAGGTCACGCATATTTGTCTTTGATTTGGATCGTGTATCGAGTTGTTATCGAGTCGTGTATATTCAGTTTTCGAGTCTAAGACTTAAACACTCGACAAACCTGAGCCGAGTGGTATATTGGTGCATCATGTACAAACATTTAAATTATGAACCCTTATTCACTTTTATTTCAAAAGCTTGTTTAGCAAGTGTCTATTTTCAGTCACAACTTAATTTCATAGTTTATTCATCCACTAAGCACTACAATCCAGCACACATGCCAAGTTTACCCAAAATGGGTACATCACAAGCTTACCAAATTCGGTTTGAGACTAACCCTAAACTAATAATACAAGATTAAATATAATCCAAAGTTTATCAAATGTCCAAACATAACACAAAGTATTCACAGTCCAAATATTACAATAATAGTTCCTGGACAAGTTTTCAAACACAATTCCTGGGTGAAAGTGAAGTGTAATGTCAAGCCGATCCATCCTTCTCGTCCACACCTGCAAACCGAAACCTAAGCATCCAATTGTGAGTCTTTTAAATCATCTCTTCATTTTCTGAATAAATCTTAGTTGTGCTCGTCATTGACCAAACCTGCGAAAATAAACGAATAAGTTAGTTTTGTCACGGTTCTATTTTAGTCAAAACTGAAAAGATAAACCATAGCATTTGTTACTTGAACATGACCATGGCCCCATTGTTCCTGTCAACCCAACCGAGACCCAAACCGACCCAAACCGAGACCAAACCGAGAGTCAAACCGAGACCAAACCGAGACCCAAACCGAGACCCAAACCGAGACCAAACCGAGAACGAAACCAAGACAACCAATGTCCTTGTTTTTCTGCCGAAACCCTTATCATTCAAAGTCACCATAATCCAAGATCTTAACCATTTCATTTTACAGAAACATCATAAAACCCCCAAATATGCCGCGGGCATAAAACCCCTTTTCAATTCGAAACCCTAAAAACTGAAAACCTTTTTAATTATGAAATTAATACTTTATATATCCCAAAAATGCCATTTAATTTTGAATAATCAACCGAATGAAAAAACCCCCAATTTATATAAACCCTAATTTGATTTTATTAATTAAAACTCTAATTAAACCCAATTCAAACCCGAATCTATTAATTAATTTAACTGGAATCAAGGTATGAATAAACCCCCAATTTTGACCGAAACCCTAATTTTTATAAAATCGTTTATATGTTGAAATTAACATGTTTTTATAAAAGAAAACGTTAATTAATTGTATTTAAACATGAAATTTAGAAAAACCCCAAATATTTTCGAAACCCTAATTTGTCTATCATTAAATTCGAGAGCCATTATGTTCACAGCATATTTATACAAGTGATTTAAAACCACAGATCTTTTATAAACGAAAATCATTTAACCATTTTTATTAAAAGAAAAGAGGGATGAACAACTTATCTTTGATTGAAGATGAATAACTTTAACCCTGGGGAAGAACACCATCAAAACCGAATCGGTTTGATGTGGGGATGAAACCCCACATCCCACGCGACTTAATCACCGCAACCCATCACAAATGATTGATGTATTAAACTGAAAACAAGCTTAGCCATGGGAGGGTGGTGATCCGATCCAGTTTTTAGAAAGAGAGAGAGAGTGGGGCGGTGGGAGCGTTTCGAGAGAGGAGAGAGAGTTAAACTGAGTGTTTTTGATTTATGTGTGATACAAACACACGTATTTACTCCTTTTTTTCCTTGTTTGTATCGCCTGGGCTTGGGCCGGGTTAATTAACCCTTGGGCCGGGCCATGGGGTGGGGCTAATGGGCTTGATTGGGCCAGTTTTGGTGTATGGGTTTATTTAAAGCCCAAAACGAAAACTTGTAACTTAAACGTATAATTTAACCCGTAAACCTCGATCGTTTAATAACCGACTTTTATGTATCGTGTCTTTCCGTAAACGAAAGGTATTGTCAAGCACAACTAGGGTGTCGTGTCTTTTTACTAGTATAAATTTTCATATCGTAACACGATCCTTATAATTAAATAGGTCGCGGCTAGCGTAACCGTACTCTCGAGCTACCTTTACCTTCGTCCTTTTTGCTGAACTACGAGGTGAGTTTATAGCCCCATGCTTAACTATTTTTACTGCTTTTTGGGGTGAGACATTGCTTGATTTTAACGTATGAACACAAGTGCATTTACTGATTTATATATTAGTCTAAGTCCCACTAAAAACCCAGTTGCTTTGGCCCGTGAATCGTGAACCGTTAATTACTTTGTGTAAGCGCGAATGTTATGGATAGATCTATCGGGATTGACGTCCCTGTCTGTCTTGTCCAACAAGGGGACAAGCGGGCACAGTTTCATTTGAGTCTGATATAGGATGTCGTGGGTTTAGGCATCCAGTTGGGCTACAATTTATATGATTATACTACCGGTGTTGTTAACGCTTCGGTGTCACGAGCTTAGACTGTAATAGATACTTTTGGGATGACTTTGTATTTGTTATATTGTCATCACTTTTGGGAAAATCTTGTGGTTCATTAAACATTTCAAATTAACTAAACCTATGAACTCACCAACTTTATGTTGACACTTTAGCAATGTTTTTCTCAGGTATTAAGAAGGAAGATGCTAAGTGAGGTCTCATGCATTACCGTCATTTCTTTGAAACAAAGATCATTTGTACTACTTGGAAAACTATGTTTTGTAACTGTGACCAGTTTTATGCTTCCGCACTATGTTAAAACTATTTAATTTATCAATTACAAGTGATCTATTTTCCGAACGTCTCATTTAGAGGTCGTTCTTTGTAACTGTGTGTGTATGATAATCATGACGTCACCACTCCCTTGTCGCCATTATACTCTGATATTTTGGGAGTGTGACAGATTGGTATCAGAGACATGGTTATAGAGAACTAGGTTGCATTTAGTAACTCTAGACTATAAATGCTATGTGTTTAATCGATTATCATACGGATTGTAAGTATTAAGTATATGTAGATACATGGACATAGATAAGTAATAAATGGGATACATGTGGTTTAACAAATACGAGGTATATTTACATGTGTTACATGTGCAACAACAAAATTTGAATTATGTTATATGGGATACATGTGGATTCAACAATGATTGCTATGTTATGTTAATGTCCCTTTTTACGGACTAATTTTATAAGATATTTACACACATTTATTTTGTTTATGATTACAGCGATGTCTTCTTCCGATGATTCCACGTCTACAGGAGCGTAGTACAACCGTAGTTCATAGTCGACTATCAGTTCATCAGTAGGACTACCTAGAGGATCACCATCAGGATATCCGTGGTACCGGATGATTTCAGATGATGATACTGAGAGAGAGACTGAGGAGGTTCATCGCTCACCGATCCGTATTCCTGATGCATCAGCTGACGACGTACTTAGCCTAGAAGGCGGAGGAGAGGATGACCTAGACGCTGATGTGGTGCAGTCACCAGGTCAGGCATCAGTTACTAGGGATGAGACGGTAGAGGAGACAGAGGATGATGATATGGAGTTCACAGATGGGGAAGGAGAACCTATGGAGGTCACTGACACTGAGGACCCTCCTACTACATATGCTGCTACTCCTTAGGTTTCCCTAGCACACATCTCCTCATCTTCATCTGAAGACGAAGGGGAGAGGACTGATATTCCTGCTCCAGCACCTGGTACTCTACCTTTCTACTATGTGAGACGACGTCTTCGGGGGAGAGCTGCTCGACCACCACTTTCACCTTACCGACCCCTCATACCTTTCACTGCCACTGACAGGCATGCAGCCCGCACACCTGCCAGTCCTGTCCCAGAGGTACCACTACTACTACTACCACCAGAGACTGTACCTGCTGTGTACCAGGAGATGCTTGCTGATGCTGGCATCTCTACTGGACCGAGAGCTACGACTCCTCTTCCTAGGAGAGCTACATCGACGGTGTTGATGCTTGGGGCAGCAGATGGATGTGTGACGACACGATTAAACAGAAATTTTGAGGCCCAAAACACTATATTTTATGAGATATTTTCATTTTTATCAATTTTACACATTTTGTTGGATATTGTTTTTGGGCTCAGGTCCGACCCATTTATATTCAAGGGTTTATTTCGATCATACTAGTAATTCCAAGTTATTATTAATAGATTACAAATTAACTTGGCAATCATATACAAAATATTTAATATGACATTTCTATGTCCCGGGATCGTTAAACAACAGTTGGTTACATAAGATGTTTTGTTCATTCGTTGGGTATATTATCCACCTTTGAATGTCGTTTTTGTCTTGATCAAATAATGATAAATGTTGTTGGAGTTCACTCATATCTTTAACATCAATACATGGTGTGTATTAATGATTTCATTGTCTAGTGAAACCAATATTACTTTACCAACTAATTGGCAACCTCCATGCCGAGTCAAAACATAGCCAAACCCGACCAAAACATGCTAAAGGCCCCCAAAACATGATCACAACAATCAAAACATAGTTGAAATACATTTACCCTGGATTTGGGATGGTTTTACCAGGTTATTCAGACTTTCTCCGGTTTTTAACGTTTAAGTTCCCTTTTAGTCAGTTTTGGTCGGTGTCAAATGGTTTAGCCCGCATCGACCGTATTTGGATGTGTGTGACCATGTTTAAAAGTTATTAAGTTAGTATGTGATAATGAAAATATATATATAACCCAAGTAAGAAAATACGTGATGATGGTGAACCCAAGAACCAGTATCCATAAGCTAAAATTCAATTTAACTTGCAAGGTCGGGTAACTAAACAATATATTAAAAATTAAACATCCAATATAAGAGAAACTTTTTAATTTGACCTTTAAAAGTCATAGCATAGTTAAGAACATGTTGATAGATGCTATCTTTTGTTCATTAGTTTTGTATGTTATCCATCTTTGTAGGTTTCCTAAGGAAAATCAATGTCATTGTTTTATTGATGAAACAATAATAAATGTTGTTAGAGCTCAACCATATATTTTATATCATTTGATTGTGTGTCATCACGATGTTCCTTGTCTAATAAAACAACATCTACTTCACCACCTAAATTTTAACATTTAAGCCTGGTCAAAACATAGTTAATCCCAACCGAAACCTGACAAAGACTCCCAAACCATGATGAAAACAATCAAACCCAAGTGGAAATTGAATCTACAAGGATTTGGCATGGTTTCCCCGTATTATACATACTTTCCCCGGGTTTGCCCGCTTAAATTCCATTTTGGTCTACTTTGGTTCGTTCGGAAGGTTTGATGGATGTACAAGTGTAGAAGATAGAGCCCAAACATATTTGGTTGCCCAATATCGCGTGAAGAAAAGTACTTTTTTGAAAATGTCATAACTTATGTTGTAGAAGTCCGTTTCAGGCGCGGGACGAGGCGAATCGAAGGCCAAAACGAGGGGAACGTAGCTATAACCTAACTTTGTTGGGTTACAGAAATTTTAAGGCCCGAAACACTATATTTTATGAGATATTTTCATTTTTATCAATTTTACACATTTTGTTGGATATTGTTTTTGGGCTAAGGTCCGACCCATTTATATTGAAGGGTTTATTTCGATCATACTAGTAATGCCAAGTTATTAGTAATAGATTATAAATTAACTTGGCAATCATAGACAAAATATTTAATATGACATTTCTAAGTCCCGGGATCGTTAAGCAACAGTTGGTTACATAAGATGTTTTGTTCATTCGTTGGGTATATTATCCACCTTTGAATGTCGTTTTTGTCTTGATCAAATAATGATAAATGTTGTTGGAGTTCACTCATATCTTTAACATCAATACATGGTGTGTATTAATGATTTCATTGTCTAGTGAAACCAATATTACTTTACCAACTAATTGGCAACCTCCATGCCTAGTCAAAACATAGCCAAACCCGACCAAAACATGCTAATGGCCCCCAAAACATGATCACAACAATCAAAACATAGTTGAAATACATTTACCCCGGATTTGGGATGGTTTTACCAGGTTATTCAGACTTTCTCTGGTTTTTATAGTTTAAGTTCCCTTTTAGTCAGTTTTGGTCGGTGTCAAATGGTTTAGCCCACATCGACCGTATTTGGATGTCTATGACCATGTTTAAAAGTTATTAAGTTAGTATGTGATAATGAAAATATATACATAACCCAAGTAAAAAATACGTGATGATGGTGAACCCAAGAACCAGTATCCATAAGCTAAAATTCAATTTAACTTGCAAGGTCGTGTAACTAAACAATATATTAAAAATTAAACTTCCAATATAAGAGAAACTTTTTAATTTGACCTTTAAAAGTCCTAGCATAGTTAAGAACATGTTGATAGATGCTATGTTTTGTTCATTAGTTTTGTATGTTATCCATCTTTGTAGGTTTCCTAAGGAAAATCAATGTCATTGTTTTATTGATGAAACAATAATAAATGTTGTTAGAGCTCAACCATATATTTTATATCATTTGATTGTGTGTCATCACGATGTTCCTTGTCTAATAAAACAACATCTACTTCACCACCTAAATTTTAACATTTAAGCCTGGTCAAAACATAGTTAATCCTAATCGAAACCTGACAAAGACTCCCAAACCATGATGAAAACAATCAAACCCAAGTGGAAATTGAATCTACAAGGATTTGGCATGGTTTCCCCGTATTATTCATACTTTCCCCGGGTTTGCCCGCTTAAATTCCATTTTGGTCTACTTTGGTTCGTTCGGAAGGTTTGATGGATGTACAAGTGTAGAAGATAGAGCCCAAACATATTTGGTTGCCCAATATCACGTGAAGAAAAGTACTTTTTTGAAAATGTCATAACTTATGTTGTAGAAGTCCGTTTCAGGCGTGGGACGAGGCGAATCGAAGGCCAAAACGAGGAGAACGTAGATGTAACCTAACTTTGTTGGGTTACAGAAATTTTAAGGCCCGAAACACTATATTTTATGAGATATTTTCATTTTTATCAATTTTACACATTTTGTTGGATATTGTTTTTGGGCTAAGGTCCGACCCATTTATATTCAAGGGTTTATTTCGATCATACTAGTAATGCCAAGTTATTAGTAATAGATTATAAATTAACTTGGCAATCATAGAAAAAATATTTAATATGACATTTCTAAGTCCCGGGACCGTTAAGCAACAGTTGGTTACATAAGATGTTTTGTTCATTCATTGGGTATATTATCCACCTTTGAATGTCGTTTTTGTCTTGATCAAATAATGATAAATGTTGTTGGAGTTCACTCATATCTTTAAAATCAATACATGGTGTGTATTAATGATTTCATTGTCTAGTGAAACCAATATTACTTTACCAACTAATTGGCAACCTCCATGCCTAGTCAAAACATAGCCAAACCCGACCAAAACATGCTAAAGGCCCCCAAAACATGATCACAACAATCAAAACATAGTGGAAATACATTTACCCCGGATTTGGGATGGTTTTACCGGGTTATTCAGACTTTCTCTGGTTTTTACAGTTTAAGTTTCCTTTTAGTCAGTTTTGGTCGGTTTCAAATGGTTTAGCCCTCATCGACCGTATTTGGATGTGTGTGACCATGTTTAAAAGTTATTAAGTTAGTATGTGATAATGAAAATATATACATAACCCAAGTAAGAAAATACGTGATGATGGTGAACCCAAGAACCAGTATCCATAAGCTAAAATTCAATTTTACTTGCAAGGTCGTGTAACTAAACAATATATTAAAAATTAAACTTCCAATATAAGAGAAACTTTTTAATTTGACCTTTCAAAGTCCTAGCATAGTTAAGAACATGTTGATAGATGCTATGTTTTGTTCATTAGTTTTGTATGTTATCCATCTTTGTAGGTTTCCTAAGGAAAATCAATGTCATTGTTTTGATGATGAAACAATAATAAATGTTGTTAGAGCTCAACCATATATTTTATATCATTTGATTGTGTGTCATCACGATGTTCCTTGTCTAATAAAACAACATCTACTTCACCACTAAATTTTAACATTTAAGCCTGGTCAAAACATAGTTAATCCCAACCGAAACCTGACAAAGACTCCCAAACCATGATGAAAACAATCAAACCCAAGTGGAAATTGAATCTACAAGGATTTGGCATGGTTTCCCCGTATTATTCATACTTTCCCCGGGTTTACCCGCTTAAATTCCATTTTGGTCTACTTTGGTTGGTTCGGAAGGTTTGATGGATGTACAAGTGTAGAAGATAGAGCCCAAACATATTTGGTTGCCCAATATCGCGTGAAGAAAAGTACTTTTTTGAAAATGTCATAACTTAGGTTGTAGAAGTCCGTTTCAGGCGCGGGACGAGGCGAATCGAAGGCCAAAACGAGGAGAACGTAGCTGTAACAAAACTTTGTTGGGTTACAGAAATTTTGAGGCCCGAAACACTATATTTTATGAGATATTTTCATTTTTATCAATTTTACACATTTTGTTGGATACTGTTTTTGGGCTCAGGTCCGACCCATTTATATTCAAGGGTTTATTTCGATCATACTAGTAATGCCAAGTTATTAGTAACAGATTACAAATTAACTTGGCAATCATAGACAAAATATTTAATATGACATTTCTAAGTCCCGGGATCGTTAAACAACAGTTGGTTACATAAGATGTTTTGTTCATTCGTTGGGTATATTATCCACCTTTGAATGTCGTTTTTGTCTTGATCAAGTAATGATAAATGTTGTTGGATTTCACTCATATCTTTAACATCAATACATGGTGTGTATTAATGATTTCATTGTCTAGTGAAACCAATATTACTTTACCAACTAATTGGCAACCTCCATGCCTAGTCAAAACATAGCCAAACCCGACCAAAACATGCTAAAGGCCCCCAAAACATGATCACAACAATCATTTACCCCGGATTTGGGATGGTTTTACCGGGTTATTCAGACTTTCTCCGGTTTTTACAGTTTAAGTTCCCTTTTAGTCAGTTTTGGTCGGTTTTAAATGGTTTAGCCCGCATCGACTGTATTTGGATATGTGTGACCATGTTTAAAAGTTATTAAGTTAGTATGTGATAATGAAAATATATACATAACCCAAGTAAGAAAACACGTGATGATGGTGAACCCAAGAACCAGTATCCATAAGCTAAAATTCAATTTAACTTGCAAGGTCGTGTAACTAAACAATATATTAAAAATTAAACTTCCAATATAAGAGAAACTTTTTAATTTGACCTTTCAAAGTCCTAGCATATTTAAGAACATGTTGATAGATGCTATGTTTGTTCATTAGTTTTGTATGTTATCCATCTTTGTAGGTTTCCTAAGGAAAATCAATGTCATTGTTTTGTTGATGAAACAATAATAAATGTTGTTAGAGCTCAACCATATATTTTATATCATTTGATTGTGTGTCATCACGATGTTCCTTGTCTAATAAAACAACATCTACTTCACCACCTAAATTTTAACATTTAAGCCTGGTCAAAACATAGTTAATCCCAACCGAAACCTGACAAAGACTCCCAAACCATGATGAAAACAATCAAACCCAAGTGGAAATTGAATCTACAAGGATTTGGCATGGTTTCCCCGTATTATTCATACTTTCCCCGGGTTTAGCCACTTAAATTCCATTTTTGTCTACTTTGGTTGGTTCAGAAGGTTTGATGGATGTACAAGTGTAGATGATAGAGCCCAAACATATTTGGTTGCCCAATATCGCGTGAAGAAAAGTACTTTTTTGAAAATGTCATAACTTATGTTGTAGAAGTCCGTTTCAGGCGCGGGACGAGGCGAATCGAAGGCCAAAACGAGGGGAACGTAGCTGTAACCTAACTTTGTTGGGTTACAAAAATTTTGAGGCCCGAAACACTATATTTTATGAGATATTTTCATTTTTATCAATTTTACACATTTTGTTGGATATTGTTTATGGGCTCAGGTCCGACCCATTTATATATATAAGGGTTTATTTCGATCATACTAGTAATGCCAAGTTATTAGTAATAGATTATAAATTAACTTGGCAATCATAGAGAAAATATTTAATATGACATTTCTAAGTCCTGGGATCGTTAAGCAACAGTTGGTTACATAAGATGTTTTGTTCATTCGTTGGGTATATTATCCACCTTTGAATGTCGTTTTTATCTTGATCAAATAATGATAAATGTTGTTGGAGTTCACTCATATCTTTAACATCAATACATGGTGTGTATTAATGATTTCATTGTCTAGTGAAACCAATATTACTTTACCAACTAATTGGCAACCTCCATGCCTAGTCAAAACATAGCCAAACCCGACCAAAACATGCTAAAGGCCCCCAAAACATGATCACAACAATCAAAACATAGTTGAAATACATTTACCCCGGATTTGGGATGGTTTTACCGGGTTATTCAGACTTTCTCTGGTTTTTACAGTTTAAGTTCCCTTTTAGTCAGTTTTGGTCGGTTTCAAATGGTTTAGCCCGCATCGACCGTATTTGGATGTGTGTGACCATGTTTAAAAGTTATTAAGTTAGTATGTGATAATGAAAATATATACATAACCCAAGTAAGAAAATACGTGATGATGGTGAACCCAAGAACCAGTATCCATAAGCTAAAATTCAATTTAACTTGCAAGGTCGTGTAACTAAACAATACATTAAAAATTAAACTTCCAATATAAGAGAAACTTTTTAATTTGACCTTTCAAAGTCCTAGCATAGTTAAGAACATGTTGATAGATGCTATGTTTTGTTCATTAGTTTTGTACGTTATCCATCTTTGTAGGTTTCCTATGGAAAATCAATGTCATTGTATTGTTGATGAAACAATAATAAATGTTGTTAGAGCTTAACCATATATTTTATATCATTTGATTGTGTGTCATCACGATGTTCCTTGTCTAATAAAACAACATCTACTTCACCACCTAAATTTTAACATTTAAGCCTGGTCAAAACATAGTTAATCCCAACCGAAACCTGACAAAGACTCCCAAACCATGATCAAAACCATCAAACCCAAGTGGAAATTGAATCTACAAGGATTTGGCATGGTTTCCCCGTATTATTCATACTTTCCCCGGGTTTTCTCGCTTAAATTCCATTTTGGTCTACTTTGGTTGGTTCAGAAGGTTTGATGGATGTACAAGTGTTGAAGATAGTGCCCAAACATATTTGGTTGCCTAATATCGCGTGAAGAAAAGTACTTTTTTGAAAATGTCATAACTTAGGTTGTAGAAGTCCGTTTCAGGCGCGGGACGAGGCGAATCAAAGGCCAAAGCGAGGGGAACGTAGCTGTAACCTAACTTTGTTGGGTTACAGAAATTTTGAGGCCCGAAACACTATATTTTACTTTCATTTTTATCAATTTTTCACATTTTGTTGGATATTGTTTTTGGGCTCAGGTCGGACCTATTTATATTCAAGGGTTTATTTCGATCATACTAGTAATGCCAAGTAATTAGTAATAGATTATAAATTAACTTGGCAATCATAGACAAAATATTTAATATGACATTTCTAAGTCTCGGGATCGTTAAGCAACAGTTGGTTACATAAGATGTTTTGTTCATTCGTTGGGTATATTATCCACCTTTGAATGTCGTTTTTGTCTTGATCAAATAATGATAAATGTTGTTGGAGTTCACTCATATCATTAACATCAATACATGGTTTGTATTAATGATTTCATTGTCTAGTGAAACCAATATTACTTTACCAACTAATTGGCAACCTCCATGCCAAGTCAAAACATAGCCAAACCCGCCCAAAACATGCTAAAGGCCCCCAAAACATGATCACAACAATCAAAACATAGTGTAAATACATTTACCCCGGATTTGGGATGGTTTTACCGGGTTATTCAGACTTTCTCTGGTTTTTACAGTTTAAGTTCCCTTTTAGTCAGTTTTGGCTGGTTTCAAATGGTTTAGCCTGCATCGACCATATTTGGATGTGTGTGACCATGTTTAAAAGTTATTAAGTTAGTATGTGATAATGAAAATATATACATAACCCAAGTATGAAAATACGTGATGATGGTGAACCCAAGAACAAGTATCCATAAGCTAAAATTCAATTTAACTTGCAAGGTCGTGTAAATAAACAATACATTAAAAATTAAACTTCCAATATAAGAGAAACTTTTTAATTTGACCTTTCAAAGTCCTAGCATAGTTAAGAACATGTTGATAGATGCTATGTTTTGTCCATTAGTTTTGTATGTTATCCATCTTTGTAGGTTTCCTAAGGAAAATCAATGTCATTGTTTTGTTGATGAAACAATAATAAATGTTGTTAGAGCTCAACCATATATTTTATATCATTTGATTGTGTGTCATCACGATGTTCCTTGTCTAATAAACTAACATCTACTTCACCACCTAAATTTTATCATTTAAGCCTGGTGAAAACATAGTTAATCCCAACCGAAACCTGACAAAGACTCCCAAACCATGATCAAAACAATCAAACCCAAGTGGAAATTGAATATACAAGGATTTGGCATGGTTTCCCCGTATTATTCATACTTTCCCGGGTTTGCCTGCTTAAATTCCATTTTGGTCTACTTTGGTTGGTTCGGAAGGTTTGATGGATGTACAAGTGTAGAAGATAGAGTCCAAACATATTTGGTTGCCCAATATCGCGTGAAGAAAAATACTTTTTTGAAAATGTCATAACTTATGTTGTAGAAGTCCGTTTCAGGCGCGGGACGAGGCGAATCGAAGGCCAAAATGAGGGGAACGTAGCTGTAACCTAACTTTGTTGGGTTACGGAAATTTTCAGGCCCGAAACACTATATTTTATGAGATATTTTCATTTTTATCAATTTTTCACATTTTGTTGGATATTGTTTTTGGGCTCAGGTCCGACCCATTTATATTCAAGGGTTTATTTCGATCATACTAGTAATGCCAAGTTATTAGTAATAGATTATAAATTAACTTGGCAATCATAGACCAAATATTTAATATGACATTTCTAAGTCCCGGGATCGTTAAGCAACAATTGGTTACATAAGATGTTGTAACACCCCCAAATTTATACAACTCAGTACAGCGGAAGACTAGTTGGTGTTACGGGATAGCACATTACTCACATCATAGACAACGCATAAAAATCGCGTCGTTTAATAATAAATCATTTCCATTCATAAACATCAAAGTTACATCGGTCCCAAGTCATTACATTTCATACAAAGTTTTACAAAATATTTGAATGGAAAATATTGTTTAAGTGCGGGCCATGAATTCTTGTCGTCTTCCCGAGAATTACCTTCAAGTACCTGAGATAAAACATGTTAAAAGAAAAGGTCAGCGATAACGCCGAGTGAATTCATAGAGTTTAATAAATTCCATCAATATAATATTAGTATAAAATTATTACTGAAAATCATTTTGTACAAATCATTTTAATAGGCCATAAAATAGCCAAAGTCATTTTATACAAATCTTTATCAAAAATCATAATATAGGCATTTGCCTTAAAAATCGTTATACGAATTATTATCGTTAAAAACACCATACAATACGTTTTTGCAACGTTGTATAGATTAAATAAAACCATTATATGAATATGGTTATAAAAAGCCTTAAAAATCATTATACGAGCCAATGTCGTAAAAACGTCATACAATACGTCTTACGACGTTGTATGAAAATAAAAACCGTTATATGAGTATGGTTATGAAAACCAAAACACAAACATAATATCAATAGTATGACCCCGTATTGCTAGTCAGGCAATACTTCGTAATTCGATGCGTCTAATAGTATTTCGTTAGTTTTGGATTATTATAAGCCACATGACATTGTTACCTTACTAAACCAATAACGGGTAGCTAACCCGATACCAATTTTGCCCATCTAAAGTAGTGTGTCGTCACAAAGGTCACGCTATGGAAATCTTCTCATACATAAATTCGCTTACCAATCAATGTGGCACGACGGGGATCAATCGTCAAGGCGCGAACTGGGGTGATCGTCCCCAAATAGTACTATTAAATGCATAAGCGTCTACCAACTCCCGGTAGTTCACAATTCATGCTAATGGGACTTTTAGTGACATAACCTAACTTTAATAATCCATTTAATTTCATCTATCGGGTCATTTAATCATTTATCGGGTCATACAATTGGGTCATTCAATCATTCGGGTCCAAAATCAATAAACAAACAATCGGGACAAATGGTGTCCTCTTTTATAAAAACTAACATGTTATCTCCCTCGCGGGTTTATAAAACATTTATAAAAACATTTAAAAGAGTGCGAGGCTATGAACTCACGTTGATGTGGGAAGGCGGGTTATCGGCAATTCGGACGTACGGTGCGTGCTTCAATCACGGAAACCTAGACAAATAATAATCGGTCTTAGACTCATGTCCAATGACTTTATAAAAATAACAATTATGTATACATATGATGATTATATATATATGATGATCAAGTGGGTTTACATATTCTCGTTTACTCATTTTTGTGTTATGTGTCGATAACTTTTATACTAGTTTTCTCGTTTTACCTATTTACGTGTTTTAGGTCCAATAAGCCTATTATAAGTTCTTAACTTGTATTAATCCGTGTTATACTTACATTATCAGTATCTACACTTCACAAGTTGGGCCTAAATGGGTTAATCCCAATAGGTTCTTTTTATGAGTGTTTATCTTATTTAGTCCAATTATTAGCCCAAGTATTAGTCCAAGTATTAGTCCAATATGTTCACTTAGCTCGTTAATGTCCGTATGCCCTATAGTTCGGGTTTTATCGGTTTTTACTTGTTATACATGTTTATATATCAGTATATAAGTTTTATAAAGTTTACATTAGACGGGTCCAACCGTCTAAGTTTTATTTGACAAAAACGTTAATTTTACGGCAATAGCCGAAAAAGTCATAAAAATCAAGTTTATAGTTTTTATTACTTATAAATATTATTTCACCACCATTTATATAATTTATCCATTTAATTACCCTTTTATATATTTATATAAATAAGTTTTATAAGTTAGTGGGTTTATATTTTTACATTTTATACATTATAATGTGAGTGCTTATATAATATTAATAAACATTATTTCCAAAAATCTAATTTTTATCTTCACTTTCACCAAAACTGCCATATCTTGAGTTCTATATGGAGATAGAAGCTCAAATTTTTATCACATAAACTACATGATATGTGCTACATTTAACTCTTCTATAGCTACTGTTGAATCATCTTCTAAATATTTTCTAAAAATCGTCCAAAACAGTGAACTCAGATTTGTACCTTAAACTTGTTTTGATCATATCTCACTCATTATTTTGATTTCATTGCATGGCCAACTCTCACATGTGTACAAGACCCATAGCTTACTGTAAATCCATTCTACTTCATCATTTTATCAGTTTACCATATGGTTCTTTACTGTTTTTATACAGCCATCACTTTTAACCAAGATTTTAACCTTGTTCTTTATAGTTTTTCACCTTTTTAATCATGTTTATCAACAACAAATCCCCACATAACATTTTTATCATCATATAATCATCATATACATATACAATAGGAAATAAAATACATGTTTACATAACCAAAATAACACGAAGATGAGGAGGACAATCTTTATACCACCAAGTTGATGTAGGTTGTGATTTGGACATGGTTTTTGATGGAGAAACTTGTGCTTAGCCAACACCATCTTCAAGACCATCAATCTTTATGATCACCTTGTGGAAAATCAGCCCCAAGACACCATGAATACTCCTCCTTGGATGTTATAACTTGCACCAATCAATAGGGCTTCAAAAGGGCATCAACATGTATATGAATAACATGAGATTTTGTGGTTGATTTTGATCAAATGAGGGTGTTTGTGGGAGAGGGGTGGACGGCAAACATGGGGGAGATGAGAGAAAAATGTGTGGTTTTGCATGTGGTAGAATGAGAGCTAATGGTATGTGAAAGTAGTCTTGTGGTTTTGAGTAGCTTCAATGTTAAGCTAATGTTACAAGTGTAACATAGCTAAGTGTAAGGATGCCACCTAAGGGTGTGGTGGTGTGTTGTGCCGTCCAATATTGCTAGTGGGGTGGGACAATGTGTTTTGTTCCATCTCACTAGTTTACGGGTATTTCTCGATTCTAGTTTTCTTGATTTGTGTGCCCTCGGGTCGTTTTACGAAAAACATTTTTATAAATTATGAATCAACGGCACAAAACGAATCCAATAAAAATTGTCTCATCAAAAACGGAGTTCGAAAACGTAAATACGTAATCCTAAGGTTTCCGGTTTAGTCGTAAAGGACGTTAAAATAAAATCGTAGGTCCTAATCTCATCTCGTAAATTTGTGAGTTTATGAACCAACACAAATGTAAAACTCCAAAATAATATTCACGGATAAATTTATTTTCTGAAATGTCGGACTGTCATCAAAGACGGTGTATGTAAACGTAAGCACGTAACGTAGAATCCTCCGGTTTAAACGTATTCGATGCTACTTCAAGACGTAAATCCAAATTTCTTCCCAAAAATAAGTGAGTTCATATTGTAACATTAAAATAATATTTTCAAATAATATTTGAGAATAAAATATCAATCGTAAATTGACGGATTATCACAGCATTTACCCCTAAACAGGATCTTTGCCCTCAAAGATCATCTTACTACTCGCTTCTTATAGAGTTAAAGCCATGTGGGTATTTCCTCCACATTCGGTCTTTTCTCACAAGTGCAATTACAATACGCGAGTTTCATCAAACATAACTACGGGAATAAGATCAGGCTTAATGTTGACTTACTTTCTCTATCCATGATGTTCACGGGTTTTTGATGAATGCAACTTTTCGTCGATCTAAGCTCTACTAAGAATAATCAGATTCTCACTTGATAGATATTCCATCAAGTTCGATTTACGAAACATAATTCACGCAGTCCTTGAAGTCCTAGGGTAGATCCAGCTGATATGCCTTTCAAATCAATCTTTTACATCATCTCAGTGGTCCCATACAACGGGGACTTATATCCCATGATTTGTCAGATCATGAATTCATTTTTCCAAGGTTAAAAATTGTGGCATAACTTCGCTACCCATTTGGCACTTCAAGATCTACATTCCACATTCACTTAACCTCTTGCCCACTATCGGCTGTCAATAATCAGATCCTAATTTCAACAATCATTTCAGATCTCGCGGGTCGGGTATTTTGTAAGGATAGGTTCGCCATCATAGGAAACCTTAAGCCTAAAAGACATGTCCAACTCACAGTGGGTGTATGTCGGGTGTCTTTATCTCAACTCCTGCTTACAGATGCTCTAATTTCTAAAGCTTAACAAGATTCGATCTCGATCCTAATACGATAGTTATCAATGATAATCCTTCCAAAGGAAAACGATTATACGGTCTATTACCAAAGGTCAATCATTCAAACATAAAACAAGACTTCTAGTGTTTTGTATTGTTACTTTACCTCGTCCCTTCGATTTGGGGTGGTAAACAATACTCTCATCAAGGTTCGTTCCCAACGACTTCTGAGCAAATCTCTAGAAACTCGATGCGAAGCGATGATCTTGATAAAGATGTTCGATACAGGCACACTATGTTTACATAACTCTTTTGCATTTATCATTTAACGGGAATGATATTAGCAGATTTGGTCAGTCTATCGACGATGACCCAAATCGAATCAAATTCAGATGATGACCTTTGCAATAGCTAGACTTTTACTAATGTATGAGGCGATGTCTGCCTTCATAATTGCCATCAGTACAACTTCTTCAGACAAAGATACTTTTAGTCAAAAATGACATACATATAATACTTATACTTACAAATTCCAACATAACTATATCTCACAATTCTCTATTTTTAGGCAACCACGAGTGGCCTTTTATAAATTTAACGCCATCGGCTTCTCAATCTTAATGATTCATATTAGTCGTGAATCCCTTTTTATTATCTATATTATCCTAATTACAAACATTCTTTATTTTTATATCGTTCGGCAATTTATTTTGCACCTTCATTATTAAGTAACATGTCCTAATTGTTTCTTTATCCTTTTTATATAATATGTCAGTATCTATATTATTCTCATGATGATGTAATTATTATGTCCACAAGTCACTTAGATATTCTTTCTATATTATGCGTCAGTAATTACGTTCACCTTCCTGATGAAATAAATATCACAACCGTATTTATTCAAAATTCTTTCTTCATATCTTTTATGTTTTAGTTTCGTCTTTACTATCATTTTTATCCGTTTTACTCAATCTGTCGTCTAAAGCGTTGATAATTATTATAATTAATTAAATAATAAATTTTCAATTTTTTTATGAAATGTAAACATAAAGATTTTAAATTTCTTAGTTCGACCAATTATATAAAATGTTCAAAATAAATTTGAATTTAATTAACAAGATTTTCGTTGATTTATCCAAAATATTTAATAAGATCCGTAATTGTTCGAAAAATCTTTGTTTACACTTTGGTCAAAGTTTTCTTAATTGAAAAGTAAAAATTTTCGTTTCAAGTTTTCAGGTTATGGTATTAATGGTTTTACTCAGTCCTTCTTAAGTTATCTTGAGGTTTACACAAACATTTACCCCTAAACAGAAGTTTAGTTAAATGGTTTGTGTATAAGGGAATAATCCCTTAAAAATCCTTTGTTAAAACATTTGTCAAAACATATTTGCACTTTTCTTTTTAGTAATACTCAAAGTCTTAAAAGGGCTCTTAATTTTTGAAGATTCAATATATTCCATTTTCTATTAATCACACGGTCAAATAATGTAAAGGATTAAGCCTTAAATCACTTGTTAAATATTTAAGGTACATATTTTCATTGTTCGGCCAATTCAGGGCAATCTATAAATATTTATTAACTCATTCTTATTCTTATAAACAAACAAATGATCCTTAATAATCACAAGCATGAATTTATCAAATTACAGCCTACACACGTGATTCACCAATTTTTATGAATGCTACATGTGTATTAGTCAATCCAAACGTCATCACGTGAAACTCATAATGTTCATTACAAGTTCTGAATGTAGTGATTGGAATAGATAATCTTTTTCGCAGATGCGAAGTTGATGATAACCATGCCATGGATCAAATTTTTAAAACATACACTAGAACCTTGTAAATGATCGAACAAATCTTCCATTTCGAGTTATGGATATCGTTTTCGATTCTCAATTTACTCAGTCACGGTAATCTATAAATATAAGGAATGATATCACCATAGCTCTTCATGATGACAGGCTTGGTATAATATAATCTTTCTCCGTCAACTTCTCAGTTGTACGGTAATTCCTTTAATTTAGATGGTGCTGACGTACAGTGCACAAGCCACAAGTGCAGCACCGGGAATATAATCAAATACCAAATTCAACTTGCCTTAATGGCGAAAGTCTAGGTAATTCATTAACAAATACTTACTAAAGTTTCAAATAACAGAATTATCTTTTTAATACCTTCATTTTTAAGTTCTTTCTAGATTATAATATCTATGACTAATTCACAACCATTCACGGTATAATTTTTAAGTCTAAATACAGGATAATCATCCATCAAGAATTATTTAGATCACTTTTGATAATCAACATCTTATCATTTAGGGGAATTCTACTCGAGTTCCCATCAATTAAGACAATGTCGTCATGTCATATTCAATCAATCCATTATACTGGCACTATCAACTTTCCAGTTTTATTGTCGTCGATAAGATGTGAAGTTCTCAAAAGACTAATAATACTCATAATCCTTCATAAATTCAAGGATATTAGGAGACATAACTAACATTAAAAGAGTAAGGTCAACGCATAATCTACGCGAGAGAATTTCAAATCAGATACAGACGAAAACATTTAACGAATATGAATATATCCCATGTTTTCATAATTTGAGTACGCATTCGAAAGTTCCTCGGATCGTTACCCAGGTCATTCAAATGAAATCAAATCAAAAGAAATGATAGGAATTGTCAATTGTCAAATAAGACAATTTCCACAGATGAGTAAATTCGACTCAGAAGAATAGATGCTACAGGCACATACGTAGGTGTCCCTTACATTATGTCCCTATTTTTCACTTCTTGTAGATCTCATAAAATTTAATCTTTCACAATCTTCAAAGAAAATGTAGTGTTTATTCATTAGTTTTATGGTGACTACTAATCAGTCTTGCATGGTCCATTCCAAATTGTATGTAGGCGCGCAACTATATACAATTTCAAGATTAACGATGCAATACTCAGTTCGTCAAAATTTTATCATCATGTTTATAAATAAAAACATCTTCATGCTTAATTCTTAAACAAGAATCAAGAATAAATTTACAAAGATTTTCTTTATTATGAAAACAATTAAGTTTTTCCAAGGTACTTTATAAACAATCTCATTTCGATAACAATCACTTATAAATCTCACTTTGAATAATCCTTATTATGATGAAAATTCAATTTTCTCAAAGGATACCGTTTTAACCTTATAAAAACAATGTGTGATCTGCAAGGGAGTGACGAAGAGTTGTTTACCAAGAATCTTAACTACAATATAATAGGAAATGAGCTTAGCCAAATAATCATGAGGTTCATGACCTTAATGGCGCTCAAAAAGAATAATCCACAACGTATCTCAATTCAAGATGAGTACTTGTTCAATGGTTGCATCACTAATGTGAGCATTAGGATGAAGAAAGAAAAGATAGATAACATTGATACATGTAGAATTTAGCAATCAAAGGTAGTCTTTTCATCAATCACAAACAAGTCAAAATTGTACCGTAACACATTACGTGTCACTATGTCATACAATTCTCAGAACTCATCCTACCAACTGATATCTCAGTTAAGTTAGGGATTTTTAAAAGATACCACAATGAATACTAATCTACAAGAGTCATTAGGTGTTCCACATATCCCAAAAGATCCATCGGTCCCAATTTAGAAGAAGATTTCTTCAATTTATTTCTTGGACACTGGGCATCCTCGTTAGTGAACAATGGCTTAGGAACAACCCTTAACACGAATCAACAATCAATTAAAACCTTATAATTCAATCACATAACTTAACGACTTCTATTAACAATCTCATATTCCATACAAGTTAAATTTTACTTTATTCAAGTTTTCAATCAACTTTATACTCAATTCAATATCCTACCTCATATTCCAATACTTTCAATCTTTTTCTTACACCTTTAAAGGGAAACATAAGTTTGATATTATCAACACTTAATTCCAATCCTATAGCTCTTACAACAACAATTATCAAATGAGTCATTAATATAAAATGACTTGATCATTCGACTAGACTTCTCGGAAAGGTATTAGTGGCATGAGGCTTTTGGGTAACGGTTCCAATTACAACCTCAAGTGCAACATTCACCCTTTCGATTTCAATTTAAGAATTGGATGACAACGAATCAGATGACATCTTTCCAGGTGATAACGTTTTGTCAAACTCCACTCTATAAGGAAAGATCGTCATGACGTTGATATCAGATTTAATCTCGCCAATTCTTTTTCAATATCACAATCAACTAATATCTATATTTCTACGAATATCAACCGTTTGTCGGGATCATAAATATCCACAACTTGGTTTAGATCTAGGATAGCTAGAATTCCTACGAGAATAGCTTCGATTAATTTACTAGGGGATTTAGGGTTACTTGTGACAATCTACGTCGTATAAATACCTCGTATAAAAATCAAATTAATCATCAAACAATCATGTAATAAAATTACATCATATATATATAATCCAAGTTATATATATATTAAAATAACACTTCTCGGTCTGGCCTTGTCGGTAACTCGGGAATTCTTCGGCACCGTTATAGTCAAAAGATTTTAGACATTTTTAGAAAAATGTTTATAGTTAAAAGATTTTGAAATGTTTTATTCAAAACCTTGGTTTTAAAAATCTTTCGTTCTCTATAACGAGAGCTCTGGTACCAAACTGTAACACCCCCAAATTTATACAACTCAGTACAGCGGAAGACTAGTTGGTGTTACGGGATAGCACATTACTCACATCATAGACAACGCTTAAAAATCGTGTCGTTTAATAATAAATCATTTCCATTCATAAACATCAAAGTTACATCGGTCCCAAGTCATTACATTTCATACAAAGTTTTACAAAATATTTGAATGGAAAATATTGTTTAAGTGCGGGCCATGAATTCTTGTCGTCTTCCCGAGAATTACCTTCAAGTACCTGAGATAAAACATGTTAAAAGAAAAGGTCAGCGATAACGCCGAGTGAATTCATAGAGTTTAATAAATTCCATCAATATAATATTAGTATAAAATTATTACTGAAAATCATTTTGTACAAATCATTTTAATAGGCCATAAAATAGCCAAAGTCATTTTATACAAATCTTTATCGAAAATCATAATATAGGCATTTGCCTTAAAAAGCGTTATACGAATCATTATCGTTAAAAACCCCATACAATACGTTTTTGCAACGTTGTATAGATTAAATAAAACCATAATATGAATATGGTTATAAAAAGCCTTAACAATCATTATACGAGCCAATGTCGTAAAAACGTCATACAATACGTCTTACGACGTTGTATGAAAATAAAAACCGTTATATGAGTATGGTTATGAAAACCAAAACACAAACATAATATCAATAGTATGACCCCGTATTGCTAGTCAGGCAATACTTCGTAATTCGATGCGTCTAATAGTATTTCGTTAGTTTTGGATTATTATAAGCCGCATGACATTGTTACCTTACTAAACCAACAACGGGTAGCTAACCCGATACCAATTTTGCCCATCTAAAGTAGCGTGTCGTCACAAAGGTCACGCTATGGAAATCTTCTCATACATAAATTCGCTTACCAATCAATGTGGCACGACGGGGATCAACCGTCAAGGCGCGAACTGGGGTGATCGTCCCCAAATAGTACTATTAAATGCATAAGCGTCTACCAACTCCCGGTAGTTCACAATTCATGCTAATGGGACTTTTAGTGACATAACCTAACTTTAATAATCCATTTAATTTCATCCATCGGGTCCTTTAATCATTTATCGGGTCATACAATTGGGTCATTCAATCATTCGGGTCCAAAATCAATAAACAAACAATCGGGACAAATGGTGTCCTCTTTTATAAAAACTAACATGTTATCTCCCTCCTGGGTTTATAAAACATTTATAAAAACATTTAAAAGAGTGCGAGGCTATGAACTCACGTTGATGTGGGAAGGCGGGTTATCGGCAATTCGGACGTATGGTGCGTGCTTCAATCACGGAAACCTAGACAAATAATAATCGGTCTTAGACTCAAGTCCAATGAATTTATAAAAATAACAATTATGTATACATATGATGATTATATATATATGATGATCAAGTGGGTTTACATATTCTCGTTTACTCATTTTTGTGTTATGTGTCGATAACTTTTATACTAGTTTTCTCGTTTTACCTATTTACGTGTTTTAGGTCCAATAAGCCTATTATAAGTTCTTAACTTGTATTAATCCATGTTATACTTACATTATCAGTATCTACACTTCACAAGTTGGGCCTAAATGGGTTAAGCCCAATAGGTTCTTTTTATGAGTGTTTATCTTATTTAGTCCAATTATTAGCCCAAGTATTAGTCCAAGTATTAGTCCAATATGTTCACTTAGCTCGTTAATGTCCGTATGCCCTATAGTTCGGGTTTTATCGGTTTTTAATTGTTATACATGTTTATATATCAGTATATAAGTTTTATAAAGTTTACATTAGACGGGTCCAACCGTCTAAGTTTTATTTGACAAAAACGTTAATTTTACGGCAATAGCCGAAAAAGTCGTAAAAATCAAGTTTATAGTTTTTATTACTTATAAATATTATTTCACCACCATTTATATAATTTATCCATTTAATTACCATATTTTTACATTTTATACATTATAATGTGAGTGCTTATATAATATTAATAAACATTATTTCCAAAAATCTGATTTTTATCTTCACTTTCACCAAAACTGCCATATCTTGAGTTCTATATGAAGATAGAAGCTCAAATTTTTATCACATAAACTACATGATATGTGCTACATTTAACTCTTCTATAGCTACTGTTGAATCATCTTCTAAATATTTTCTAAAAATCGTCCAAAACAGTGAACTCAGATTTGTACCTTAAACTTGTTTTGATCATATCTCACTCATTATTTTGATTCCATTGCATGGCCAACTCTCACATGTGTACAAGACCCATAGCTTACTGTAAATCCATTCTACTTCATCATTTTATCAGTTTACCATATGGTTCTTTACTGTTTTTATACAGCCATCACTTTTAACCAAGATTTTAACCTTGTTCTTTATAGTTTTTCACCTTTTTAATCATGTTTATCAACAACAAATCCCCACATAACATTTTTATCATCATATAATAATCATATACATATACAATAGGAAATAAAATACATGTTTACATAATCAAAATAACAAGAAGATGAGGAGGACAATCTTTATGCCACCAAGTTGATGTAGGTTGTGATTTGGACATGGTTTTTGATGGAGAAACTTGTGCTTAGCCAACACCATCTTCAAGACCATCAATCTTTATGATCACCTTGTGGAAAATCAGCCCCAAGACACCATGAATACTCCTCCTTGGATGTTATAACTTGCACCAATCAATAGGGCTTCAAAAGGGCATCAACATGTATATGAATAACATGAGATTTTGTGGTTGATTTTGATCAAATGAGGGTGTTTGTGGGAGAGGGGTGGACGGCAAACATGGGGGAGATGAGAGAAAATGTGTGGTTTTGCATGTGGTAGAATGAGATCTAATGGTATGTGAAAGTAGTCTTGTGGTTTTGAGTAGCTTCAATGTTAAGCTAATGTTACAAGTGTAACATAGCTAAGTGTAAGGATGCCACCTAAGGGTGTGGTGGTGTGTTGTGCCGTCCAATATTGCTAGTGGGGTGGGACAATGTGTTTTGTCCCATCTCACTAGTTTACGGGTATTTCTCGTTTCTAGTTTTCTCGATTTGTGTGCCCTCGGGTCGTTTTACGAAAAACGTTTTTATAAATTATGAATCAACGGCACAAAACGAATCCAATAAAAATTGTCTCATCAAAAACGGAGTTCGAAAACGTAAATACGTAATCCTAAGGTTTCCGGTTTAGTCGTAAAGGACGTTAAAATAAAATCGTAGGTCCTAATCTCTTCTCGTAAATTTGTGAGTTTATGAACCAACACAAATGTAAAACTCCAAAATAATATTCACGGATAAATTTATTTTCTGACATGTCGGACTGTTATCAAAGACGGTGTATGTAAACGTAAGCACGTAACGTAGAATCCTCCGGTTTAAACGTAGTCGATGCTACTTCAAGACGTCAATCCAAATTTCTTCCCAAAAATAAGTGAGTTCATATTGTAACATTAAAATAATATTTTCAAATAATATTTGAGAATAAAATATCAATCGTAAATTGACGGATTGTCACATATGTTTTGTTCATTCTTTGGGTATATTATCCACCTTTGAATGCCGTTTTTGTCTTGATCAAATAATGATAAATGTTGTTGGAGTTCACTCATATCTTTAACATCAATACATGGTGTGTATTAATGATTTCATTGTCTAGTGAAACCAATATTACTTTACCAACTAATTGCCAACCTCCATGCCTAGTCAAAACATAGCCAAACCCGACCAAAACATGTTAAAGGCCCCCAAAACATGATCACAACAATCAAAACATAGTGGAAATACATTTACCCCGGATTTGGGATGGTTTTACCGGGTTATTCAGACTTTCTCCGGTTTTTACAGTTTAAGTTCCCTTTTAGTCAGTTTTGGTCGGTTTCAAATGGTTTAGCCCGCATCGACCGTATTTGGATGAGTGTGACCATGTTTAAAAGTTATTAAGTTAGTATGTGATAATGAAAATATATACATAACCCAAGTAAGAAAATACGTAATGATGGTGAACCCAAGAACCAGTATCCATAAGCTAAAATTCAATTTAACTTGCAAGGTCGTGTAACTAAACAATATATTAAAAATTAAACTCCCAATATAAGAGTAACTTTTTAATTTGACCTTTCAAAGTCCTAGCATAGTTAAGAACATGTTGATAGATGCTATGTTTTGTTCATTAGTTTTGTATGTTATCCATCTTTGTAGGTTTCCTAAGGAAAATCAATGTCATTGTTTTGTTGATGAAACAATAATAAATGTTGTTAGAGCTCAACCATATATTTTATATCATTTGATTGTGTGTCATCACGATGTTCCTTGTCTAATAAAACAACATCTACTTCACCACCTAAATTTTAACATTTAAGCCTGGTCAAAACATAGTTAATCCAATCGAAACCTGACAAAGACTCCCAAACCATGATGAAAACAATCAAACCCAAGTGGAAATTGAATCTACAAGGATTTGGCATGGTTTCCCCGTATTATTCATACTTTCCCCGGGTTTGCCCGCTTAAATTCCATTTTGGTCTACTTTGGTTGGTTCGGAAGGTTTGATGGATGTACAAGCGTAGAAGATAGAGCCCAAACATATTTGGTTGCCCAATATCGCGTGAAGAAAAGTACTTTTTTGAAAATGTCATAACTTAGGTTGTAGAAGTCCGTTTCAGGCGCAGGACGAGGCGAATTGAAGGCCAAAATGAGGGGAACATAGCTGTAACCTAACTTTGTTGGGTTACAGAAATTTTGAGGCCCGAAACACTATATTTTATGAGATATTTTCATTTTTATCAATTTTACACATTTTGTTGGATAATGTTTTTGGGCTCAGGTCCGACCCATTTATATTCAAGGGTATATTTCGATCATACCAGTAATGCCAAGTTATTAGTAATAGATTATAAATTAACTTGGCAATCATAGACAAAATATTTAATATGAAATTTCTAAGTCTCGGGATCGTTAAGCAACAGTTGGTTACATAAGATGTTTTATTCATTCGTTAGGTATATTATCCACCTTTGAATGTCGTTTTTGTCTTGATCAAATAATGATAAATGTTGTTGGAGTTCACTCATATCTTTAACATCAATACATGGTGTGTATTAATGATTTCATTGTCTAGTGAAACCAATATTACTTTACCAACTAATTGGCAACCTCCATGCCTAGTCAAAACATAGCCAAACCCGACCAAAACATGCTAAAGGCCCCCAAAACATGATCACAACAATCAAAACATAGTGGAAATACATTTACCCCGGATTTGGGATGGTTTTACCGGGTTATTCAGACTTTCTCCGGTTTTTACAGTTTAAGTTCCCTTTTAGTCAGTTTTGGTCGGTTTCAAATGGTTTAGCCCGCATCGACCGTATTTGGATGTGTGTGACCATGTTTAAAATTTATTAAGTTAGTATGTGATAATGAAAATATATACATAACGCAAGTAAGAAAATACCTGATGATGGTGAACCCAAGAACTAGTATCCATAAGCTAAAATTCAATTTAACTTGCAAGGTCGTGTAACTAAACAATACATTAAAAATTAAACATCCAATATAAGAGAAACTTTTTAATTTAACCTTTCAAAGTCCTAGCATAGTTAAGAACATGTTGATAGATGCTATGTTTTGTTCATTAGTTTTGTATGTTATCCATCTTTGTAGGATTCCTAAGGAAAATCAATGTCATTGTTTTGTTGATGAAACAATAATAAATGTTGTTAGAGCTCAACCATATATTTTATATCATTTGATTGTGTGTCATCACGATGTTCCTTGTCTAATAAAATAGCATCTACTTCACCACCTAAATTTTAACATTTAAGCCTCGTCAAAACATAGTTAATCCCAACCGAAACCTGACAAAGACTCCCAAACCATGATAAAAACAATCAAACCCAAGTGGAAATTGAATCTACAAGGATTTGGCATGGTTTCCCTGTATTATTCATACTTTCCCCGGGTTTGCCCGCTTAAATTACATTTTGGTCTACTTTGGTTGGTTCGGAAGGTTTGATGGATGTACAAGTGTTGAAGATAGAGCCCAAACATATTTGGTTACCCAATATCGCGTGAAGAAAAGTACTTTTTTGAAAATGTCATAACTTAGGTTGTAAAGTCCGTTTCAGGCGCGGGACGAGGCGAATCGAAGGCCAAAACGAGGGGAACGTAGCTGTAACCTAACTTTGTTGGGTTACGGATATTTTGAGGCCCGTAACACTATATTTTATGAGATATTTTCATTTTTATCAATTTTTCACATTTTGTTGGATATTGTTTTTGGACTCAGGTCCGACCCATTTATATTCAAGGGTTTATTTCGATCATTTTTTTTACCAAAGGTAAATTGCATTAAAAAAGAAAAGTACAAAGTCAAAAAACACAAAGACTAAGAAGCAAGGACAAACCCCTAAACTTCTAGCTTTGGTATCAAAAAACAAAATAGCCATGGACAATTCCCATGCTCATATCAACAAATACAAATACAAAAAGAAACTAAATCCAATGTAGATACAGCTACTAACTCCAATCAAAACTTAATCCCAATTGATGAGGACCAAGCTTCTGCTCTTCAATGGCACACCAAAAGAATCCATCACTTAGTTTTAAGTAAGAGTCCTACTTCAGAATCCATGGCAACCCTCAATACAATCCACAAAGGGAAAATACCAAGAGCTGCCAATCCATCCCAATAGAACCTCTAACCAAAACTAAGTATAGGGAAAGCAAGCCATAATAATCCTGCATAAATCGCCATCTGAACAAGCAAAATCCAAAGAGAGGTGCCAGTGTAGCACATCATATCTATTGCCTCCTCAACCCCTGTCTATGTAAAACCCAGTGGGTAACCATAAACAGGGGAAAGAGTACAACTAGATATGAATCCTCTCAAGATGCAATAACCAAAAATACCTATCAGCTCAACAATAAACAGATTTATGGTTAATAAAGATAACAGGGAGGACAAGGCATCAAAAAAACAAGTTTGGCAACTAAAACTTGTTCAAATAGGTAGCAAATGGGAGCAATGCACCATACCAAGCATAGACGGCACATCTTTCAGCACGCTCTAGATGGCATAGTACACTCCCCCAAACACTACCTATAAGCCCACTAATAGCACATCAAACCTCCTAACAACCAATCTAGAAAGTCCTCCCCCAAGCTCCTTAAAGAAAAGAGCTGAAACACAATCAAAGGTTAGATAACAATGTATGAATACCATAACCAATAACTTACCTATGGAGAAAACCAAACAAACTCCACCAAACTAGAAAAGCAGGCAGAAGCTAAAGGTCTTCTAACAAGAGTAACAAAAACTGGCACAATAGAGATTTGAAACCACATTCTGTTGCAATCCCAAAAACCCGTCCCACCATGGGACCAACTCCACCAAATACAGGAAGGATCACTCGCCATCAGTATCCATTAAGTCACTAAACACCTCATCAGTAATATCCTTACTCTTATTCTTAATGCTAACTGGAAAATTCCAAATCCTAGCAGCCTCAATAACATCAGGAGTAGATCTAAGACTTAAACTTAAAATCTTATTCCTAACAGAGTTACAAATAATGGTAAACACATCATTATCACTCCTATTAGATCCTTCAAAGAACCTAATATTCCTTTCCTGCCAAATATAATAGACTGCAGCACCAAGACAAAGTCTTTGAATTACACTCCATATAGCATTTTTAGCCGGGACATTAGTAAATCTGGAAACAACTTGAGCCCATAAATTTGAAATATTGTCCAGATTTACCATACCTTTGAGTCTCTCCCAAATTAAAGCAGAGAAACGGCAACTAAAAAATAAGTGCTGGTGGGATTCCTTACATTGATTACATAGCAGGCAGTTAACATCTTGAAAGTTAAGCCACCTTGAAAGCCTATCCTAAGTCTTCAGCCTTCCCTTCACAGCCATCCAAAGGACAAAAGCATGACTCGGAATGCACTGATTGAACCATACATGATCAGACCAAATAACTTTTATAGAACTCTCTCTTATACCTGCCCAAACTTCAGCAACACAAAAATTTTTAGTATTACCCATTTTATCAACCCATATAGTTTTATCATTAGCATCTGGGTTTAAAATAGGGTAATTAATACTGCAAACCTCAGAAAACCTAACATTCCATCCATCAGGCCATTTCCACCCATTAATATCCATAAGATCAGCAACTTTAAGGCTTCTAGCAGATTTATCAGAAAACAGCAACGAAGGATTAACCATATCACAAGGAGGAGGTCCACATCTCCAATTATCATACCAGAAAAAACAAGTATGCCCATTCCCAATCCTAACCTTCACAAACATTCTAACCTTATTCCTCAAGTTAAGAATCTGTTTCCAGGTCCAAGAAATACGCCTCCTACTATTGGCAGCCCAAACACTCAATCCTTTAAGCCATTTAGATTTACCCCATCTAACCCATAAGGAATCCCTATCAGTCAAAATACTCCAAAGGTGTTTAGTCATAAGAGAGGTATTTATATCATAGAGGGATTTAAGACCTAGACCACCTTCATTTTTTGGCTTACACACCTCCTTCCAAGAAACACTATGACAATATCCTTTTCTACCATCAGCATTCCAAAGAAAATGTTTTAACAGTTTATCAACTTCATCACATATACATTTAGGGAGACTAAAAATAGAAGCCCAATAAGTAGTAAGAGAGCTTAGAATAGAAGTTACCAGTTGAAGCCTCCCAGCAAAAGAAAGCACTTTGTTCCTCCAATCACCTATTCTCTTCTTGACTCTATCAACAAGATCATTGCAATCCAATTTAGAAAGTTTCCTGGCATCAAGGGGAATCCCTAAATATTTAACCGGTAAGCTTCCCACTTCGTAAGGCATAACCAATCTAATATCATTCTGAACTGTACGAGCAACATTCCCAAAGTATACCGTGCTTTTAGCCATACTTGGTCTAAGACCTGAAGCTAAACAAAATTCATCCAAGGCTCTACGCAGAACACAAGCTGAGATAAAGTTTCCATGGCAGAACATCATCAAGTCATCAGCAAAACACAAACTAACAATCTCAAGTTTCTTACAACCCCAGTGATATTTAAAATTCTTTTCCTCCTTAATCTGTCTTTTAAGCATCAATGTGAAAACCTCCATCACAATAGTGAAAAGGTAGGGTGATATAGGATCACCCTGCCTGAGTCCACGACGAGCCTTAAAGAAACCATTAGACTCCCCATTAACACTAATAGAGAAGGAAGCAGATTTTAAGCAAGTCATAATCCATCCAACCATAATACTATGTAACACAAATTGTAATAACACATACTCCAGGAATTCCCATGATACTGTATCATAAGCTTTCTGGATGTCAATTTTAAACGCACATCTGGCTGGTTTGTTCTTGTTATTATAACCACACATCAGTTCTTGAGCCAACATAACATTATCAGTAATCAACCTACCCTCCACAAACGCATTCTGATTAGCACTAATAGTTTCCTTTAAAACAAGCTTTAACCTATTAGTAATTACTTTACTGATGCATTTGTACACAACATTGCAACAAGCAATCGGCCTGAAATCAGTAACTTTATGCGGAATACTACACTTAGGAATTAAAGAAATATGAGTGGTGTTAAACTCACCCAACATCTTACCTTTAGCAAAGAATTCCTTCACAACATCACACACATCCTTGCCCACAACACCCCAAGCAGATTTAAAAAACTTGGCTGTGTATCCATCCGGACCAGGAGCTTTGTCATCATGAATATCAAACATTGTAGTTTTAATCTCTTCATCAGAAACCTGTCTAATCATATAAAAAGCAACCAAAGGATCCACTTTCTTGACAAAAAGATCATTAGGATTCTCAATAGGGAAAACTTCATCACAAAGACCAAGGAAACTCTGAAAGTGATTAACAAATTGCCCCGCAACAGCATCACCAAAAAACTCTTCCCCATTTTCATTCTTTACACTAATAATTCTACTTCTTTTCATACGACCCTTAATCAACTTATGAAAATAAGAACTATTCCGATCCCCCTCCTTAAGCCACTCAACCCTAGCCTTCTGCTTAAGAACCCTCTCTTCATCAATCATAGCTTCCCTATAAGCACTGTTGAACACCATCTCAACCTCTTTAAGATACACATTATTCGGATCCTTATCCAAATCAGTTTGAACTTTTTTCAACTCAATCCTTAGCATTTTAACTTTATCATAAACATTTCCATTTCTTTTATTCATATTTCTGAGGTGATACTTCATGGCCTTAAGTCTCTTAGCAAGGACAAACATAGAAAATCCGCCAACATGAATTCCCCAATGCTCCTTAACAATGCTATGAAACTCATCCTTATAAGCAAGATAATTCATAAATATAAAAGCCCGCTTCCTACCCTTCTTAACATCACTGATAACTAATAAAGCCGGGCAATGATCAGAAACAACATATGGAAGGAACTTAGCAAAACTGATTTCAAACATATCAAGAAACTCAGTATTACTCATGACCCTATCCAATTTCTTCATAATCCCATTCTCCGGATCCATCCTTTTCTGAACCCAAGTAAAAAATAAACCATTCATTGGCAGATCTTCCAATCCTAAACTATCAATGCAATCCCTAAAATCACGCATACTGTGATTCTTGTCAAAATCACCCCTAGAATTTTCACCAACACTTAGAATAACATTAAAATCTCCCAAAAGAACCCAAGGTTTCTGATTAATAACACCCAAGTGACTATGCAGATTTTTCCAAAGCTTATTTCTATCATTAGGTGTTGACTCACCATAAACAAATGAAACATAAAACTTTCTGCTATCATGAACAAGCAAAACCTCAAAGTGCATAACTTGATCAATAACAGATAACAAAACAGCCTTAATAAAATCAGTATCCCATCCTACACATATCCTACAACCCTTCGGACTATCAACAGAATTAGAAACCCAATCCCATTGACCAAAAACATTCTCACAAACAGAATTCACCTTCTTCTTACAAAGCTGAGTTTCTATAACCGCACACATTTTTAAATTATTCTCCCTAATTAATAACTTGACTTCCTCTTGTTTAGAAGTATTAGACATACCTCTAATGTTCCACGCGGCAAGCTTTAAATCCATTAAGACAAAGAGGAAGGTCCAGCATTCCCATCATTAGATACATTTGCCATTCTAGTCTCACCTAGACCTGAGACAGTATCTTGGACCATGAATTCAGCGTGAGCAGAGGGGTCACTACTAACTTCCTCCACCATCGCATCCACATATTTAGAAACATCTTCAACATATTTAGAACATGTTGATAGATGCTATGTTTTGTTCATTAGTTTTGTATGTTATCCATCTTTGTAGGTTTCCTAGGGAAAATCAATGTCATTGTTTTGTTGATGAAACAATAATAAATGTTGTTAGAGCTCAACCATATATTTTATATTATTTGATTGTGTGTCATCACGATGTTCCTTGTCTAATAAAACAACATCTACTTCACCACCTAAATTTTAACATTTAAGGCTGGTCAAAACATAGTTAATCCCAACCGAAACCTGACAAAGACTCCCAAACCATGATCAAAACAATCAAACCCAAGTGGAAATTGAATCTACAGGGATTTGACATGGTTTCCCCGTATTATTCATACTTTCCCCGGGTTTGCCTGCTTAAATTCCATTTTGGTCTACTTTGGTTGGTTCAGAAGGTTTGATGGATGTACAAGTGTAGAAGATAGAGCCCAAACATATTTGGTTGCCCAATATCGCGTGAAGAAAAGCACTTTTTTGAAAATGTCATAACTTAGGTTGTGAAAGTCCGTTTCAAGCGCGGGACGAGGCGAATCGAAGGCCAAAACGAGGGGAACGTAGCTGTAACCGAACTTTGTTGGGTTACGGAAATTTTGAGGCCCGAAACACTATATTTTATGAGATATTTTCATTTTTATCAATTTTGCACATTTTGTTGGATATTGTTTTTGGGCTCAGGTCCGACCCATTTATATTCAAGGGTTTATTTCGATCATACAAGTAATGCCAAGTTATTAGTAATAGATTATAAATTAACTTAGAAATCATAGAAAAAATATTTAATATGACATTTCTAAGTCCCGGGATCGTTAAGCAACAGTTGGTTACATAAGATGTTTTGTTCATTCGTTGGGTATATTATCCACCTTTGAATGTCGTTTTTGTCTTGATCAAATAATGATAAATGTTGTTGGAGTTCACTAATATCTTTAACATCAATACATGGTGTGTATTAATGATTTCATTGTCTAGTGAAACCAATATTACTTTACCAACTAATTGGCAACCTCAATGCCTAGTCAAAACATAGCCAAACCCGACCAAAACATGCTAAAGGCCCCCAAAACATGATCACAACAATCAAAACATAGTGGAAATACATTTACCCCGGATTTGGGATGGTTTTACCGGGTTATTCAGACTTTCTCCGTTTTTTACAGTTTAAGTTCCCTTTTAGTCAGTTTTGGCTGGTTTCAAATGGTTTAGCCCGCATCGACCGTATTTGGATGTGTGTGACCATGTTTAAAAGTTATTAAATTAGTATGTGATAATGAAAATATATACATAACCCAAGTAAGAAAATACGTGATGATGGTGAACCCAAGAACCAGTATCCATTAAGCTAAAATTCAATTTAACTTGCAAGGTCGTGTAACTAAACAATACATTAAAAATTAAACTTCCAATATAAGAGAAACTTTTTAATTTGACCTTTCAAAGTCCTAAGATAGTTAAGAACATGTTGATAGATGCTATGTTTTGTTCATTAGTTTTGTATGTTATCCATCTTTGTAGGTTTCCTAAGGAAAATCAATGTCATTGTTTTGTTGATAAAATAATAATAAATATTGTTAGAGCTCAACCATATATATTATATCATTTGATTATGTGTCATCATGATGTTCCTTGTCTAATAAAACAACATCTACTTCACCACCTAAATTTTAACATTTAAGCCTGGTCAAACACATAGTTAATCCTAAGCGAAACCTGACAAAGTCTCCCAAACCATGATCAAAACAATCAAACCCAAGTGGAAATTGAATCTACAAGGATTTGGCATGGTTTCCCCATATTATTTATACTTTCACCGGGTTTGCCCGCTTAAATTCCATTTTGGTCTACTTTGGTTGGTTCGGAAGGTTTGATGGATGTACAAGTGTAGAAGATAGAGCCCAAACATATTTGGTTGCCCAATATCACGTGAAGAAAAGTACTTTTTTGAAAATGTCATAACTTAGGTTGTAGAAGTCCGTTTCAGGCGCGGGACGAGGCGAATCGAAGGCCAAAACGAGGGGAACGTAGCTGTAACCTAACTTTGTTGGGTTACGGAAATTTTGAGGCCCAAAACACTATATTTTACGAGATATTTTCATTTTTATCAATTTTTCACATTTTGTTGGATATTGTTTTTGGGCTCAGGTCCGACCCATTTATATTCAAGGGTTTATTTCGATCATACTAGTAATGCCAAGTTATTAGTAATAGATTATAAATTAACTTGGCAATCATAGACAAAATATTTAATATGACATTTCTAAGTCCCGGGATCGTTAAGCAACAGTTGGTTAGATAAGATGCTTTGTTCATTCGTTGGGTATATTATCCACCTTTGAATGTCGTTTTTGTCTTGATCAAATAATGATAAATGTTGTTGGAGTTCACTCATATCTTTAACATCAATACATGGTGTGTATTAATGATTTCATTGTCTAGTGAAACCAATATTACTTTACCAACTAATTGGCAACCTCCATGCCTAGTGAAAACATAGCCAAACCCGACCAAAACATGCTAAAGGCCCCCAAAACATGATCACAACAATCAAAACATAGTGGAAATACATTTACCCCGGATTTGGGATGGTTTTACCAGGTTATTCATACTTTCTCCGGTTTTTACAGTTTAAGTTCCCTTTTAGTCAGTTTTGGCCGGTTTCAAATGGTTTAGCCCGCATCGACCGTATTTGGATGTGTGTGACCATGTTTAAAAGTTATTAAGTTAGTATCTGATAATGAAAATATATACATAACCCAAGTAAGAAAATACGTGATGATGGTGAACCCAAGAACCAGTATCCATAAGCTAAAATTCAATTTAACTTGCAAGGTCGTGTAACTAAACAATACATTAAAAATTAAACTTCCAATATAAGAGAAACTTTTTAATTTGACCTTTCAAAGTCCTAGCATAGTTAAGAACATGTTGATAGATGTTTTGTATGTTATCCATCTTTGTAGGTTTCCTAAGGAAAATCAATGTCATTGTTTTGTTGATGAAACAATAATAAATGTTGTTAGAGCTCAACCATATATTTTATATTATTTGATTGTGTGTCATCACGATGTTCCTTGTTTAATAAAACAACATCTACTTCACCACCTAAATTTTAACATTTAAGCCTGGTCAAAACATAGTTAATCCCAACCAAAACCTGACAAAGACTCCTAAACCATGATCAAAACAATCAAACCCAAGTGGAAATTGAATCTACAAGGATTTGGCATGGTTTCCGCGTAATATTCATACTTTCCCCGGGTTTGCCCGCTTAAATTCCATTTTGGTCTACTTTGGTTGGTTCGGAAGGTTTGATGGATGTACATGTGTAGAAGATAGAGCCCAAACATATTTGGTTGCCCAATATCGCGTGAAGAAAAGTACTTTTTTGAAAATGTCATAACTTAGGTTGTGGAAGTCCGTTTTAGGCGCGGGACGAGGCGAATCGAAAGCCAAAACGAGGGAACGTAGCTGTAACCTAACTTTGTTGGGTTATGGAAATTTTGAGGCCCGAAACACTATAGTTTATGAGATATTTTCATTTTTATCAATTTTTCACATTTTGTTAGATATTGTTTTTGGGCTCAGGTCCGACCTATTTATATTCAAGGGTTTATTTCGATCATACTAGTAATGCCAAGTTATTAGTAATAGATTATAAATTAACTTGGCAATCATAGACAAAATATTCAATATGACATTTCTATGTCCCGGGATCGTTAAGCAACAGTTGGTTACATAAGATGTTTTGTTCATTCGTTGGGTATATTACCAACCTTTGAATGTCGTTTTTGTCTTGATCAAATAATTATAAATGTTGTTGGAGTTCACTCATATCTTTAACATCAATACATGGTGTGTATTAATGATTTCATTGTCTAGTGAAACCAATATTACTTTACCAACTAATTGGCAACCTCCATGCCTAGTCAAAACATAGCCAAACCTGACCAAAACATGCTAAAGGCCCCCAAAACATGATCAAAACAATCAAAACATAGTGGAAATACATTTACTCTGGATTTGGGATGGTTTTACCGGGTTATTCAGACTTTCTCCGGTTTTTACAGTTTAAGTTCCCTTTTAGTCAGTTTTGGCCGGTTTCAAATGGTTTAGCCCGCATCGATCGTATTTGGATGTGTGTGACCATGTTTTAAAGTTATTAAGTTAGTATGTGATAATGAAAATATATATATAACCCAAGTAAGAAAATACGTGATGATGGTGAACCCAAGAACAAGTATCCATAAGCTAAATTTCAATTGAACTTGCAAGGTCGTGTAACTAAACAATACATTAAAAATTAAACTTCCAATATAAGAGAAACTTTTTAATTTGACCTTTCAAAGTCCTAGCATAGTTAAGAACATGTTGATAGATGCTATGTTTTGTTCATTAGTTTTGTATGTTATCCATCTTTGTAGGTTTCCTAGGGAAAATCAATGTCATTGTTTTGTTGATGAAACAATAATAAATGTTGTTAGAGCTCAACCATATATTTTATATCATTTGATTGTGTGTCATCACGATGTTCCTTGTCTAATAAAACAACATCTACTTCACCACCTAAATTTTAACATTTAAGCCTGGTCAAAACATAGTTAATCCCAACCGAAACCTGACAAAGACTCCCAAACCATGATCAAAACAATCAAACCCAAGTGGAAATTGAATCTACAAGGATTTGGCATGGTTTCCCCGTATTATTCATACTTTCCCCGGGTTTGCCTGCTTAAATTCCATTTTGGTCTACTTTGGTTGGTTCAGAAGGTTTGATGGATGTACAAGTGTAGAAGATAGAGCCCAAACATATTTGGTTGCCCAATATCGCGTGAAGAAAAGTACTTTTTTGAAAATGTCATAACTTAGGTTGTGGAAGTCCGTTTCAGGCGCGGGACGAGGCGAATTGAAGGCCAAAACGAGGGGAACGTAGCTGTAACCGAACTTTGTTGGGTTACGGAAGTTTTGAGGCCCGAAACACTATATTTTATGAGATATTTTCATTTTTATCAATTTTGCACATTTTGTTGGATGTTGTTTTTGGGCTCAGGTCCGACCCATTTATATTCAAGGGTTTATTTCGATCATACTAGTAATGCCAAGTTATTAGTAATAGATTATAAATTAACTTAGAAATCATAGAAAAAATATTTAATATGACATTTCTAAGTCCCGGGATCGTTAAGCAACAGTTGGTTACATAAGATGTTTTGTTCATTCGTTGGGTATATTATCCACCTTTGAATGTCGTTTTTGTCTTGATCAAATAATGATAAATGTTGTTGGAGTTCACTAATATCTTTAACATCAATACATGGTGTGTATTAATGATTTCATTGTCTAGTGAAACCAATATTACTTTACCAACTAATTGGCAACCTCAATGCCTAGTCAAAACATAGCCAAACCCGACCAAAACATGCTAAAGGCCCCCAAAACATGATCACAACAATCAAAACATAGTGGAAATACATTTACCCCGGATTTGGGATGGTTTTACCGGGTTATTCAGACTTTCTCCGTTTTTTACAGTTTAAGTTCCCTTTTAGTCAGTTTTGGCTGGTTTCAAATGGTTTAGCCCGCATCGACCGTATTTGGATGTGTGTGACCATGTTTAAAAGTTATTAAATTAGTATGTGATAATGAAAATATATACATAACCCAAGTAAGAAAATACGTGATGATGGTGAACCCAAGAACCAGTATCCATTAAGCTAAAATTCAATTTAACTTGCAAGGTCGTGTAACTAAAAAATACATTAAAAATTAAACTTCCAATATAAGAGAAACTTTTTAATTTGACCTTTCAAAGTCCTAACATAGTTAAGAACATGTTGATAGATGCTATGTTTTGTTCATTAGTTTTGTATGTTATCCATCTTTGTAGGTTTCCTAAGGAAAATCAATGTCATTGTTTTGTTGATAAAATAATAATAAATGTTGTTAGAGCTCAACCATATATATTATATCATTTGATTGTGTGTCATCACGATGTTCCTTGTCTAATAAAACAACATCTACTTCACCACCTAAATTTTAACATTTAAGCCTGGTCAAACACATAGTTAATCCTAAGCGAAACCTGACAAAGACTCCCAAACCATGATCAAAACAATCAAACCCAATTGGAAATTGAATCTACAAGGATTTGGCATGGTTTCCCCATATTATTCATACTTTCACCGGGTTTGCCCGCTTAAATTCCATTTTGGTCTACTTTGGTTGGTTCGGAAGGTTTGATGGATGTACAAGTGTAGAAGATAGAGCCCAAACATATTTGGTTGCCCAATATCACGTGAAGAAAAGTACTTTTTTGAAAATGTCATAACTTAGGTTGTAGAAGTCCGTTTCAGGCGCGGGACGAGGCGAATCGAAGGCCAAAACGAGGGGAACGTAGCTGTAACCTAACTTTGTTGGGTTACGGAAATTTTGAGGCCTAAAACACTATATTTTACGAGATATTTTCATTTTTATCAATTTTTCACATTTTGTTGGATATTGTTTTTGGGCTCAGGTCCGACCCATTTATATTCAAGGGTTTATTTCGATCATACTAGTAATGCCAAGTTATTAGTAATAGATTATAAATTAACTTGGCAATCATAGACAAAATATTTAATATGACATTTCTAAGTCCCGGGATCGTTAAGCAACAGTTGGTTACATAAGATGTTTTGTTCATTCGTTGGGTATATTATCCACCTTTAAATGTCGTTTTTGTCTTGATCAAATAATGATAAATGTTGTTGGAGTTCACTCATATCTTTTACATCAATACATGGTGTGTATTAATGATTTCATTGTCTAGTGAAACCAATATTACTTTACCAACTAATTGGCAACCTCCATGCCTAGTCAAAACATAGCCAAACCCGACCAAAACATGCTAAAGGACCCCAAAACATGATCACAACAATCAAAACATAGTGGAAATACATTTACCCCGGATTTGGGATGGTTTTACCTGGTTATTCAGACTTTCTCCGTTTTTTACAGTTTTAAGTTCCCTTTTAGTCAGTTTTGGCTGGTTTCAAATGGTTTAGCCCGCATCGACCGTATTTGGATGTGTGTGACCATGTTTAAAAGTAATTAAATTAGTTTGTGATAATGAAAATATATACATAACCCAAGTAAGAAAATACGTGATGATGGTGAACCCAAGAACCAGTATCCATTAAGCTAAAATTCAATTTAACTTGCAAGGTCGTGTAACTAAACAATACATTAAAAATTAAACTTCCAATATAAGAGAAACTTTTTCATTTGACCTTTCAAAGTCCTAACATAGTTAAGAACATGTTGATAGATGCTATGTTTTGTTCATTAGTTTTGTATGTTATCCATCTTTGTAGGTTTCCTAAGGAAAATCAATGTCATTGTTTTGTTGATGAAATAATAATAAATGTTGTTAGAGCTCAACCATATATTTTATATCATTTGATTGTGTGTCATCACGATGTTCCTTGTCTAATAAAACAACATCTACTTCACCACCTAAATTTTAACATTTAAGCCTGGTCAAACACATAGTTAATCCTAAGCGAAACCTGACAAAGACTCCCAAAACCATGATCAAAACAATCAAACCCAAGTGGAAATTGAATCTACAAGGATTTGGCATGGTTTCCCCCGTATTATTCATACCTTCCCCGGGTTTGCCCGCTTAAATTCCATTTTGGTCTACTTTGGTTGGTTCGGAAGGTTCTATGGATGTACAAGTGTTGAAGATAGAGCCCAAACATATTTGGTTGCCCAATATCGCGTGAAGAAAAGTACTTTTTTGAAAATGTCATAACTTAGGTTGTAGAAGTCCGTTTCAAGCGCGGGACGAGGCGAATCGAAGGCCAAAAAGAGGGGAACGTAGCTGTAACCTAACTTTGTTGGGTTACAGAAATTTTGAGGCCCAAAACACTATATTTTACGAGATATTTTCATTTTTATCAATTTTTCACATTTTGTTGGATATTGTTTTTGGGCTCAGGTCCGACCCATTTATATTCAAGGGTTTATTTTGATCATACTAGTAATGCCAAGTTATTAGTAATAGATTATAAATTAACTTGGCAATCATAGACAAAATATTTAATATGACAGTTCTAAGTCCCGGGATCGTTAAGCAACAGTTGGTTACATAAGATGTTTTGTTCATTCCTTGGGTATATTATCCACCTTTGAATGTCGTTTTTGTCTTGATCAAATAATGATAAATGTTGTTGGAGTTCACTCATATCTTTAACATCAATACATGGTGTGTATTAATGATTTCATTGTCTAGTGAAACCAATATTACTTTACCAACTAATTGGCAACCTCCATGCCTAGTCAAAACATAGCCAAACCCGACCAAACATGCTAAAGGCCCCCAAAATATGATCACAACAATCAAAACATAGTGGAAATACATTTACCCCGGATTTGGGATGGTTTTTACCGGGTTATTCAGACTTTCTCTGGTTTTTAAAGTTTAACTTCCCTTTTAGTCAGTTTTGGCCGGTTTCAAATGGTTTAGCCCGCATCGACCGTATTTGGATGTGTGTGACCATGTTTAAAAGTTATAAAGTTAGTATGTGATAATGAAAATATATACATAACCCAAGTAAGAAAATACGTGATGATGGTGAACCCAAGAACCAGTATCCATAAGCTAAAAATTCAATTTAACTTGCAAGGCCGTGTAACTAAACAATACATTAAAAATTAAACTTCCAATATAAGAGAAACTTTTTAATTTGACCTTTCAAAGTCCTAGCATAGTTAAGAACATGTTGATAGATGCTATGTTTTGTTCATTAGTTTTGTATGTTATCCATCTTTGTAGGTTTCCTAAGGAAAATCAATGTCATTGTTTTGTTGATGAAACAATAATAAATGTTGTTAGAGCTCAACCATATATTTTATATCATTTGATTGTGTGTCATCACGATGTTCCTTGTCTAATAAAACAACATCTACTTCACCACCTAAATTTTAACATTTAAGCCTTGTCAAAACATAGTTAATCCCAACCGAAACCTGACAAAGACTCCCAAACCATGATCAAAACAATCAAACCCAAATGGAAATTGAATCTACAAGGATTTGGCATGGTTTCCCCGTATTATTCATACTTTCCCCGGGTTTGCCTGCTTAAATTCCATTTTGGTCTACTTTGGTTGGTTCGGAAGGTTTGATGGATGTACAAGTGTAGAAGATAGAGCCCAAACATATTTGGTTGCCCAATATCGCGTGAAGAAAAGTACTTTTTTGAAAATTTCATAACTTAGGTTGTGGAAGTCCGTTTCAGGCGCGGGACGAGGCGAATCGAAGGCCAAAACGAGGGGAACGTAGCTGTAACCGAACTTTGTTGGGTTACGGAAATTTTGAGGCCCGAAACACTATATTTTAGGAGATATTTTGATTTTTAATCAATTTTTCACATTTTGTTGGATATTGTTTTTGGGCTCAGGTCCGACCCATTTATATTCAAGGGTTTATTTCGATCATACTAGTAATGCCAAGTTATTAGTAATAGATTATAAATTAACTTGGCAATCATAGACAAAATATTTAATATGACATTTCTAAGTCCCGGGATCGTTAAGCAACAGTTGGTTACATAAGATGTTTTGTTCATTCGTTGGGTATATTATCCACCTTTGAATGTCGTTTTTTGTCTTTATCAAATAATGATATATGTTTTTGGAGTTCACTCATATCTTTAACATCAATACATGGTGTGTATTAATGATTTCATTGTCTAGTGAAACCAATATTACTTTACCAACTAATTGGCAACCTCCATGCCTTGTCAAAACATAGCCAAACCCGACCAAAACATGATAAAGGCCCCCAAAACATGATCACAACAATCAAAACATAGTGGAAATACATTTACCCCAGATTTGGGATGGTTTTACCGGGTTATTCAGACTTTCTACGGTTTTTACAGTTTAAGTTCCCTTTTAGTCAGTTTTGCCTCGTTTCAAATGGTTTAGCCCGCATCGACCGTATTTGGATGTGTGTGACCATGTTTAAAAGTTATAAAGTTAGTATGTGATAATGAAAATATATACATAACCCAAGTAAGAAAATACGTGATGATGGTGAACCCAAGAACCAGTATCCATAAGCTAAAATTCAATTTAACTTGCAAGGCCGTGTAACTAAACAATACATTAAAAATTAAACTTCCAATATAAGAGAAACTTTTTAATTTGACCTTTCAAAGTCCTAGCATAGTTAAGAACATGTTGATAGATGCTATGTTTTGTTCATTAGTTTTGTATGTTATCCATCTTTGTAGGTTTCCTAAGGAAAATCAATGTCATTGTTTTGTTGATGAAACAATAATTAATGTTGTTAGAGCTCAACCATATATTTTATATCATTTGATTGTGTGTCATCACGATGTTCCTTGTCTAATAAAACAACATCTACTTCACCACCTAAATTTTAACATTTAAGCCTTGTCAAAACATAGTTAATCCCAACCGAAACTTGACAAAGACTCCCAAACCATGATCAAAACAATCAAACCCAATTGGAAATTGAAACCTGATCAAAACATTTTGTTCATGGTTTGGGAGTCTTTGTCAGGTTTCGGTTGGGATTAACTATGTGTTTGACCAGGCTTAAATGTTAAAATTTAGGTGGTGAAGTAGATGTTGTTTTATTAGACAAGGAACATCGTGATGACACACAATCAAATGATATAAAATATATGGTTGAGCTCTAACAACATTTATTATTGTTTCATCAACAAAACAATGACATTGATTTTCCTTAGGAAACCTACAAAGATGGATAACATACAAAACTAATGAACAAAACATAGCATCTATCAACATGTTCTTAACTATGTTAGGACTTTGAATGGTCAAATTAAAAAGTTTCTCTTATATTGGAAGTTTAATTTTTAATGTATTGTTTAGTTACACGACCTTGCAAGTTAAATTGAAATTTAGTTTAATGGATACTGGTTCTTGGGCTCACCATCATCACGTATTTTATTACTTGGGTTATGTATATATTTTCATTATCACATACTAACTTAATAACTTTTAAACATGGTCACACACATCCAAATACGGTCGATGCGGGCTAAACCGTTTGAAACCGGCCAAAACTGACTAAAAGGGAACTTAAACTGTAAAAACTGGAGAAAGTCTGAATAACCCGGTAAAACCATCCCAAATCCGGGGTAAATGTATTTCCATTATGTTTTGATTGTTGTGATCATGTTTTGGGGGCCTTTAGCATGTTTTGGTCGGGTTTGGCTATGTTTTCACTAGGCATGGAGGTTTCCAATTAGTTGGTAAAGTAATATTGGTTTCACTAGACAATGAAATCATTAATACACACCATGTATTGATGTTAAAGATATTAGTGAACTCCAACAACATTTATCATTATTTGATCAAGACAAAAACGACATTCAAAGGTGGATAATATACCCAACGAATGAACAAAACATCTTATGTAACCAACTGTTGCTTAACGATCCCGGGACTTAGAAATGTCATATTAAATATTTTGTCTATGATTTCCAAGTTAATTTATAATCTATTACTAATAACTTGGCATTACTAGTATGATCGAAATAAACCCTTGAATATAAATGGGTCGGACCCGAGCCCAAAAACAATATCCCACAAAATGTGCAAAATTGATAAAAATTAAAATATCTCATAAAATATAGTGTTTCGGGCCTCAAAATTTCCGTAACCCAACAAAGTTCGGTTACAGATACGTTCCCCTCGTTTTGGCCTTCGATTCGCCTCGTCCCGCGCCTGAAACGGACTTCCACAACCTAAGTTATGACATTTTCAAAAAAGTACTTTTCTTCACGTGATATTGGGCAACCAAATATGTTTGGGCTCTATCTTCTACACTTGTACATCCATCAAACCTTCCGAACCAACCAAAGTAGACCAAAATGGAATTTAAGCAGGCAAACCCGGGGAAAGTATGAATAATACGGGGAAACCATGCCAGGTTTCAGTTTCAACAAAATGTTTAATATGAGGGTTTATTTTGATCATACTAGTAATGCCAAGTTATTAGTAATAGATTGTAAATTAATTGGCAATCATAAACAAAATATTTAATATGACATTTCTAAGTCCCAGGATCGTTAAGCAACATTTGGTTACATAAGATGTTTTATTCATTCGTTGGGTATATTATCCACCTTTGAATGTCGTTTTTGTCTTGATCAAATAATGAGAAATGTTGTTGGAGTTCACTCATATCTTTAACATCAATACATGGTGTGTATTAATGATTTCATTGTCTAGTGAAACCAATATTACTTTACCAACTAATTGGCAACCTCCATGCCTAGTCAAAACATAGCCAAACCTGACCAAAACATGCTAAAGGCCCCCAAAACACTCACAACAATCAAAACATAGTGTAAATACATTTACCCCGGATTTGGGATAGTTTTACCGGGTTATTCAGACTTTCTCCGGTTTTTACAGTTTAACTTCCCTTTTAGTCAGTTTTGGCCGGTTTCAAATGGTTTAGCCCGCATCGACCGCATTTGGATGTGTGTGACCATGTTTAAAAGTTATTAAGTTAGTATGTGATAATGAAAATATATACATAACCCAAGTAAGAAAATACGTGATGATGGTGAACCCAAGAACTAGTATCCATAAGCTAAAATTCAATTTAACTTGCAAGGCCGTGTAACTAAACAATACATTAAAAATTAAACTTCCAATATAAGAGAAACTTTTTAATTTGACATTTCAAAGTCCTAGCATAGTTAAGAACATGTTGATAGATGCTATGTTTTGTTCATTAGTTTTGTATGTTATCCATCTTTGTAGGTTTCCTAAGGAAAATCAATGTCATTGTTTTGTTGATGAAACAATAATAAATGTTGTTAGAGCTCAACCATATATTTTATATCATTTGATTGTGTGTCATCACGATGTTCCTTGTCTAATAAAACAACATCTACTTCACCACCTAAATTTTAACATTTAAGCCTGGTCAAAACATAGTTAATCCCAATCGAAATCTGACAAAGACTCCCAAACCATGATCAAAACAATCAAACCCAAGTGGAAATTGAATCTACAAGAATTTGGCATGTTTTATTATTCATACTTTCCCCGGGTTTGCCCGCTTAAATTCCATTTTGGTCTACTTTGGTTGGTTCGGAAGGTTTGATGGATGTACAAGTGTAGAAGATAGAGCCCAAACATATTTGGTTGCCCAATATCGCGTGAAGAAAAGTACTTTTTTGAAAATGTCATAACTTAGGTTGTAGAAGTCTGTTTCAGGCGCGGGACGAGGCGAATCGAAGGCCAAAACAAGGGGAACGTAGCTGTAACCTAACTTTGTTGGGTTACGGAAATTTTGAGGCCCAAAACACTATATTTTATGAGATATTTTCATTTTTATCAATTTTTCACATTTTGTTGGATATTGTTTTTGGGCTCAGGTCCGACCCATCTATATTCAAGGGTTTATTTTGATCATACTAGTAATGCCAAGTTATTAGTAATAGATTATAAATTAATTGGCAATCATAGACAAAATATTTAATATGACATTTCTAAGTCCCGGGATCGTTAAGCAACATTTGGTTACATAAGATGTTTTGTTCATTCGTTGGGTATATTATCCACCTTTGAATGTCGTTTTTGTCTTGATCAAATAATGATAAATGTTGTTGGAGTTCACTCATATCTTTAACATCAATACATGGTGTGTATTAATGATTTCATTGTCTAGTGAAACCAATATTACTTTACCAACTAATTGGCAACCTCCATGCCTAGTCAAAACATAGCCAAACCCGACCAAAACATGCTAAAGGCCCCCAAAACACTCACAACAATAAAAACATAGTGTAAATACATTTACCCCGGATTTGGGATGGTTTTACCGGGTTATTCAGACTTTCTCCGGTTTTTACAGTTTAACTTCCTTTTTAGTCAGTTTTGGCCGGTTTCAAATGGTTTAGCCCGCATCGACCGTATTTGGATGTGTGTGACCATGTTTAAAAGTTATTAAGTTAGTATGTGATAATGAAAATATATACATAACCCAAGTAAGAAAATACGTGATGATGGTGAACCCAAGAACTAGTATCCATAAGCTAAAATTCAATTTAACTTGCAAGGCCGTGTAACTAAACAATACATTAAAAATTAAACTTCCAATATAAGAGAAACTTTTTAATTTGACATTTCAAAGTCCTAGCATAGTTAAGAAAATGTTGATAGATGCTATGTTTTGTTCATTAGTTTTGTATGTTATCCATCTTTGTAGGTTTCCTAAGGAAAATCAATGTCATTGTTTTGTTGATGAAACAATAATAAATGTTGTTAGAGCTCAACCATATATTTTATATCATTTGATTGTGTGTCATCACGATGTTCCTTGTCTAATAAAACAACATCTACTTCACCACCTAAATTTTAACATTTAAGCCTGGTCAAAACATAGTTAATCCCAATCGAAACCTGACAAAGACTCCCAAACCATGATCAAAACAATCAAACCCAAGTGGAAATTGAATCTACAAGGATTTGGCATGTTTTCCCCGTATTATTCATACTTTCCCCGGGTTTGCCCGCTTAAATTCCATTTTGGTCTACTTTGGTTGGTTCGGAAGGTTTGATGGATGTACAAGTGTAGAAGATAGAGCCCAAACATATTTGGTATATCGCGTGAAGAAAAGTACTTTTTTGAAAATGTCATAACTTAGGTTGTAGAAGTCCGTTTCAGGCGCGGGACGAGGCGAATCAAAGGCCAAAACGAGGGTAACGTAGCCGTAACCTAACTTTGTTGGGTTACGGAAATTTTGATGCCTGAAACACTATATTTTATGAGATATTTTCATTTTTATCAATTTTTCACATTTTGTTGGATATTGTTTTTGGGCTCAGGTCCGACCCATTTATATTCAAGGGTTTATTTCGATCATAGAAGTAATGCCAAGTTATTAGTAATAGATTATAAATTAACTTGGCAATCATAGACAAAATATTTAATATGACATTTCTAAGTCCTAGCATAGTTAAGAACATGTTGATAGATGTTTTGTATGTTATCCATCTTTGTAGGTTTCCTAAGGAAAATCAATGTCATTGTTTTGTTGATGAAACAATAATAAATGTTGTTAGAGCTCAACCATATATTTTATATTATTTGATTGTGTGTCATCACGATGTTCCTTGTTTAATAAAACAACATCTACTTCACCACCTAAATTTTAACATTTAAGCCTGGTCAAAACATAGTTAATCCCAACCAAAACCTGACAAAGACTCCTAAACCATGATTAAAACAATCAAACCCAAGTGGAAATTGAATCTACAAGGATTTGGCATGGTTTCCCCGTAATATTCATACTTTCCCCGGGTTTGCCCGCTTAAATTCCATTTTGGTCTACTTTGGTTGGTTCGGAAGGTTTGATGGATGTACAAGTGTAGAAGATAGAGCCCAAACATATTTGGTTGCCCAATATCGCGTGAAGAAAAGTACTTTTTTGAAAATGTCATAACTTAGGTTGTGGAAGTCCGTTTTAGGCGCGGGACGAGGCGAATCGAAAGCCAAAACGAGGGAACGTAGCTGTAACCTAACTTTGTTGGGTTATGGAAATTTTGAGGCCCGAAACACTATAGTTTATGAGATATTTTCATTTTTATCAATTTTTCACATTTTGTTAGATATTGTTTTTGGGCTCAGGTCCGACCTATTTATATTCAAGGGTTTATTTCGATCATACTAGTAATGCCAAGTTATTAGTAATAGATTATAAATTAACTTGGCAATCATAGACAAAATATTCAATATGACATTTCTATGTCCCGGGATCGTTAAGCAACAGTTGGTTACATAAGATGTTTTGTTCATTCGTTGGGTATATTACCAACCTTTGAATGTCGTTTTTGTCTTGATCAAATAATTATAAATGTTGTTGGAGTTCACTCATATCTTTAACATCAATACATGGTGTGTATTAATGATTTCATTGTCTAGTGAAACCAATATTACTTTACCAACTAATTGGCAACCTCCATGCCTAGTCAAAACATAGCCAAACCTGACCAAAACATGCTAAAGGCCCCCAAAACATGATCAAAACAATCAAAACATAGTGGAAATACATTTACTCTGGATTTGGGATGGTTTTACCGGGTTATTCAGACTTTCTCCGGTTTTTACAGTTTAAGTTCCCTTTTAGTCAGTTTTGGCCGGTTTCAAATGGTTTAGCCCGCATCGATCGTATTTGGATGTGTGTGACCACGTTTTAAAGTTATTAAGTTAGTATGTGATAATGAAAATATATATATAACCCAAGTAAGAAAATACGTGATGATGGTGAACCCAAGAACAAGTATCCATAAGCTAAAATTCAATTGAACTTGCAAGGTCGTGTAACTAAACAATACATTAAAAATTAAACTTCCAATATAAGAGAAACTTTTTAATTTGACCTTTCAAAGTCCTAGCATAGTTAAGAACATGTTGATAGATGCTATGTTTTGTTCATTAGTTTTGTATGTTATCCATCTTTGTAGGTTTCCTAGGGAAAATCAATGTCATTGTTTTGTTGATGAAACAATAATAAATGTTGTTAGAGCTCAACCATATATTTTATATCATTTGATTGTGTGTCATCACGATGTTCCTTGTCTAATAAAACAACATCTACTTCACCACCTAAATTTTAACATTTAAGCCTGGTCAAAACATAGTTAATCCCAACCGAAACCTGACAAAGACTCCCAAACCATGATCAAAACAATCAAACCCAAGTGGAAATTGAATCTACAAGGATTTGGCATGGTTTCCCCGTATTATTCATACTTTCCCCGGGTTTGCCTGCTTAAATTCCATTTTGGTCTACTTTGGTTGGTTCAGAAGGTTTGATGGATGTACAAGTGTAGAAGATAGAGCCCAAACATATTTGGTTGCCCAATATCGCGTGAAGAAAAGTACTTTTTTGAAAATGTCATAACTTAGGTTGTGGAAGTCCGTTTCAGGCGCGGGACGAGGCGAATTGAAGGCCAAAACGAGGGGAACGTAGCTGTAACCGAACTTTGTTGGGTTACGGAAATTTTGAGGCCCGAAACACTATATTTTATGAGATATTTTCATTTTTATCAATTTTGCACATTTTGTTGGATGTTGTTTTTGGGATCAGGTCCGACCCATTTATATTCAAGGGTTTATTTCGATCATACTAGTAATGCCAAGTTATTAGTAATAGATTATAAATTAACTTAGAAATCATAGAAAAAATATTTAATATGACATTTCTAAGTCCCGGGATCGTTAAGCAACAGTTGGTTACATAAGATGTTTTGTTCATTCGTTGGGTATATTATCCACCTTTGAATGTCGTTTTTGTCTTGATCAAATAATGATAAATGTTGTTGGAGTTCACTAATATCTTTAACATCAATACATGGTGTGTATTAATGATTTCATTGTCTAGTGAAACCAATATTACTTTACCAACTAATTGGCAACCTCAATGCCTAGTCAAAACATAGCCAAACCCGACCAAAACATGCTAAAGGCCCCCAAAACATGATCACAACAATCAAAACATAGTGGAAATACATTTACCCCGGATTTGGGATGGTTTTACCGGGTTATTCAGACTTTCTCCGTTTTTTACAGTTTAAGTTCCCTTTTAGTCAGTTTTGGCTGGTTTCAAATGGTTTAGCCCGCATCGACCGTATTTGGATGTGTGTGACCATGTTTAAAAGTTATTAAATTAGTATGTGATAATGAAAATATATACATAACCCAAGTAACAAAATACGTGATGATGGTGAACCCAAGAACCAGTATCCATTAAGCTAAAATTCAATTTAACTTGCAAGGTCGTGTAACTAAACAATACATTAAAAATTAAACTTCCAATATAAGAGAAACTTTTTAATTTGACCTTTCAAAGTCCTTACATAGTTAAGAACATGTTGATAGATGCTATGTTTTGTTCATTAGTTTTGTATGTTATCCATCTTTGTAGGTTTCCTAAGGAAAATCAATGTCATTGTTTTGTTGATAAAATAATAATAAATGTTGTTAGAGCTCAACCATATATATTATATCATTTGATTGTGTGTCATCACGATGTTCCTTGTCTAATAAAACAACATCTACTTCACCACCTAAATTTTAACATTTAAGCCTGGTCAAACACATAGTTAATCCTAAGCGAAACCTGACAAAGACTCCCAAACCATGATCAAAACAATCAAACCCAATTGGAAATTGAATCTACAAGGATTTGGCATGGTTTCCCCATATTATTCATACTTTCACCGGGTTTGCCCGCTTAAATTCCATTTTGGTCTACTTTGGTTGGTTCGGAAGGTTTGATGGATGTACAAGTGTAGAAGATAGAGCCCAAACATATTTGGTTGCCCAATATCGCGTGAAGAAAAGTACTTTTTTGAAAATGTCATAACTTAGGTTGTAGAAGTCTGTTTCAGGCGCGGGACGAGGCGAATCGAAGGTCAAAACAAGGGGAACGTAGCTGTAACCTAACTTTGTTGGGTTACGGAAATTTTGAGGCCCAAAACACTATATTTTATGAGATATTTTCATTTTTATCAATTTTTCACATTTTGTTGGATATTGTTTTTGGGCTCAGGTCCGACCCATCTATATTCAAGGGTTTATTTTGATCATACTAGTAATGCCAAGTTATTAGTAATAGATTATAAATTAATTGGCAATCATAGACAAAATATTTAATATGACATTTCTAAGTCCCGGGATCGTTAAGCAACATTTGGTTACATAAGATGTTTTGTTCATTCGTTGGGTATATTATCCACCTTTGAATGTCGTTTTTGTCTTGATCAAATAATGATAAATGTTGTTGGAGTTCACTCATATCTTTAACATCAATACATGGTGTGTATTAATGATTTCATTGTCTAGTGAAACCAATATTACTTTACCAACTAATTGGCAACCTCCATGCCTAGTCAAAACATAGCCAAACCCGACCAAAACATGCTAAAGGCCCCCAAAACACTCACAACAATCAAAACATAGTGTAAATACATTTACCCCGGATTTGGGATGGTTTTACCGGGTTATTCAGACTTTCTCCGGTTTTTACAGTTTAACTTCCTTTTTAGTCAGTTTTGGCCGGTTTCAAATGGTTTAGCCCGCATCGACCGTATTTGGATGTGTGTGACCATGTTTAAAAGTTATTAAGTTAGTATGTGATAATGAAAATATATACATAACCCAAGTAAGAAAATACGTGATGATGGTGAACCCAAGAACTAGTATCCATAAGCTAAAATTCAATTTAACTTGCAAGGCCGTGTAACTAAACAATACATTAAAAATTAAACTTCCAATATAAGAGAAACTTTTTAATTTGACATTTCAAAGTCCTAGCATAGTTAAGAAAATGTTGATAGATGCTATGTTTTGTTCATTAGTTTTGTATGTTATCCATCTTTGTAGGTTTCCTAAGGAAAATCAATGTCATTGTTTTGTTGATGAAACAATAATAAATGTTGTTAGAGCTCAACCATATATTTTATATCATTTGATTGTGTGTCATCACGATGTTCCTTGTCTAATAAAACAACATCTACTTCACCACCTAAATTTTAACATTTAAGCCTGGTCAAAACATAGTTAATCCCAATCGAAACCTGACAAAGACTCCCAAACCATGATCAAAACAATCAAACCTAAGTGGAAATTGAATCTACAAGGATTTGGCATGTTTTCCCTGTATTATTCATACTTTCCCCGGGTTTGCCCGCTTAAATTCCATTTTGGTCTACTTTGGTTGGTTCGGAAGGTTTGATGGATGTACAAGTGTAGAAGATAGAGCCCAAACATATTTGGTATATCGCGTGAAGAAAAGTACTTTTTTGAAAATGTCATAACTTAGGTTGTAGAAGTCCGTTTCAGGCGCGAGACGAGGCGAATCAAAGGCCAAAACGAGGGTAACGTAGCTGTAACCTAACTTTGTTGGGTTACGGAAATTTTGATGCCTGAAACACTATATTTTATGAGATATTTTCATTTTTATCAATTTTTCACATTTTGTTGGATATTGTTTTTGGGCTCAGGTCCGACCCATTTATATTCAAGGGTTTATTTCGATCATAGAAGTAATGCCAAGTTATTAGTAATAGATTATAAATTAACTTGGCAATCATAGACAAAATATTTAATATGACATTTCTAAGTCCTAGCATAGTTAAGAACATGTTGATAGATGTTTTGTATGTTATCCATCTTTGTAGGTTTCCTAAGGAAAATCAATGTCATTGTTTTGTTGATGAAACAATAATAAATGTTGTTAGAGCTCAACCATATATTTTATATTATTTGATTGTGTGTCATCACGATGTTCCTTGTTTAATAAAACAACATCTACTTCACCACCTAAATTTTAACATTTAAGCCTGGTCAAAACATAGTTAATCCCAACCAAAACCTGACAAAGACTCCTAAACCATGATCAAAACAATCAAACCCAAGTGGAAATTGAATCTACAAGGATTTGGCATGGTTTCCCCGTAATATTCATACTTTCCCCGGGTTTGCCCGCTTAAATTCCATTTTGGTCTACTTTGGTTGGTTCGGAAGGTTTGATGGATGTACAAGTGTAGAAGATAGAGCCCAAACATATTTGGTTGCCCAATATCGCGTGAAGAAAAGTACTTTTTTGAAAATGTCATAACTTAGGTTGTGGAAGTCCGTTTTAGGCGCGGGACGAGGCGAATCGAAAGCCAAAACGAGGGAACGTAGCTGTAACCTAACTTTGTTGGGTTATGGAAATTTTGAGGCCCGAAACACTATAGTTTATGAGATATTTTCATTTTTATCAATTTTTCACATTTTGTTAGATATTGTTTTTGGGCTCAGGTCCGACCTATTTATATTCAAGGGTTTATTTCGATCATACTAGTAATGCCAAGTTATTAGTAATAGATTATAAATTAACTTGGCAATCATAGACAAAATATTCAATATGACATTTCTATGTCCCGGTATCGTTAAGCAACAGTTGGTTACATAAGATGTTTTGTTCATTCGTTGGGTATATTACCAACCTTTGAATGTCGTTTTTGTCTTGATCAAATAATTATAAATGTTGTTGGAGTTCACTCATATCTTTAACATCAATACATGGTGTGTATTAATGATTTCATTGTCTAGTGAAACCAATATTACTTTACCAACTAATTGGCAACCTCCATGCCTAGTCAAAACATAGCCAAACCTGACCAAAACATGCTAAAGGCCCCCAAAACATGATCAAAACAATCAAAACATAGTGGAAATACATTTACTCTGGATTTGGGATGGTTTTACCGGGTTATTCAGACTTTCTCCGGTTTTTACAGTTTAAGTTCCCTTTTAGTCAGTTTTGGCCGGTTTCAAATGGTTTAGCCCGCATCGATCGTATTTGGATGTGTGTGACCATGTTTTAAAGTTATTAAGTTAGTATGTGATAATGAAAATATATATATAACCCAAGTAAGAAAATACGTGATGATGGTGAACCCAAGAACAAGTATCCATAAGCTAAAATTCAATTGAACTTGCAAGGTCGTGTAACTAAACAATACATTAAAAATTAAACTTCCAATATAAGAGAAACTTTTTAATTTGACCTTTCAAAGTCCTAGCATAGTTAAGAACATGTTGATAGATGCTATGTTTTGTTCATTAGTTTTGTATGTTATCCATCTTTGTAGGTTTCCTAGGGAAAATCAATGTCATTGTTTTGTTGATGAAACAATATAAATGTTGTTAGAGCTCAACCATATATTTTATATCATTTGATTGTGTGTCATCACGATGTTCCTTGTCTAATAAAACAACATCTACTTCACCACCTAAATTTTAACATTTAAGCCTGGTCAAAACATAGTTAATCCCAACCGAAACCTGACAAAGACTCCCAAACCATGATCAAAACAATCAAACCCAAGTGGAAATTGAATCTACAAGGATTTGGCATGGTTTCCCCGTATTATTCATACTTTCCCCGGGTTTGCCTGCTTAGATTCCATTTTGGTCTACTTTGGTTGGTTCAGAAGGTTTGATGGATGTACAAGTGTAGAAGATAGAGCCCAAACATATTTGGTTGCCCAATATCGCGTGAAGAAAAGTACTTTTTTGAAAATGTCATAACTTAGGTTGTGGAAGTCCGTTTCAGGCGCGGGACGAGGCGAATTGAAGGCCAAAACGAGGGGAACGTAGCTGTAACCGAACTTTGTTGGGTTACGGAAATTTTGAGGCCCGAAACACTATATTTTATGAGATATTTTCATTTTTATCAATTTTGCACATTTTGTTGGATGTTGTTTTTGGGCTCAGGTCCGACCCATTTATATTCAAGGGTTTATTTCGATCATACTAGTAATGCCAAGTTATTAGTAATAGATTATAAATTAACTTAGAAATCATAGAAAAAATATTTAATATGACATTTCTAAGTCCCGGGATCGTTAAGCAACAGTTGGTTACATAAGATGTTTTGTTCATTCGTTGGGTATATTATCCACCTTTGAATGTCGTTTTTGTCTTGATCAAATAATGATAAATGTTGTTGGAGTTCACTAATATCTTTAACATCAATACATGGTGTGTATTAATGATTTCATTGTCTAGTGAAACCAATATTACTTTACCAACTAATTGGCAACCTCAATGCCTAGTCAAAACATAGCCAAACCCGACCAAAACATGCTAAAGGCCCCCAAAACATGATCACAACATTCCAAACATAGTGGAAATACATTTACCCCGGATTTGGGATGGTTTTACCGGGTTATTCAGACTTTCTCCGTTTTTTACAGTTTAAGTTCCCTTTTAGTCAGTTTTGGCTGGTTTCAAATGGTTTAGCCCGCATCGACCGTATTTGGATGTGTGTGACCATGTTTAAAAGTTATTAAATTAGTATGTGATAATGAAAATATATACATAACCCAAGTAACAAAATACGTGATGATGGTGAACCCAAGAACCAGTATCCATTAAGCTAAAATTCAATTTAACTTGCAAGGTCGTGTAACTAAACAATACATTAAAAATTAAACTTCCAATATAAGAGAAACTTTTTAATTTGACCTTTCAAAGTCCTTACATAGTTAAGAACATGTTGATAGATGCTATGTTTTGTTCATTAGTTTTGTATGTTATCCATCTTTGTAGGTTTCCTAAGGAAAATCAATGTCATTGTTTTGTTGATAAAATAATAATAAATGTTGTTAGAGCTCAACCATATATATTATATCATTTGATTGTGTGTCATCACGATGTTCCTTGTCTAATAAAACAACATCTACTTCACCACCTAAATTTTAAAATTTAAGCCTGGTCAAACACATAGTTAATCCTAAGCGAAACCTGACAAAGACTCCCAAACCATGATCAAAACAATCAAACCCAATTGGAAATTGAATCTACAAGGATTTGGCATGGTTTCCCCATATTATTCATACTTTCACCGGGTTTGCCCGCTTAAATTCCATTTTGGTCTACTTTGGTTGGTTCGGAAGGTTTGATGGATGTACAAGTGTAGAAGATAGAGCCCAAACATATTTGGTTGCCCAATATCACGTGAAGAAAAGTACTTTTTTGAAAATGTCATAACTTAGGTTGTAGAAGTCCGTTTCAGGCGCGGGACGAGGCGAATCGAAGGCCAAAACGAGGGGAACGTAGCTGTATCCTAACTTTGTTGGGTTACGGAAATTTTGAGGCCCAAAACACTATATTTTACGAGATATTTTCATTTTTATCAATTTTTCACATTTTGTTGGATATTGTTTTTGGGCTCAGGTCCGACCCATTTATATTCAAGGGTTTATTTCGATCATACTAGTAATGCCAAGTTATTAGTAATAGATTATAAATTAACTTGGTAATCATAGACAAAATATTTAATATGACATTTCTAAGTCCCGGGATCGTTAAGCAACAGTTGGTTACATAAGATGTTTTGTTCATTCGTTGGGTATATTATCCACCTTTAAATGTCGTTTTTGTCTTGATCAAATAATGATAAATGTTGTTGGAGTTCACTCATATCTTTTACATCAATACATGGTGTGTATTAATGATTTCATTGTCTAGTGAAACCAATATTACTTTACCAACTAATTGGCAACCTCCATGCCTAGTCAAAACATAGCCAAACCCGACCAAAACATGCTAAAGGACCCCAAAACATGATCACAACAATCAAAACATAGTGGAAATACATTTACCCCGGATTTGGGATGGTTTTACCTGGTTATTCAGACTTTCTCCGTTTTTTACAGTTTAAGTTCCCTTTTAGTCAGTTTTGGCTGGTTTCAAATGGTTTAGCCCGCATCGACCGTATTTGGATGTGTGTGACCATGTTTAAAAGTAATTAAATTAGTTTGTGATAATGAAAATATATACATAACCCAAGTAAGAAAATACGTGATGATGGTGAACCCAAGAACCAGTATCCATTAAGCTAAAATTCAATTTAACTTGCAAGGTCGTGTAACTAAACAATACATTAAAAATTAAACTTCCAATATAAGAGAAACTTTTTCATTTGACCTTTCAAAGTCCTAACATAGTTAAGAACATGTTGATAGATGCTATGTTTTGTTCATTAGTTTTGTATGTTATCCATCTTTGTAGGTTTCCTAAGGAAAATCAATGTCATTGTTTTGTTGATGAAATAATAATAAATGTTGTTAGAGCTCAACCATATATTTTATATCATTTGATTGTGTGTCATCACGATGTTCCTTGTCTAATAAAACAACATCTACTTCACCACCTAAATTTTAACATTTAAGCCTGGTCAAACACATAGTTAATCCTAAGCGAATCCTGACAAAGACTCCCAAACCATGATCAAAACAATCAAACCCAAGTGGAAATTGAATCTACAAGGATTTGGCATGGTTTCCCCGTATTATTCATACCTTCCCCGGGTTTGCCCGCTTAAATTCCATTTTGGTCTACTTTGGTTGGTTCGGAAGGTTCTATGGATGTACAAGTGTAGAAGATAGAGCCCAAACATATTTGGTTGCCCAATATCGCGTGAAGAAAAGTACTTTTTTGAAAATGTCATAACTTAGGTTGTAGAAGTCCGTTTCAAGCGCGGGACGAGGCGAATCGAAGGCCCAAAAGAGGGGAACGTAGCTGTAACCTAACTTTGTTGGGTTACAGAAATTTTGAGGCCCAAAACACTATATTTTACGAGATATTTTCATTTTTATCAATTTTTCACATTTTGTTGGATATTGTTTTTGGGCTCAGGTCCGACCCATTTATATTCAAGGGTTTATTTTGATCATACTAGTAATGCCAAGTTATTAGTAATAGATTATAAATTAACTTGGCAATCATAGACAAAATATTTAATATGACAGTTCTAAGTCCCGGGATCGTTAAGCAACAGTTGGTTACATAAGATGTTTTGTTCATTCCTTGGGTATATTATCCACCTTTGAATGTCGTTTTTGTCTTGATCAAATAATGATAAATGTTGTTGGAGTTCACTCATATCTTTAACATCAATACATGGTGTGTATTAATGATTTCATTGTCTAGTGAAACCAATATTACTTTACCAACTAATTGGCAACCTCCATGCCTAGTCAAAACATAGCCAAACCCGACCAAAACATGCTAAAGGCCCCCAAAACATGATCACAACAATCAAAACATAGTGGAAATACATTTACCCCGGATTTGGGATGGTTTTACCGGGTTATTCAGACTTTCTCTGGTTTTTAAAGTTTAACTTCCCTTTTAGTCAGTTTTGGCCGGTTTCAAATGGTTTAGCCCGCATCGACCGTATTTGGATGTGTGTGACCATGTTTAAAAGTTATAAAGTTAGTATGTGATAATGAAAATATATATATAACCCAAGTAAGAAAATACGTGATGATGGTGAACCCAAGAACCAGTATCCATAAGCTAAAATTCAATTTAACTTGCAAGGCCGTGTAACTAAACAATACATTAAAAATTAAACTTCCAATATAAGAGAAACTTTTTAATTTGACCTTTCAAAGTCCTAGCATAGTTAAGAACATGTTGATAGATGCTATGTTTTGTTCATTAGTTTTGTATGTTATCCATCTTTGTAGGTTTCCTAAGGAAAATCAATGTCATTGTTTTGTTGATGAAACAATAATAAATGTTGTTAGAGCTCAACCATATATTTTATATCATTTGATTGTGTGTCATCACGATGTTCCTTGTCTAATAAAACAACATCTACTTCACCACCTAAATTTTAACATTTAAGCCTTGTCAAAACATAGTTAATCCCAACCGAAACCTGACAAAGACTCCCAAACCATGATCAAAACAATCAAACCCAAATGGAAATTGAATCTACAAGGATTTGGCATGGTTTCCCCTTATTATTCATACTTTCCCCGGGTTTGCCTGCTTAAATTCCATTTTGGTCTACTTTGGTTGGTTCGGAAGGTTTGATGGATGTACAAGTGTAGAAGATAGAGCCCAAACATATTTGGTTGCCCAATATCGCGTGAAGAAAAGTACTTTTTTGAAAATTTCATAACTTAGGTTGTGGAAGTTCGTTTCAGGCGCGGGACGAGGCGAATCGAAGGCCAAAACGAGGGGAACGTAGCTGTAACCGAACTTTGTTGGGTTACGGAAATTTTGAGGCCCGAAACACTATATTTTAGTAGATATTTTGAGTTTTATCAATTTTTCACATTTTGTTGGATATTGTTTTTGGGCTCAGGTCCGACCCATTTATATTCAAGGGTTTATTTCGATCATACTAGTAATGCCAAGTTATTAGTAATAGATTATAAATTAACTTGGCAATCATAGACAAAATATTTAATATGACATTTCTAAGTCCCGGGATCGTTAAGCAACAGTTGGTTACATAAGATGTTTTGTTCATTCGTTGGGTATATTATCCACCTTTGAATGTCGTTTTTGTCTTGATCAAATAATGATAAATGTTGTTGGAGTTCACTCATATCTTTAACATCAATACATGGTGTGTATTTATGATTTCATTGTCTAGTGAAACCAATATTACTTTACCAACTAATTGGCAACCTCCATGCCTTGTCAAAACATAGCCAAACCCGACCAAAACATGCTAAAGGCCCCCAAAACATGATCACAACAATCAAAACTTAGTGGAAATACATTTACCCCGGATTTGGGATGGTTTTACCGGGTTATTCAGACTTTCTCCGTTTTTTACAGTTTAAGTTCCCTTTTAGTCAGTTTTGCCTGGTTTCAAATGGTTTAGCCCGCATCGACCGTATTTGGATGTGTGTGACCATGTTTAAAAGTTATTAAATTATTATTTGATAATGAAAATATATACATAACCCAAGTAAGAAAATACGTGATGATGGTGAACCCAAGAACTAGTATCCATTAAGCTAAAATTCAATTTAACTGGCAAGGTCGTGTAACTAAACAATATATTAAAAATTAAACTTCTAATATAAGAGAAACTTTTTAATTTGACCTTTCAAAGTCCTAACATAGTTAAGAACATGTTGATAGATGCTATGTTTTGTTCATAAGTTTTGTATGTTATCCATCTTTGTAGGTTTCCTAAGGAAAATCAATGTCATTGTTTTGTTGATGAAATAATAATAAATGTTGTTAGAGGTCAACCATATATTTTATATCATTTGATTGTGTGTCATCACGATGTTCCTTGTCTAATAAAACAACATCTACTTCACCACCTAAATTTTAACATTTAAGCCTGGTCAAACACATAGTTAATCCGAAGCGAAACCTGACAAAGACTCCCAAACCATGATCAAAACAATCAAACCCAAGTGGAAATTGAATCTACAAGGATTTGGCATGGTTTCCCCGTATTATTCATACTTTCCCCGGGCTTTCCCGCTTAAATTCCATTTTGGTCTACTTTGGTTGGTTCGGAAGGTTTGATGGATGTACAAGTGTAGAAGATAGAGCCTAAACATATTTGGTTGCCCAATATCACGTGAAGAAAAGTACTTTTTTGAAAATGTCATAACTTAGGTTGTAGAAGTCCGTTTCAGGCGCGGGACGAGGCGAATCGAAGGCCAAAACGAGGGGAACGTAGCTGTAACCTAACTTTGTTGGGTTACAGAAATTTTGAGGCTCAAAACACTATATTTTACGAGATATTTTCATTTTTATCAATTTTTCACATTTTGTTGGATATTGTTTTTGGGCTCAGGTCCGACCCATTTATATTCAAGGGTTTATTTCGATCATACTAGTAATGCCAAGTTATTAGTAATAGATTATAAATTAACTTGGCAATCATAGACAAAATATTTAATATGACAGTTCTAAGTCCCGGGATCGTTAAGCAACAGTTGGTTACATAAGATGTTTTGTTCATTCGTTGGGTATATTATCCACCTTTGAATGTCGTTTTTGTCTTTATCAAATAATGATAAATGTTTTTGGAGTTCACTCATATCTTTAACATCAATACATGGTGTGTATTAATGATTTCATTGTCTAGTGAAACCAATATTACTTTACCAACTAATTGGCAACCTCCATGCCTTGTCAAAACATAGCCAAACCCGACCAAAACATGATAAAGGCCCCCAAAACATGATCACAACAATCAAAACATAGTGGAAATACATTTACCCCAGATTTGGGATGGTTTTACCGGGTTATTCAGACTTTCTACGGTTTTTACAGTTTAAGTTCCCTTTTAGTCAGTTTTGCCTGGTTTCAAATGGTTTAGCCCGCATCGACCGTATTTGGATGTGTGTGACCATGTTTAAAAGTTATAAAGTTAGTATGTGATAATGAAAATATATACATAACCCAAGTAAGAAAATACGTGATGATGGTGAACCCAAGAACCAGTATCCATAAGCTAAAATTCAATTTAACTTGCAAGGCCGTGTAACTAAACAATACATTAAAAATTAAACTTCCAATATAAGAGAAACTTTTTAATTTGAACTTTCAAAGTCCTAGCATAGTTAAGAACATGTTGATAGATGCTATGTTTTGTTCATTAGTTTTGTATGTTATCCATCTTTGTAGGTTTCCTAAGGAAAATCAATGTCATTGTTTTGTTGATGAAACAATAATTAATGTTGTTAGAGCTCAACCATATATTTTATATCATTTGATTGTGTGTCATCACGATGTTCCTTGTCTAATAAAACAACATCTACTTCACCACCTAAATTTTAACATTTAAGCCTTGTCAAAACATAGTTAATCCCAACCGAAACCTGACAAAGACTCCCAAACCATGATCAAAACAATCAAACCCAATTGGAAATTGAAACCTGATCAAAACATTTTGTTCATGGTTTGGGAGTCTTTGTCAGGTTTCGGTTGGGATTAACTATGTGTTTGACCAGGCTTAAATGTTAAAATTTAGGTGGTGAAGTAGATGTTGTTTTATTAGACAAGGAACATCGTGATGACACACAATCAAATGATATAAAATATATGGTTGAGCTCTAAAAACATTTATTATTGTTTCATCAACAAAACAATGACATTGATTTTCCTTAGGAAACCTACAAAGATGGATAACATACAAAACTAATGAACAAAACATAGCATCTATCAACATGTTCTTAACTATGTTAGGACTTTGAATGGTCAAATTAAAAAGTTTCTCTTATATTGGAAGTTTAATTTTTAATGTATTGTTTAGTTACACGACCTTGCAAGTTAAATTGAAATTTAGTTTAATGGATACTGGTTCTTGGGCTCACCATCATCACGTATTTTATTACTTGGGTTATGTATATATTTTCATTATCACATACTAACTTAATAACTTTTAAACATGGTCACACACATCCAAATACGGTCGATGCGGGCTAAACCGTTTGAAACCGGCCAAAACTGACTAAAAGGGAACTTAAACTGTAAAAACCGGAGAAAGTCTGAATAACCCGGTAAAACCATCCCAAATCCGGGGTAAATGTATTTCCATTATGTTTTGATTGTTGTGATCATGTTTTGGGGGCCTTTAGCATGTTTTGGTCGGGTTTGGCTATGTTTTCACTAGGCATGGAGGTTGCCAATTAGTTGGTAAAGTAATATTGGTTTCACTAGACAATGAAATCATTAATACACACCATGTATTGATGTTAAAGATATTAGTGAACTCCAACAACATTTATCATTATTTGATCAAGACAAAAACGACATTCAAAGGTGGATAATATACCCAACGAATGAACAAAACATCTTATGTAACCAACTGTTGCTTAACGATCCCGGGACTTAGAAATGTCATATTAAATATTTTGTCTATGATTTCCAAGTTAATTTATAATCTATTACTAATAACTTGGCATTACTAGTATGATCGAAATAAACCCTTGAATATAAATGGGTCGGACCCGAGCCCAAAAACAATATCCCACAAAATGTGCAAAATTGATAAAAATTAAAATATCTCATAAAATATAGTGTTTCGGGCCTCAAAATTTCCGTAACCCAACAAAGTTCGGTTACAAATACGTTCCCCTCGTTTTGGCCTTCGATTCGTCTCGTCCCGTGCCTGAAACGGACTTCCACAACCTAAGTTATGACATTTTCAAAAAAGTACTTTTCTTCACGCGATATTGGGCAACCAAATATGTTTGGGCTCTATCTTCTACACTTGTACATCCATCAAACCTTCCGAACCAACCAAAGTAGACCAAAATGGAATTTAAGCAGGCAAACCCGGGGAAAGTATGAATAATACGGGGAAACCATGCCAGGTTTCAGTTTCAACAAAATGTTTAATATGAGGGTTTATTTTGATCATACTAGTAATGCCAAGTTATTAGTAATAGATTATAAATTAATTGGCAATCATAAACAAAATATTTAATATGACATTTCTAAGTCCCAGGATCGTTAAGCAACATTTGGTTACATAAGATGTTTTGTTCATTCGTTGGGTATATTATCCACCTTTGAATGTCGTTTTTGTCTTGATCAAATAATGAGAAATGTTGTTGGAGTTCACTCATATCTTTAACATCAATACATGGTGTGTATTAATGATTTCATTGTCTAGTGAAACCAATATTACTTTACCAACTAATTGGCAACCTCCATGCCTAGTCAAAACATAGCCAAAGCCGACCAAAACATGCTAAAGGCCCCCAAAACACTCACAACAATCAAAACATAGTGTAAATACATTTACCCCGGATTTGGGATAGTTTTACCGGGTTATTCAGACTTTCTCCGGTTTTTACAGTTTAACTTCCCTTTTAGTCAGTTTTGGCCGGTTTCAAATGGTTTAGCCCGCATCAACCGCATTTGGATGTGTGTGACCATGTTTAAAAGTTATTAAGTTAGTATGTGATAATGAACATATATACATAACCCAAGTAAGAAAATACGTGATGATGGTGAACCCAAGAACTAGTATCCATAAGCTAAAATTCAATTTAACTTGCAAGGCCATGTAACTAAACAATACATTAAAAATTAAACTTCCAATATAAGAGAAACTTTTTAATTTGACATTTCAAAGTCCTAGCATAGTTAAGAACATGTTGATAGATGCTATGTTTTGTTCATTAGTTTTGTATGTTATCCATCTTTGTAGGTTTCCTAAGGAAAATCAATGTCATTGTTTTGTTGATGAAACAATAATAAATGTTGTTAGAGCTCAACCATATATTTTATATCATTTGATTGTGTGTCATCACGATGTTCCTTGTCTAATAAAACAACATCTACTTCCCCACCTAAATTTTAACATTTAAGCCTGGTCAAAACATAGTTAATCCCAATCGAAATCTGACAAAGACTCCCAAACCATGATCAAAACAATCAAACCCAAGTGGAAATTGAATCTACAAGAATTTGGCATGTTTTCCCCGTATTATTCATACTTTCCCCGGGTTTGCCCGCTTAAATTCCATTTTGGTCTACTTTGGTTGGTTCGGAAGGTTTGATGGATGTAAAAGTGTAGAAGATAGAGCCCAAACATATTTGGTTGCCCAATATCGCGTGAAGAAAAGTACTTTTTTGAAAATGTCATAACTTAGGTTGTAGAAGTCTGTTTCAGGCGCGGGACGAGGCGAATCGAAGGCCAAAACAAGGGGAACGTAGCTGTAACCTAACTTTGTTGGGTTACGGAAATTTTGAGGCCCAAAACACTATATTTTATGAGATATTTTCATTTTTATCAATTTTTCACATTTTGTTGGATATTGTTTTTGGGCTCAGGTCCGACCCATCTATATTCAAGGGTTTATTTTGATCATACTAGTAATGCCAAGTTATTAGTAATAGATTATAAATTAATTGGCAATCATAGACAAAATATTTAATATGACATTTCTAAGTCCCGGGATCGTTAAGAAACATTTGGTTACATAAGATGTTTTGTTCATTCGTTGGGTATATTATCCACCTTTGAATGTCGTTTTTGTCTTGATCAAATAATGATAAATGTTGTTGGAGTTCACTCATATCTTTAACATCAATACATGGTGTGTATTAATGATTTCATTGTCTAGTGAAACCAATATTACTTTACCAACTAATTGGCAACCTCCATGCCTAGTTAAAACATAGCCAAACCCGACCAAAACATGCTAAAGGCCCCCAAAACACTCACAACAATCAAAACATAGTGTAAATACATTTACCCCGGATTTGGGATGGTTTTACCGGGTTATTCAGACTTTCTCTGGTTTTTACAGTTTAACTTCCTTTTTAGTCAGTTTTGGCCGGTTTCAAATGGTTTAGCCCGCATCGACCGTATTTGGATGTGTGTGACCATGTTTAAAAGTTATTAAGTTAGTATGTGATAATGAAAATATATACATAACCCAAGTAAGAAAATACGTGATGATGGTGAACCCAAGAACTAGTATCCATAAGCTAAAATTCAATTTAACTTGCAAGGCCGTGTAACTAAACAATACATTAAAAATTAAACTTCCAATATAAGAGAAACTTTTTAATTTGACATTTCAAAGTCCTAGCATAGTTAAGAACATGTTGATAGATGCTATGTTTTGTTCATTAGTTTTGTATGTTATCCATCTTTGTAGGTTTCCTAAGGAAAATCAATGTCATTGTTTTGTTGATGAAACAATAATAAATGTTGTTAGAGCTCAACCATATATTTTATATCATTTGATTGTGTGTCATCACGATGTTCCTTGTCTAATAAAACAACATCTACTTCACCACCTAAATTTTAACATTTAAGCCTGGTCAAAACATAGTTAATCCCAATCGAAACCTGACAAAGACTCCCAAACCATGATCAAAACAATCAAACCCAAGTGGAAATTGAATCTACAAGGATTTGGCATGTTTTCCCCGTATTATTCATACTTTCCCCGGGTTTGCCCGCTTAAATTCCATTTTGGTCTACTTTGGTTGGTTCGGAAGGTTTGATGGATGTACAAGTGTAGAAGATAGAGCCCAAACATATTTGGTATATCGCGTGAAGAAAAGTACTTTTTTGAAAATGTCATAACTTAGGTTGTAGAAGTCCGTTTCAGGTGCGGGACGAGGCGAATCAAAGGCCAAAACGAGGGTAACGTAGCTGTAACCTAACTTTGTTGGGTTACGGAAATTTTGATGCCTGAAACACTATATTTTATGAGATATTTTCATTTTTATCAATTTTTCACATTTTGTTGGATATTGTTTTTGGGCTCAGGTCCGACCCATTTATATTCAAGGGTTTATTTCGATCATAGAAGTAATGCCAAGTTATTAGTAATAGATTATAAATTAACTTGGCAATCATAGACAAAATATTTAATATGACATTTCTAAGTCCCGGGATCGTTAAGCAACAGTTGGTTACATAAGATGTTTTGTTTATTCGTTAGGTATATTATCCACCTTTGAATGTCGTTTTTGTCTTGATCAAATAATGATAAATGTTGTTGGATTTCACTCATATCTTTAACATCAATACATGGTGTGTGTTAATGATTTCATTGTCTAGTGAAACCAATATTACTTTACCAACTAATTGGCAACCTCCATGCCTAGTCAAAACATAGCCAAACCCGACCAAAACATGCTAAAGGCCCCCAAAACATGATCACAACAATCAAAACATAGTGGAAATACATTTACCCCGGATTTGGGATGGTTTTACCGGGTTATTCAGACTTTCTCCGGTTTTTACAGTTTAACTTCCTTTTAGTCAGTTTTGGCCGGTTTCAAATGGTTTGGCCTGCATCAACCGTATTTGGATGTGTGTGACCATGTTTAAAAGTTATTAAGTTAGTATGTGATAATGAAAATATATACATAACCCAAGTAAGAAAATACGTGATGATGGTGAACCCAAGAACCAGTATCCATAAGCTAAAATTCAATTTAACTTGCAAGGCCGTGTAACTAAACAATACATTAAAAATTAAACTTCCAATATAAGAGAATCTTTTTAATTTGATCTTTCAAAGTCCTAGCATAGTTAAGAACATGTTGATAGATGCTATGTTTTTTTCATTAGTTTTGTATGTTATCCATCTTTGTAGGTTTCCTAAGGAAAATCAATGTCATTGTTTTGTTGATGAAACAATAATAAATGTTGTTTGAGCTCAACCATATATTTTATATCATTTGATTGTGTGTCATCACGATGTTCCTTGTCTAATAAAACAACATCTACTTCACCACCTAAATTTTAACATTTAAGCCTGGTCAAAACATAGTTAATCCCAACCGAAACCTGACAAAGACTCCCAAACCATGATCAAAACAATCAAACCCAAGTGGAAATTGAATCTACAAGGATTTGGCATGGTTTCCCCGTATTATTCATACTTTCCCCGGGTTTGCCCGCTTAAATTCCATTTTGGTCTACTTTGGTTGGTTCGGAAGGTTTGATGGATGTACAAGTGTAGAAGATAGAGCCCAAACATATTTGGTATATCGCGTGAAGAAAAGTACTTTTTTGAAAATGTCATAACTTAGGTTGTAGAAGTCCGTTTCAGGCGCGCGACAAGGCGAATCGAAGGTCAAAACGAGGGGAACGTAGCTGTAACCTAACTTTGTTGGGTTACGGAAATTTTGAGGCCCGGAACACTATATTTTATGAGATATTTTCATTTTTATCAATTTTTCACATTTTGTTGGATATTGTTTTTGGGCTCAGGTCCGACCCATTTATATTCAAGGGTTTATTTCGATCATTTTACCAAAGGTAAATTGCATTAAAAAAGAAAAGTACAAAGTCAAAAAACACAAAGACTAAGAAGCAAGGACAAACCCCTAAACTTCTAGCTTTGGTATCAAAAAACAAAATGGCCATGGACAATTCCAATGCTCATATCAACAAATACTAATACATAAAGCAACTAAATCCAATGTAGATAAAGCTACTAACTCCAATCAAAACTTAATCCCAATTGATGAGGACCAAGCTTCTGCTCTTCAATGGCACACCAAAAGAATCCATCACTTAGTTTTAAGTAAGAGTCCTACTTCAGAATCCATGGCAACCCTCAATACAATCCACAAAGGGAAAATACCAAGAGCTGCCAATCCATCCCAATAGAACCTCTAACCAAAACTAAGTATAGGGAAAGCAAGCCATAATAAACCTGCGTAAATCGCCATCTGAACAAGCAAAATCCAAAGAGAGGTGCCAGTGTAGCACATCATATCTATTGCCTCCTCAAAACCTCTGTCTATGTAAAACCCAGTGGGAAACCATAAACAGTGGAAAGAGTACAACTAGATATGAATCCTCTCAAGATGCAATAACCAAAAATACCTATCAGCTAAACAATAAACAGATATATGGTTAATAAAGATAACAGGGAGGACAAGGCATCAAAAAAACAGGTTTGGCAACTAAAACTTGTTCAAATAGGTAGCAGATGGGAGAAATGCACCATACCAAGCATAGACGGCACATCTTTCAGCACGCTCTAGATGGCATAGTACACTCCCCCAAACACTACCTATAAGCCCACTAATATCACATCAAACCTCATAACAACCAATCCAGAAAGTCCTCCCCCAAGCTCCCAAAAGAAAAGAGCTGAAACACAATCAAAGGTTAGATAACAATGTATGAATACCATAACCAATAACTTACCTATGGCGAAAACCAAACAAACTCCACCAAACTAGAAAAGCAGGCAGAAGCTAAAGGTCTTCTCACAAGAGTAACAAAAACTGGCACAATAGAGATTTGAAACCACATTCTGTTGCAATCCCAAAAACCCGTCCCACCATGGGACCAACTCCACCAAATCCCAGAAGGATCACTCGCCATCAGTATCCATTAAGTCACTAAACACCTCATCAGTAATGTCCTTACTCTTATTCTTAATGCTAACTGGAAAATTCCAAATCCTAGCAGCCTCAATAACATCAGGAGTAGATCTAAGACTTAAACTTAAAATCCTATTCCTAACAGAGTTACAAATAATGGTAAACACATCATTATCACTCCTATTAGATCCTTCAAAGAACCTAATATTCCTTTCCTGCCAAATATAATAGACTGCAGCACCAAGACAAAGTCTTTGAATTACACTCCATATAGCATTTTTAGCCGGGACATTAGTAAATCTGGAAACAACTTGAGCCCATAAATTTGAAATATTGTCCAGATTTACCATACCTTTGAGTCTCTCCCAAATTAAAGCAGAGAAACGGCAACTAAAAAATAAGTGCTGGTGGGATTCCTTACATTGATTACATAGCAGGCAGTTAACATCTTGAAAGTTAAGCCACCTTCAAAGCCTATCCCGAGTCTTCAGCCTTCCCTTCACAGCCATCCAAAGGACAAAAGCATGACTCGGAATGCACTGATTGAACCATACATGATCAGACCAAATAACTTTTATAGAAGTCTCTCTTATACCTGCCCAAACTTCAGCAACACAAAAATTTTTAGTATTATCCATTTTATCAACCCATATAGTTTTATCATTAGCATCTGGGTTTAAAATAGGGTAATTAATACTGCAAACCTCAGAAAACCTAACATTCCATCCATCAGGCCATTTCCACCCATTAATATCTATAAGATCAGCAACTTTAAGGCTTCTAGCAGATTTATCAGAAAACAGCAACGAAGGATTAACCATATCACAAGGAGGAGGTCCACAACTCCAATTATCATACCAGAAAAAACAAGTATGCCCATTCCCAATCCTAACCTTCACAAACATTCTAACCTTATCCCTCAAGTTAAGAATCTGTTTCCAGGTCCAAGAAATACGCCTCCTACTATTGGCAGCCCAAACACTCAATCCTTTAAGCCATTTAGATTTAACCCATCTAACCCATAAGGAATCCCTATCAGTCAAAATACTTCAAAGGTGTTTAGTCATAAGAGAGGTATTTATATCATAGAGGGATTTAAGACCTAGACCACCTTCATTTTTTGGCTTACACACCTCCTTCCAAGAAACACTATGACAATATCCTTTTCTACCATCAGCATTCCAAATAAAATTTTTTAACAGTTTATCAACTTCATCACATATACATTTAGGGAGACTAAAAATAGAAGCCCAATAAGTAGTAAGAGAGCTTAGAATAGAAGTTACCAGTTGAAGCCTCCCAGCAAAAGAAAGCACTTTGTTCCTTCAATCACCTATTCTCTTCTTGACTCTATCAACAAGAGCATTGCAATCTAATTTAGAAAGTTTCCTGGCATCAAGGGGAATCCCTAAATATTTAACCGGTAAGCTTCCCACTTCATAAGGCATAACCAATCTAATATCATTCTGAACTGTACGAGCAACATTCCCAAAGTATACCGTGCTTTTAGCCATACTTGGTCTAAGACCTGAAGCTAAACAAAATTCATCCAAGGCTCTACGCAGAACACAAGCTGAGATAAAGTTTCCATGGCAGAACATCATCAAGTCATCAGCAAAACACAAACTAACAATCTCAAGTTTCTTACAACCCCAGTGATATTTAAAATTCTTTTCCTCCTTAATCTGTCTTTTAAGCATCAATGTGAAAACCTCCATCACAATAGTGAAAAGGTAGGGTGATATAGGATCACCCTGCCTGAGTCCACGATGAGCCTTAAAGAAACCATTAGACTCCCCATTAACACTAATAGAGAAGGAAGCAGATTTTAAGCAAGTCATAATCCATCCAACCATAATACTATGTAACCCAAATTGTAATAACACATAATCCAGGAATTCCCATGATACTGTATCATAAGCTTTCTGGATGTCAATTTTAAACGCACATCTGGCTGGTTTGTTCTTGTTATTATAACCACACATCAGTTCTTGAGCCAACATAACATTATCAGTAATCAACCTACCCTCCACAAACGCACTCTGATTAGCACTAATAGTTTCCTTTAAAACAAGCTTTAACCTATTAGTAATTACTTTACTGAAGCATTTGTACACAACATTGCAACAAGCAATCGGCCTGAAATCAGTAAATTTATGCGGAATACTACACTTAGGAATTAAAGAAATAAGAGTGGTGTTAAGCTCACCCAACATCTTACCTTTAGCAAAGAATTCCTTCACAGCATCACACACATCCTTGCCCACAACACCCCAAGCAGATTTAAAAAACTTGGCTGTGTATCCATCCGGACCCGGAGCTTTGTCATCATAAATATCAAACATTGCAGTTTTAATCTCTTCATCAGAAACCTGTCTAATCATATAAAAAGCAACCAAAGGATCCACTTTCTTGACAAAAAGATCATTAGGATTCTCAATAGGGAAAACTTCATCACAAAGACCAAGGAAACTCTGAAAGTGATTAACAAATTGCCCCGCAACAGCATCACCAAAAAACTCTTCCCCATTTTCATTCTTTACACTAATAATTCTACTTCTTTTCATACGACCCTTAATCAACTTATGAAAATAAGAACTATTCCGATCCCCCTCCTTAAGCCACTCAACCCTAGCCTTCTGCTTAAGAACCCTCTCTTCATCAATCATAGCTTCCCTATAAGCACTGTTGAACACCATCTCAACCTCTTTAAGATACACATTATTCGGATCCTTATCCAAATCAGTTTGAACTTTTTTCAACTCAATCCTTAGCATTTTAACTTTATCATAAACATTTCCATTTCTTTTATTCATATTTCTGAGGTGATACTTCATGGCCTTAAGTCTCTTAGCAAGGACAAACATAGAAAATCCACCAACATGAATTCCCCAATGCTCCTTAACAATGCTATGAAACTCATCCTTATAAGCAAGATAATTCATAAATCTAAAAGCCCGCTTCCTACCCTTCTTAACATCACTGATAACTAATAAAGCCGGGCAATGATCAGAAACAACATATGGAAGGAACTTAGCAAAACTGATTTCAAACATATCAAGAAACTCAGTATTACTCATGACCCTATCCAATTTCTTCATAATCCCATTCTCCGGATCCATCCTTTTCTGAACCCAAGTAAAAAATAAACCATTCATTGGCAGATCTTCCAATCCTAAACTATCAATGCAATCCCTAAAATCACGCATACTGTGATTCTTGTCAAAATCACCCCTAGAATTTTCAGCAACACTTAGAATAACATTAAAATCTCCCAAAAGAACCCAAGGTTTCTGATTAATAACACCCAAGTGACTATGCAGATTTTTCCAAAGCTTATTTCTATCATTAGGTGTTGACTCACCATAAACAAATGAAACATAAAACTTTCTGCTATCATGAACAAGCAAAACCTCAAAGTGCATAACTTGATCAATAACAGATAACAAAACAGCCTTAATAAAATCAGTATCCCATCCTACACATATCCTACAACCCTTCGGACTATCAACAGAATTAGAAACCCAATCCCATTGACCAAAAACATTCTCACAAACAGAATTCACCTTCTTCTTACAAAGCCGAGTTTCTATAACCGCACACATTTTTAAATTATTCTCCCTAATTAATAACTTGACTTCCTCTTGTTTAGAAGTATTAGACATACCTCTAATGTTCCACGCGGCAAGCTTTAAATCCATTAAGACAAAGAGGAAGGTCCAGCATTCCCATCATTAGATACATTCGCCATACTAGTCTCACCTGGACCTGAGACAATATCTTGGACCATGAATTCAGCGTGAGCAGAGGGGTTACTACTAACTTCCTCCACCATTGCATCCACATATTTAGAAACATCTTCAACATTCTTTTCAGCAACTTTAGCTTTGTAGTATTTACATTCAAGGGTTTATTTCGATCATACTAGTAATGCCAAGTTATTAATAATAGATTATAAATTAACTTGGAAATCATAGACAAAATTTTTAATATGACATTTCTATGTCCCGGGATCGTTAAGCAACAGTTGGTTACATGAGATGTCATGTTCATTTGTTTGGTATATTATCCACCTTTGAATGTCGTTTTTGTCTTGATCAAACAATGATAAATGTTTTTGGAGTTCACTCATATCTTTAATACCAATATATGATGTGTATTAATGATTTCATTGTCTAGTGAAACAAATATTACTTCACCAACTAATTTGCAACCTCCAAGCCTAGTCAAAATATACCCAAACCCGACCAAAACATGCTAAAGGCCCCCAAAACATGATCACAACAATCAAAACATAGTGTAAATCCATTTACCCTGGATTTGGGATGGTTTTACCGGGTTATTCAGACTTTCTCCGGTTTTTATATTTTAAGTTCCCTTTTGGTCAGTTTTTGTGACAATCTAACATTTTCAGGTATTAAAATATTTTCTCGTGTATTATTTTGAAACTTATTTTTGTGTTGGTTGATGAACTCACAATTTACGGATTGAAATTTGGGCTTACGTGCATCATTTAACGTCCTTACGACTAAACCGAAAACCCTAGGATTACGTATTTATGTTTTTGAACTCCGTTTCTTATGAGATAATTTTTATTAGATTCGTTTTGTGTCGTTGATTCATAATTTATAAAAATGTTTTTCGGAATATGACCCGAGGGCACGCAAATTGAGGAAACTAGAATCGAGGAGTACCCGTAAATAAACGGGTATGAGACAAGAATAAACATGCCCCACCCCCACATGGGACGGCCAAGCTTAGCTAACAACCCTTTGTGAGGTGTCAACTTATTATAACAAGCTAGGACACTTGTCTTAGCCTTGTTACAAAACCACTAATAGCTAAAACAAGCTAACCATCAAACAAATAGCTCATTTCCATCCATGCAAAACACAAATCCTCTCGTCTCTCCCCACCCTTGCAGTCCACTCTCACCTATAAACACCCCATTTTGATCTTGATTCAACAACAAATCCTATGTTATTCATACATATGATGATACCCTTTTAAATCTCTATTGATTGGTGGTGATTATAACATCCAAAAAGAAGTTTCATTGGTGTTTTGGGGCTGATTTTCCACAAGGAGTTTATAAAGATTGGTGATCTTGAAGTTGATATTGGTGTACCACAAGTTTTGTCCTCAAAAGTCAAGCCTTGATCTTAACTTACATAATCGTGCTTGGTAACAAGACCATCCTTCCCATTTCCTTGTTATTTTGTAAATGTAAATTTGTATTTTCTTTCTTAATGTATATGTATATGATCATATATGATGATAAAAATATTATGTGGGGATCATGTGTTGATAAACTTGGTTAAAAGGAGTGAAAACCACATGTAAAAATGTTAAAATCATGCTTAAAATAGTAGGCTGTATAAAACAGTAAACAACCTTATGATAAATTTTAAAATGGCTTGGATAAATTAATATACAGTAACATATGAGTCTTGTAGATATATGAGAGTTGGCCACATAATGGAATCTATAAAATGAGTGAGATATGATCAAAAACAATATTGAAGTTCAAATTGGTATAGTGTGTTTTGGACGGAGTGTTAGAGATATTTAGAGGTTGATTGAGCAGTAGCTAAAGCGGAGTTAATTGTAGCACATATCATGTAGTTGTGCTGCCAAAAAATGAGCTTCTATCTCCTTGTAGAACTCAAGATATGGTAAAAACTGTAATAACCCATTTTGATAATGGAAATGTCATGCGTAATTATGGCGTGTCATCAAAGCATACAAGGATAAATGTCTAAAACATTACATGACCATAGGGATAACCGGAATCAAACATCGGTTCCCAAACATAAGCCCAAAACATAATAAAGCAATAGAACCGAATGAAAGACTACACAAGCATAAATATATGAAGGCAACAGGAAAAGAAGTCTCTAGCAGCTTCCATCCGATGCACGTCCTCCAAATGCTCGAGTCTTTCCTAGGGTACCTGCCGTTTTGGGACATGGAAAGGAAAGTAACGGCTGAGCAAAACGCTCAGTGCACGAAATAGACATAGTATGAATGACTAAGCATAATAAAGACTTAATAGCAGCGGAAATGCATATGTCCTGGAAAACCTAGAACATGTTTAATAAACTGGTTTTATAGTTTGAAAAGCCTTATGTTTATCTTATAAAACTGTTTAACATATTTTACCATTAGCCAATATAGGTCATGAAAATCCACCGTGCATGAATACTTGGAGGGGTGACCTCATCATGCAAATTAGAGGGGCTGCCTCTAATTTAATATACTGGCTTTGGGTAGGAGGGATCAGCTCCTTGTGAAGGATGCAAGGCACACACCACATTCACCATGAAATCCTGACTGAAAACATGTAACTAGGATGCACCCATACGCCCCACATGATAAAAATAAATAAATGGCCAAAAGCTGAAGGGACTCCACGAGCAATCACTCCGCCGTGGTGAAGTCATAACATCATTGCCTCTAATGTTATGGCTATAGGTAGTTTGAATTAAACATAAGCAATCAAACATGTAACTTATACTACGGGAAAACAGTTGGCTGCATACGGGGAATCCTAATAAGGAAAGAATGTCCATACTGAAAGGACGGGAATCCGTACCTTATGTCCAGTGAACGAGAAAGACGAACTGTGAGAATCCTACTTCCGAATCACTAGTGCTACATAAATATGTACATGAATAAGTATCTGCTTACTAAATACATAGCTGGTTTTATGTCATGTCTTAGCTTATTTTATGTGTTCTTACCATGTTTTACGGTTTGTAAGCCTTAAATTGTGTTTTATCTTATATTCTGTTTAATCTGATTAAGTATTTCTGGTATTTCATGTGTTATTATACTTAATGTGTAATAATAAGTAACTTTACAAAAATAGCAGGTTTCCTAAAATAGAAAGTTTCCAAAAATAGAAAGTTTGCAAAAATAGAAAGTTACCAAAAATAGAAAGTTTCCAAAAATAGAAAGTTTCCAAAAATAGAATGTTTCCAAAACAGATTTACTGCTTAAAATGAATTATAAATTAACTTGGCAATCATAAACAAAATATTTAATATGACATTTCTAAATCCCGGGATCGTTAAGCAACAGTTGGTTACATAAGATGTTTTGTTCATTCGTTGGGTATATTATCCACCTTTGAATGTCGTTTTTGTCTTGATCAAATAATGATAAATGTTGTTGGAGTTCACTCATATCTTTAACATCAATACATGGTGTGTGTTAATGATTTCATTGTCTACTGAACTAATATTACTTTACCTCCATGCCTAGTCAAAACATAGCCAAACCCGACCAAAACATGCTAAAGGCCCCCAAAACATGATCACAACAATCAAAACATAGTGGAAATACATTTACCCCGGATTTGGGATGGTTTTACCGGGTTATTCAGACTTTCTCTGGTTTTTACAGTTTAACTTCCCTTTTAGTCAGTTTTGGCCGGTTTCAAATGGTTTAGCCCGCATCGACCGTATTTGGATGTGTGTGACCATGTTTAAAAGTTATTAAGTTAGTATGTGATAATGAAAATATATACATAACCCAAGTAAGAAAATACGTGATGATGTTGAACCCAAGAACCAGTATCCATAAGCTAAAATTCAATTTAACTTGCAAGGCCGTGTAACTAAACAATACATTAAAAATTAAACTTCCAATATAAGAGAAACTTTTTAATTTGACCTTTCACAGTCCTACCATAGTTAAGAACATGTTGATAGATGCTATGTTTTGTTCATTAGTTTTGTATGTTATCCATATTTGTAGGTTTCCTAAGGAAAATCAATGTCATTGTTTTGTTGATGAAACAATAATAAATGTTGTTAGAGCTCAACCATATATTTTATATCATTTGATTGTGTGTCATCACGATGTTCCTTGTCTAATAAAACAACATCTACTTCACCACCTAAATTTTAACATTTAAGCCTTGTCAAAACATAGTTAATCCCAACCGAAACCTGACAAAGACTCCCAAACCATGATCAAAACAATCAAACCTAAGTGGAAATTGAATCTACAAGGATTTGGCATGGTTTCCCCGTATTATTCATACTTTCCCCGGGTTTGCCCGCTTAAATTCCATTTTGGTCTACTTTGGTTGGTTCGGAAGGTTTGATGGATGTACAAGTGTAGAAGATAGAGCCCAAACATATTTGGTTGCCCAATATCGCGTGAAGAAAAGTACTTTTTTGAAAATGTCATAACTTAGGTTGTAGAAGTCCGTTTCAGGAGCGAGACGAGGCGAATCGAAGGCCAAAACGAGGGGAACGTAGCTGTAACCTAACTTTGTTGGGTTACGGAAATTTTGAGACCCAAAACACTATATTTTATGATATATTTTCATTTTTATCAATTTTTCACATTTTGTTGGATATTGTTTTTGGGTTCAGGTCCGACCCATTTATATTCAAGGGTTTATTTCGATCATACTAGTAATGCCAAGTTATTAGTAATAAATTATAAATTAACTTGGCAATCATAGACAAAAGACAAAATATTTAATATGACATTTCTAAGTCCCGGGATCGTTAAGCAACAGTTGGTTACATAAGATGTTTTGTTCATTCGTTGGGTATATTATCCACCTTTGAATGTCGTTTTTGTCTTGATCAAATAATGATAAATGTTGTTGGAGTCCACTCATATCTTTAACATCAATACATTGTGTGTATTAATGATTTCATTGTCTAGTGAAACCAATATTACTTTACCAACTAATTGGCAACCTCCATGCCTAGTCAAAACATAGCCAAACCCGACCAAAACATGCTAAAGGCCCCCAAAACATGATCACAACAATCAAAACATAGTGGAAATACATTTACCCCGGATTTGGGATGGTTTTACCGGGTTATTCAGACTTTCTCTGGTTTTTACAGTTTAACTTCCCTTTTAGTCAGTTTTGGTCGGTTTCAAATGGTTTAGCCCGCATCGACCGTATTTGGATGTGTGTGACCATGTTTAAAAGTTATTAAGTTAGTATGTGATAATGAAAATATATACATAACCCAAGTAAGAAAATACGTGATGATGGTGAACCCAAGAACCAGTATCCATAAGCTAAAATTCAATTAAACTTGCAAGGCCGTGTAACTAAACAATACATTAAAAATTAAACTTCCAATATATGAGAAACTTTTTAAATTGACCTTTCAAAGTCCTAGCATAGTTAATAACATGTTGATAGATGTTATGTTTTGTTCATTAGTTTTGTATGTTATCCATCTTTGTAGGTTTCCTAGGGAAAATCAATGTCATTGTTTTGTTGATGAAACAATAATAAATGTTGTTAAAGCTCAACCATATATTTTATATCATTTGATTGTGTGTCATCACGATGTTTCTTGTCTAATAAAACAACATCTACTTCACCACCTAAATTTTAACATTTAAGCCTGGTCAAAACATAGTTAATCCCAACCGAAACCTGACAAAGACTCCCAAACCATGATCAAAACAATCAAACCCAAGTGGAAATTGAATCTACAAGGATTTGGCATGGTTTCCCCGTATTATTCATACTTTCCCCGGGTTTGCCCGCTTAAATTCCATTTTGGTCTACTTTGGTTGGTTCGGAAGGTTTGATGGATGTACATGTGTAGAAGATAGAGCCCAAACATATTTGGTTGCCCAATATCGCGTGAAGAAAAGTACTTTTTTTAAAATGTCATAACTTAGGTTGTAGAAGTCCGTTTCAGGAGCGGGACGAGGCGAATTGAAGGCCAAAACGAGGGGAACGTAGCTGTAACCTAACTTTGTTGGGTTACAGATATTTTGAGGCCCGAAACACTATATTTTATGAGATATTTTCATTTTTATCAATTTTTCACATTTTGTTGGATATTGTTTTTGGGCTCAGGTTCGACCCATTTATATTCAAGGGTTTATTTCGATCATACTAGTAATGCCAAGTTATTAGTAATAGATTATAAATTAACTTGGCAATCATAGACAAAATATTTAATATGACATTTCTAAGTCCCGGGATCGTTAAGCAACAGTTGGTTACATAAGATGTTTTGTTCATTCGTTGGGTATATTATCCAACTTTGAATGTCGTTTTTGTCTTGATCAAATAATGATAAATGTTGTTGGAGTTCACTCATATCTTTAACATCAATACATGGTGTGTATTAATGATTTCATTGTCTAGTGAAACCAATATTACTTTTCCAACTAACTGGCAACCTCCATGCCTAGTCAAAACATAGCCAAACCCGACCAAAACATGCTAAAGGCCCCCAAAACATGATCACAACAATCAAAACATAGTGAAAATACATTTACCCCGGATTTGGGATGGTTTTACAAGGTTATTCAGACTTTCTCCGGTTTTTACAGTTTAAGTTCCCTTTTAGTCAGTTTTGGCCGGTTTCAAATGGTTTAGCCCGCATCGACCGTATTTGGATGTGTGTGACCATGTTTAAAAGTTATTAAGTTAGTATGTGATAATGAAAATATATACATAACCCAAGTAAGAAAATACGTGATGATGGTGAACCCAAGAACCAGTATCCATAAGCTAAAATTCAATTTAACTTGCAAGGTCGTGTAACTAAACAATACATAAAAATTAAACTTCCAATATAAGAGAAACTTTTTAATTTGACCTTTCAAAGTCCTAGCATAGTTAAGAACATGTTGATAGATGCTATTTTTGTTCATTAGTTTTGTATGTTATCCATCTTTGTAGGTTTCTTAAGGAAAATCAATGTCATTATTTTGTTGATGAAACAATAATAAATGTTGTTAGAGCTCAACCATATATTTTATATCATTTGATTGTGTGTCATCACGATGTTCCTTGTCTAATAAAACAACATCTACTTCACCACCTAAATTTTAACATTTAAGCCTGGTCAAAACATAGTTAATCCCAACCGAAACCTGACAAAGACTCCCAAACCATGATCAAAACAATCAAACCCAAGTGGAAATTGAACCTACAAGGATTTGGCATGGTTTCCCAGTATTATTCATACTTTCCCCGGGTTTGCCCGCTTAAATTCCATTTTGGTCTACTTTTGTTGGTTCGGAAGGTTTGATGGATGTAAAAGTGTAGAAGATAGAGCCCAAACATATTTGGTTGCCCAATATCGCGTGAAGAAAAGTACTTTTTTGAAAATGTCATAACTTAGGTTGTAGAAGTCCGTTTTAGGCGCGGGACGAGGCGAATCGAAGGCCAAAACGAGGGGAACGTAGCTGTAACCTAACTTTGTTGGGTTACGGAATCTTGAGGCCCGAAACACTATATTTTATGAGATATTTTCATTTTTATCAATTTTTCACATTTTGTTGGATATTGTTTTTGGGCTCAGGTCCGACCCATTTATATTCAAGGGTTTATTTCGATCATACTAGTAATGCCAAGTTATTAGTAATAGACTATAAATTAACTTGGCAATCATAGACAAAATATTTAATATGACATTTCTAAGTCCCGGGATCGTTAAGCAACAGTTGGTTACATAAGATGTTTTGTTCATTCATTGGGTATATTATCCACCTTTGAATGTCGTTTTTGTCTTGATCAAATAATGATAAATGTTGTTGGAGTTCAATCATATCCTTAACATCAATACATGGTGTGTATTAATGATTTCATTGTCTAGTGAAACCAATATTACTTTACCAACTAATTGGCAACCTCCATGCCTAGTCAAAACATAGCCAAACCCGACCAAAACATGCTAAAGGCCCCCAAAACATGATCACAACAATAAAAACATAGTGGAAGTTCATTTACCCCGGATTTGGGATGGTTTTACTGGGTTATTCAGACTTTCTCTGGTTTTTATAGTTTAAGTTCCCTTTTAGTCAGTTTTGGCCGGTTTCAAATGGTTTAGCCCGCATCAACCGTATTTGGATGTGTGTGACCATGTTTAAAAGTTATTAAGTTAGTATGTGATAATGAAAATATATACATAACCCAAGTAAGAAAATACGTGATGATGGTGAACCCAAGAACAAGTATCCATAAGCTAAAATTCAAGTTAACTTGCAAGGTCATGTAACTAAACAATACATTAAAAATTAAACTTCCAATATAAGAGAAACTTTTTAATTTGACCTTTCAAAGTCCTAGCATAGTTAAGAACATGTTGATAGATGCTATGTTTTGTTCATTAGTTTTGTATGTTATCCATCTTTGTAGGTTTCCTAAGGAAAATCAATGTCATTGTTTTGTTGATGAAACAATAATTAATGTTGTTAGAGCTCAACCATATATTTTATATCTTTTGATTGTGTGTCATCACGATGTTCCTTGTCTAATAAAACAACATCTACTTCACCACCTAAATTTTAACATTTAAGCCTGGTCAAAACATAGTTAATCCCAACCGAAACCTGACAAAGACTCCCAAACCATGATCAAAACAATCAAACCCAAGTGGAAATTGAATCTACAAGGATTTGGCATGGTTTCCATATTATTCATACTTTCCACGGGTTTGCCCGCTTAAATTCCATTTTGGTCTACTTTGGTTGGTTCGGAAGGTTTGATGGATGTACAAGTGTAGATGATAGAGCCCAAACATATTTGGTTGCCCAATATCGCGTGAAGAAAAGTACTTTTTTGAAAATGTCATAACTTAGGTTGTGGATGTCCGTTTCAGGCGCGGGACGAGGCGACTCGAAGGCCAAAACGAGGGGAAGATAGCTGTAACCTAACTTTGTTGGGTTACAAAAATTTTGAGGCCTGAAACACTATATTTTATGAGATATTTTCATTTTTATCAATTTTTCACAATTTTGTTGGATATTGTTTTTGGGATCAGTTCCGACCCATTTATATTCAATTTCGATCATACTAGTAATGCCAAGTTATTAGTAATAGATTATTAATTAACTTGGCAATCATAGACAAAATATTTAATATGACATTTCTAAGTCCCGAGATCGTTAAGCAACAGTTGGTTACATAAGATGTTTTGTTCATTCGTTGGGTATATTATCCACCTTTGAATGTCGTTTTTGTCTTGATCAAATAATGATAAATGTTGTTGGAGTTCACTCATATCTTTAACATCAATACATGGTGTGTATTAATGATTTCATTGTCTAGTGAAACCAATATTACTTTACCAAATAATTGGAAACCTCCATGCCTAGTCAAAACATAGCCAAACCCGACCAAAACATACTAAAGGCCCCAAAACATGATCACAACAATCAAAACATAGTGGAAATTCATTTACCCCGGATTTGGGATGGTTTTACCGGGTTATTCAGACTTTCTCCGGTTTTTATAGTTTAAGTTCCCTTTTAGTCAGTTTTGGCCGATTTCAAATGGTTTAGCCCGCATCGACCGTATTTGGATGTGTGTTACCATGTTTAAAAGTTATTAAGTTAGTATGTGATAATGAAAATATATACATAACCCAAGTAAGAAAATACGTGATGATGGTGAACCCAAGAACCAGTATCCATAAGCTAAAATTCAATTTAACTTGCAAGGTCGTGTAACTAAACAATACATTAAAAATTAAACTTCCAATATAAGAGAAACTTTTTAATTTGACCTTTCAAAGTCCTAGCATAGTTAAGAACATGTTGATATATGCTATGTTTTGTTCATCAGTTTTGTATGTTATCCATCTTTGTAGGTTTCCTAAGGAAAATCAATGTCATTGTTTTGTTGATGAAACCATAATAAATGTTGTTAGATCTCAACCATATATTTTATATCATTTGATTGTGTGTCATCACGATGTTCCTTGTCTAATAAAACAACATCTACTTCACCACCTAAATTTTAACATTTAAGCCTGGTCAAAACATATTTAATCCCAACCGAAACCTGACAAAGACTCCCAAACCATGATCAAAACAATCAAACCCAAGTGGAAATTGAATCTACAAGGATTTGGCATGGTTTCCCCGTATTATCATACTTTCCTCGGGTTTGCCCGCTTAAATTCCATTTTGGTCTACTTTGGTTGGTTAGGAAGGTTTGATGGATGTACAAGTGTAGAAGATAGAGCCCAAACATATTTGGTTGCCCAATATCGCCTGAAGAAAAGTACTTTTTTGAAAATGTCATAACTTAGGTTGTGGAGGTCCGTTTCAGGCGCGGGATGAGGCGAATCGAAGGCCAAAACGAGGGAACGTAGCTGTAACCTAACTTTGTTGGGTTATGGAAATTTTGAGGCCCGAAACACTATATTTTATGAGATATTTTCATTTTTATCTATTTTTCACATTTTGTTGGATATTGTTTTTGGGCTCAGGTCCGACCCATTTATATTTAAGGGTTTATTTCGATCACACTAGTAATGCCAAGTTATTAGTAACAGATTATAAATTAACTTGGCAATCATAGACAAAATATTTAATATGACATTTCTAAGTCCCGGGATCGTTAAGCAACAGTTGGTTACATAAGATGTTTTTTTCATTCGTTGGGTATATTATCCACCTTTGAATGTCGTTTTTGTCTTGATCAAATAATGATAAATGTTGTTGGAGTTCACTCATATCTTTAACATCAATACATGGTGTGTATTAATGATTTCATTGTCTAGTGAAACCAATATTACTTTACCAACTAATTGGCAACCTCCATGCCTAGTCAAAACATAGCCAAACCCGACCAAAACATGCTAAAGGCCCCCAAAACATGATCACAACATTCAAAACATAGTGGAAATACATTTACCCCGGATTTGGGATGGTTTTACCGGGTTATTCAGACTTTCTCCGGTTTTTATAGTTTAAGTTCCCTTTTAGTCAGTTTTGGCCGGTTTCAAATGGTTTAGCCCGCATCGACCGTATTTGGATGTGTGTTACCATGTTTAAAAGTTATTAAGTTAGTATGTGATAATGAAAATATATACATAACCCAAGTAAGAAAATACGTGATGATGGTGAACCCAAGAACCAGTATCCATAAGCTAAAATTCAATTTAACTTGCAAGGTCGTGTAACTAAACAATGCATTAAAAATTAAACTTCCAATATAAGAGAAACTTTTTAATTTGACCTTTCAAAGTCCTAGCATAGTTAAGAACATGTTGATATATGCTATGTTTTGTTCATTAGTTTTGTATGTTATCCATCTTTGTAGGTTTCCTAAGGAAAATCAATGTCATTGTTTTGTTGATGAAACAATAATAAATGTTGTTAGATCTCAACCATATATTTTATATCATTTGATTGTGTGTCATCACGATGTTCCTTGTCTAATAAAACAACATCTACTTCACCACCTAAATTTTAACATTTAAGCCTGGTCAAAACATATTTAATCCCAACCGAAACCTGACAAAGACTCCCAAACCATGATCAAAACAATCAAACCCAAGTGGAAATTGAATCTACAAGGATTTGGCATGGTTTCCCCGTATTATTCATACTTTCCCCGGGATTGCCCGCTTAAATTCCATTTTGGTCTACTTTGGTTGGTTCGGAAGGTTTGATGGATGTACAAGTGTAGAAGATAGAGCCCAAACATATTTGGTTGCCCAATATCGCCTGAAGAAAAGTACTTTTTTGAAAATGTCATAACTTAGGTTGTGGAGGTCCGTTTCAGGCGCGGGACGAGGCGAATCGAAGGCCAAAACGAGGGAACGTAGCTGTAACCTAACTTTGTTGGGTTATGGAAATTTTGAGGCCCGAAACACTATATTTTATGAGATATTTTCATTTTTATCTATTTTTCACATTTTGTTGGATATTGTTTTTGGGCTCAGGTCCGACCCATTTATATTTAAGGGTTTATTTCGATCACACTAGTAATGCCAAGTTATTAGTAACAGATTATAAATTAACTTGGCAATCATAGACAAAATATTTAATATGACATTTCTAAGTCCCGGGATCGTTAAGCAACAGTTGGTTACATAAGATGTTTTTTTCATTCGTTGGGTATATTATCCACCTTTGAATGTCGTTTTTGTCTTGATCAAATAATGATAAATGTTGTTGGAGTTCACTCATATCTTTAACATCAATACATGGTGTGTATTAATGATTTCATTGTCTAGTGAAACCAATATTACTTTACCAACTAATTGGCAACCTCCATGCCTAGTCAAAACATAGCCAAACCCGACCAAAACATGCTAAAGGCCCCCAAAACATGATCACAACATTCAAAACATAGTGGAAATACATTTACCCCGGATTTGGGATGGTTTTACCGGGTTATTCAGACTTTCTCCGGTTTTTATAGTTTAAGTTCCCTTTTAGTCAGTTTTGGCCGGTTTCAAATGGTTTAGCCCGCATCGACCGTATTTGGATGTGTGTTACCATGTTTAAAAGTTATTAAGTTAGTATGTGATAATGAAAATATATACATAACCCAAGTAAGAAAATACGTGATGATGGTGAACCCAAGAACCAGTATCCATAAGCTAAAATTCAATTTAACTTGCAAGGTCGTGTAACTAAACAATGCATTAAAAATTAAACTTCCAATATAAGAGAAACTTTTTAATTTGACCTTTCAAAGTCCTAGCATAGTTAAGAACATGTTGATATATGCTATGTTTTGTTCATTAGTTTTGTATGTTATCCATCTTTGTAGGTTTCCTAAGGAAAATCAATGTCATTGTTTTGTTGATGAAACAATAATAAATGTTGTTAGATCTCAACCATATATTTTATATCATTTGATTGTGTGTCATCACGATGTTCCTTGTCTAATAAAACAACATCTACTTCACCACCTAAATTTTAACATTTAAGCCTGGTCAAAACATATTTAATCCCAACCGAAACCTGACAAAGACTCCCAAACCATGATCAAAACAATCAAACCCAAGTGGAAATTGAATCTACAAGGATTTGGCATGGTTTCCCCGTATTATCATACTTTCCTCGGGTTTGCCCGCTTAAATTCCATTTTGGTCTACTTTGGTTGGTTAGGAAGGTTTGATGGATGTACAAGTGTAGAAGATAGAGCCCAAACATATTTGGTTGCCCAATATCGCCTGAAGAAAAGTACTTTTTTGAAAATGTCATAACTTAGGTTGTGGAGGTCCGTTTCAGGCGCGGGACGAGGCGAATCGAAGGCCAAAACGAGGGAACGTAGCTGTAACCTAACTTTGTTGGGTTATGGAAATTTTGAGGCCCGAAACACTATATTTTATGAGATATTTTCATTTTTATCTATTTTTCACATTTTGTTGGATATTGTTTTTGGGCTCAGGTCCGACCCATTTATATTCAAGGGTTTAATTCGATCACACTAGTAATGCCAAGTTATTAGTAACAGATTATAAATTAACTTGGCAATCATAGACAAAATATTTAATATGACATTTCTAAGTCCCGGGATCGTTAAGCAACAGTTGGTTACATAAGATGTTTTTTTCATTCGTTGGGTATATTATCCACCTTTGAATGTCGTTTTTGTCTTGATCAAATAATGATAAATGTTGTTGGAGTTCACTCATATCTTTAACATCAATACATGGTGTGTATTAATGATTTCATTGTCTAGTGAAACCAATATTACTTTACCAACTAATTGGCAACCTCCATGCCTAGTCAAAACATAGCCAAACCCGACCAAAACATGCTAAAGGCCCCCAAAACATGATCACAACATTCAAAACATAGTGGAAATACATTTACCCCGGATTTGGGATGGTTTTACCGGGTTATTCAGACTTTCTCCGGTTTTTATAGTTTAAGTTCCCTTTTAGTCAGTTTTGGCCGGTTTCAAATGGTTTAGCCTGCATCGACCGTATTTGGATGTGTGTTACCATGTTTAAAAGTTATTAAGTTAGTATGTGATAATGAAAATATATACATAACCCAAGTAAGAAAATACGTGATGATGGTAAACCCAAGAACCAGTATCCATAAGCTAAAATTCAATTTAACTTGCAAGGTCGTGTAACTAAACAATACATTAAAAATTAAACTTCCAATATAAGAGAAACTTTTTAATTTGACCTTTCAAAGTCCTAGCATAGTTAAGAACATGTTGATAGATGCTATTTTTTGTTCATTAGTTTTGTATGTTATCCATCTTTGTAGGTTTCCTAAGGAAAATCAATGTCATTATTTTGTTGATGAAACAATAATAAATGTTGTTAGAGCTCAACCATATATTTTATATCATTTGATTGTGTGTCATCACGATGTTCCTTGTCTAATAAAACAACATCTACTTCACCACCTAAATTTTAACATTTAAGCCTGGTCAAAACATAGTTAATCCCAACCGAAACCTGACAAAGACTCCCAAACCATGATCAAAACAATCAAACCCAAGTGGAAATTGAATCTACAAGGATTTGGCATGGTTTCCCAGTACTATTCATACTTTCCCCGGGTTTGCCCGCTTAAATTCCATTTTGGTCTACTTTTGTTGGTTCGGAAGGTTTGATGGATGTAAAAGTGTAGAAGATAGAGCCCAAACATATTTGGTTGCCCAATATCGCGTGAAGAAAAGTACTTTCTTGAAAATGTCATAACTTAGGTTGTAGAAGTCCGTTTCAGGCGCGGGACGAGGCGAATCGAAGGCCAAAACGAGGGGAACGTAGCTGTAACCTAACTTTGTTGGGTTACGGAATGTTGAGGCCCGAAACACTATATTTTATGAGATATTTTCATTTTTATCAATTTTTCACATTTTGTTGGATATTTTTTTTGGGCTCAGGTCCGACCCATTTATATTCAAGGGTTTATTTCGATCATACTAGTAATGCCATGTTATTAGTAATAGATTATAAATTAACTTGGCAATCATAGACAAAATATTTAATATGACATTTCTAAGTCCCGGGATCGTTAAGCAACAGTTGGTTACATAAGATGTTTTGTTCATTCATTGGGTATATTATCCACCTTTGAATGTCGTTTTTGTCTTGATCAAATAATGATAAATGTTGTTGGAGTTCAATCATATCTTTAACATCAATACATGGTGTGTATTAATGATTTCATTGTCTAGTGAAACCAATATTACTTTACCAACTAATTGGCAACCTCCATGCCTAGTCAAAACATAGCCAAACCCGACCAAAACATGCTAAAGGCCCTCAAAACATGATCACAACAATAAAAACATAGTGGAAGTTCATTTACCCCGGATTTGGGATGGTTTTACTGGGTTATTCAGACTTTCTCTGGTTTTTATAGTTTAAGTTCCCTTTTAGTCAGTTTTGGCCGGTTTCAAATGGTTTAGCCCGCATCAACCGTATTTGGATGTGTGTGACCATGTTTAAAAGTTATTAAGTTAGTATGTGATAATGAAAATATATACATAACCCAAGTAAGAAAATACGTGATGATGGTGAACCCAAGAACAAGTATCCATAAGCTAAAATTCAAGTTAACTTGCAAGGTCATGTAACTAAACAATACATTAAAACTTAAACTTCCAATATAAGAGAAACTTTTTAATTTGACCTTTCAAAGTCCTAGCATAGTTAAGAACATGTTGATAGATGCTATGTTTTGTTCATTGTTTTGTTGATGAAACAATAATTAATGTTGTTAGAGCTCAACCATATATTTTATATCATTTGATTGTGTGTCATCACGATGTTCCTTGTCTAATAAAACAACATCTACTTCACCACCTAAATTTTAACATTTAAGCCTGGTCAAAACATAGTTAATCCCAACCGAAACCTGACAAAGACTCCCAAACCATGATCAAAACAATCAAACCCAAGTGGAAATTGAATCTACAAGGATTTGGCATGGTTTCCGTATTATTCATACTTTCCACGGGTTTGCCCGCTTAAATTCAATTTTGGTCTACTTTGGTTGGTTCGGAAGGTTTGATGGATGTACAAGTGTAGATGATAGAGCCCAAACATATTTGGTTGCCCAATATCGCGTGAAGAAAAGTACTTTTTTGAAAATGTCATAACTTAGGTTGTGGAAGTCCGTTTCAGGCGCGGGACGAGGCGACTCGACGGCCAATACGAGGGGAAGATAGCTGTAACCTAACTTTGTTGGGTTACAAAAATTTTGAGGCCCGAAACACTATATTTTATGAGATATTTTCATTTTTTTCAATTTTTCACATTTTGTTGGATATTGTTTTTGGGATCAGGTCCGACCCATTTATATTCAAGGGTTTATTTCGATCATACTAGTAATGCCAAGTTATTAGTAATAGATTATTAATTAACTTGGCAATCATAGACAAAATATTTAATATGACATTTCTAAGTCCCGAGATCGTTAAGCAACAGTTGGTTACATAAGCTGTTTTGTTCATTCGTTGGGTATATTATCCACCTTTGAATGTCGTTTTTGTCTTGATCAAATAATGATAAATGTTTTTGGAGTTCACTCATATCTTTAACATCAATACATGGTGTGTATTAATGATTTCATTGTCTAGTGAAACCAATATTACTTTACCAAATTATTGGAAACCTCCATGCCTAGTCAAAACATAGCCAAACCCGACCAAAACATGCTAAAGGCCCCAAAACATGATCACAACAATCAAAACATAGTGGAAATTCATTTACCCCGGATTTGGGATGGTTTTACTGGGTTATTCAGACTTTCTCCGGTTTTTATAGTTTAAGTTCCCTTTTAGTCAGTTTTGGCCGGTTTCAAATGGTTTAGCCCGCATCGACCGTATTTGGATGTGTGTTACCATGTTTAAAAGTTATTAAGTTAGTATGTGATAATGAAAATATATACATAACCCAAGTAAGAAAATACGTGATGATGGTGAACCCAAGAACCAGTATCCATAAGCTAAAATTCAATTTAACTTGCAAGGTCGTGTAACTAAACAATACATTAAAAATTAAACTTCCAATATAAGAGAAACTTTTTAATTTGACCTTTCAAAGTCCTAGCATAGTTAAGAACATGTTGATATATGCTATGATTTGTTCATTAGTTTTGTATGTTATCCATCTTTGTAGGTTTCCTAAGGAAAATCAATGTCATTGTTTTGTTGATGAAACAATAATAAATGTTGTTAGATCTCAACCATATATTTTATATCATTTGATTGTGTGTCATCACGATGTTCCTTGTCTAATAAAACAACATCTACTTCACCACCTAAATTTTAACATTTAAGCTTGGTCAAAACATATTTAATCCCAACCGAAACCTGACAAAGACTCCCAAACCATGATCAAAACAATCAAACCCAAGTGGAAATTGAATCTAAAAGGATTTGGCATGGTTTCCCCGTATTATCATACTTTCCTCGGGTTTGCCCGCTTAAATTCCGTTTTGGTCTACTTTGGTTGGTTAGGAAGGTTTGATGGATGTACAAGTGTAGAAGATAGAGCCCAAACATATTTGGTTGCCCAATATCGCCTGAAGAAAAGTACTTTTTTGAAAATGTCATAACTTAGGTTGTGGAGGTCCGTTTCAGGCGCGGGACGAGGCGAATCGAAGGCCAAAACGAGGGAACGTAGCTGTAACCTAACTTTGTTGGGTTATGGAAATTTTGAGGCCCAAAACACTATATTTTATGAGATATTTTCATTTTTATCTATTTTTCACATTTTGTTGGATATTGTTTTTGGGCTCAGGTCCGACCCATTTATATTCAAGGGTTTATTTCGATCACACTAGTAATGCCAAGTTATTAGTAACAGATTATAAATTAACTTGGCAATCATAGACAAAATATTTAATATGACATTTCTAAGTCCCGGGATCGTTAAGCAACAGTTGGTTACATAAGATGTTTTTTTCATTCGTTGGGTATATTATCCACCTTTGAATGTCGTTTTTGTCTTGATCAAATAATGATAAATGTTGTTGGAGTTCACTCATATCTTTAACATCAATACATGGTGTGTATTAATGATTTCATTGTCTAGTGAAACCAATATTACTTTACCAACTAATTGGCAACCTCCATGCCTAGTCAAAACATAGCCAAACCCGACCAAAACATGCTAAAGGCCCCCAAAACATGATCACAACATTCAAAACATAGTGGAAATACATTTACCCCGGATTTGGGATGGTTTTACCGGGTTATTCAGACTTTCTCCGGTTTTTATAGTTTAAGTTCCCTTTTAGTCAGTTTTGGCCGGTTTCAAATGGTTTAGCCCGCATCGACCGTATTTGGATGTGTGTTACCATGTTTAAAAGTTATTAAGTTAGTATGTGATAATGAAAATATATACATAACCCAAGTAAGAAAATACGTGATGATGGTGAACCCAAGAACCAGTATCCATAAGCTAAAATTCAATTTAACTTGCAAGGTCGTGTAACTAAACAATACATTAAAAATTAAACTTCCAATATAAGAGAAACTTTTTAATTTGACCTTTCAAAGTCCTAGCATAGTTAAGAACATGTTGATATATGCTATGTTTTGTTCATTAGATTTGTATGTTATCCATCTTTGTAGGTTTCCTAAGGAAAATCAATGTCATTGTTTTGTTGATGAAACAATAATAAATGTTGTTAGATCTCAACCATATATTTTATATCATTTGATTGTGTGTCATCACGATGTTCCTTGTCTAATAAAACAACATCTACTTCACCACCTAAATTTTAACATTTAAGCCTGGTCAAAACATATTTAATCCCAACCGAAACCTGACAAAGACTCCCAAACCATGATCAAAACAATCAAACCCAAGTGGAAATTGAATCTACAAGGATTTGGCATGGTTTCCCCGTATTATCATACTTTCCTCGGGTTTGCCCGCTTAAATTCCATTTTGGTCTACTTTGGTTGGTTAGGAAGGTTTGATGGATGTACAAGTGTAGAAGATAGAGCCCAAACATATTTGGTTGCCCAATATCGCCTCAAGAAAAGTACTTTTTTGAAAATGTCATAACTTAGGTTGTGGAGGTCCGTTTCAGGCGCGGGACGAGGCGAATCGAAGGCCAAAACGAGGGAACGTAGCTGTAACCTAACTTTGTTGGGTTATGGAAATTTTGAGGCCCGAAACACTATATTTTATGAGATATTTTCATTTTTATCTATTTTTCACATTTTGTTGGATATTGTTTTTGGGCTCAGGTCCGACCCATTTATATTCAAGGGTTTATTTCGATCACACTAGTAATGCCAAGTTATTAGTAACAGATTATAAATTAACTTGGCAATCATAGACAAAATATTTAATATGACATTTCTAAGTCCCGGGATCGTTAAGCAACAGTTGGTTACATAAGATGTTTTTTCATTCGTTGGGTATATTATCCACCTTTGAATGTCGTTTTTGTCTTGATCAACTAATGATAAATGTTGTTGGAGTTCACTCATATCTTTAACATCAATACATGGTGTGTATTAATGATTTCATTGTCTAGTGAAACCAATATTACTTTACCAACTAATTGGCAACCTCCATGCGTAGTCAAAACATAGCCAAACCCGACCAAAACATGCTAAAGGCCCCCAAAACATGATCACAACATTCAAAACATAGTGGAAATACATTTACCCCGGATTTGGGATGGTTTTACCGGGTTATTCAGACTTTCTCCGGTTTTTATAGTTTAAGTTCCCTTTTAGTCAGTTTTGGCCGGTTTCAAATGGTTTAGCCCGCATCGACCGTATTTGGATGTGTGTGACCATGTTTAAAAGTTATTAAGTTAGTATGTGATAATGAAAATATATACATAACCCAAGTAAGAAAATACGTGATGATGGTGAACCCAAGAAAAAGTATCCATAAGCTAAAATTCAAGTTAACTTGCAAGGTCGTGTAACTAAACAATACATTAAAAATTAAACTTCCAATATAAGAGAAACTATTTAATTTGACCTTTCAAAGTCCTAGCATAGTTAAGAACATGTTGATAGATGCTATGTTTTGTTCATTAGTTTTGTATGTTATCCATCTTTGTAGGTTTCCTAAGGAAAATCAATGTCATTGTTTTGTTGATGAAACAATAATAAATGTTGTTAGAGCTCAACCATATATTTTATATCATTTGATTGTGTGTCATCACGATGTTCCTTGTCTAATAAAACAACATCTACTTCACCACCTAAATTTTAACATTTAAGCCTGGTCAAAACATAGTTAATCCCAACCGAAACCTGACAAAGACTCCCAAACCATGATCAAAACAATCAAACCCAAGTGGAAATTGAATCTAAAAGGATTTGGCATGGTTTCACCGTATTATTCATAGGTTTGCCCGCTTAAATTCCATTTTGGTCTACTTTGGTTGGTTCGGAAGGTTTGATGGATGTACAAGTGTAGAAGATAGAGCCCAAACATATTTGGTTGCCCAATATCGCCTCAAGAAAAGTACTTTTTTGAAAATGTCATAACTTAGGTTGTGGAAGTCCGTTTCAGGCGCGTGACGAGGCGAATCGAAGGCCAAAACGAGGGGAACGTAGCTGTAACCTAACTTTGTTGGGTTACGGAAATTTTGAGGCCCGAAACACTATATTTTATGAGATATTTTCATTTTTATCAATTTTTCACATTTTGTTGGATATTGTTTTTGGGCTCAGGTCCGACCCATTTATTATCAAGGGTTTATTTCGATCACACTAGTAATGCCAAGTTATTAGTAATAGATTATAAATTAACTTGGCAATCATAGACAAAATATTTAATATGACATTTCTAAGTCCCGGGATCGTTAAGCAACAGTTGGTTACATAAGATGTTTTTTTCATTCGTTGGGTATATTATCCACCTTTGAATGTCGTTTTTGTCTTGATCAAATAATGATAAATGTTGTTGGAGTTCACTCATATCTTTAACATCAATAAATGGTGTGTATTAATGATTTCATTGTCTAGTGAAACCAATATTACTTTACCAACTAATTGGCAACCTCCATGCCTAGTCAAAACATAGCCAAACCCGACCAAAACATGCTAAAGGCCCCCAAAACATGATCACAACAATCAAAACATAGTGGAAATACATTTACCCCGGATTTGGGATGGTTTTACTGGGTTATTCAGACTTTCTCCGGTTTTTATAGTTTAAGTTCCCTTTTAGTCAGTTTGGCCGGTTTCAAATGGTTTAGCCCGCATCGACCGTATTTGGATGTGTGTGACCATGTTTAAAAGTTATTAAGTTAGTATGTGATAATGAAAATATATACATAACCCAAGTAAGAAAATACGTGATGATGGCGAACCCAAGAACAAGTATCCATAAGCTAAAATTCAAGTTAACTTGCAAGGTCATGTAACTAAACAATACATTAAAAATTAAACTTCCAATATAAGAGATCTTTTTAATTTGACCTTTCAAAGTCCTAGCATAGTTAAGAACATGTTGATAGATGCTATGTTTTGTTCATTAGTTTTGTATGTTATCCATCTTTGTAGGTTTCCTAAGGAAAATCAATGTCATTGTTTTGTTGATGAAACAATAATAAATGTTGTTAGAGCTCAACCATATATTTTATATCATTTGATTGTGTGTCATCACGATGTTCCTTGTCTAATAAAACAACATCTACTTCACCACCTAAATTTTAACATTTAAGCCTGGTCAAAACATAGTTAATCCCAACCGAAACCTGACAAAGACTCCCAAACCATGATCAAAAAAATCAAACCCAAGTGGAAATTGAATCTACAAGGATTTGGCATGGTTTCCCCATATTATTCATACTTTCCCCGGGTTTGCCCGCTTAAATTCCATTTTGGTCTACTTTGGTTGGTTCGGAAGGTTTGATGGATGTACAAGTGTAGAAGATAGAGCCCAAACATATTTGGTTGCCCAATATCGCGTGAAGAAAAGTACTTTTGTGAAAATGTCATAACTTAGGTTGTGGAAGTCCGTTTCAGGCGCGGGACGAGGCGAATCGAAGTCCAAAACGAGGGGAACGTAGCTGTAACCTAACTTTGTTGGGTTACGGAAATTTTGAGGCCCGAAACACTATATTTTATGAGATATTTTCATTTTTATCAATTTTTCACATTTTGTTGGATATTGTTTTTGGGCTTAGGTCCAACCCATTTATATTCAAGGGTTTATTTTGATCATACTAGTAATGCCAAGTTATTAGTAATAGATTATTAAGTAACTTGGCAATCATAGACAAAATATTTAATATGACATTTCTAAGTCCCGGGTTCGTTAAGCAACAGTTGGTTACATAAGATGTTTTGTTCATTCGTTGGGTATATTATCCACCTTTGAATGTCGTTTTTGTCTTGATCAAATAATGATAAATGTTGTTGGAGTTCACTCATATCTTTAACATCAATACATGGTGTGTATTAATGATTTCATTGTCTAGTGAAACCAATATTACTTTACCAAAAAATTGGCAACCTCCATGCCTAGTCAAAACATAGCCAAACCCAACCAAAACATGCTAAAGGCCCCCAAAACATGATCACAATAATCAAAACATAGTGGAAATTCATTTACCCCGGATTTGAGATGGTTTTACCGGGTTATTCAGACTTTCTCCGGTTTTTACAGTTTAAGTTCCCTTTTAGTCAGTTTTGGCCGGTTTCAAATCGTTTAGCCCGCATCGACCGTATCTGGATGTGTGTGACCATGTTTAAAAGTTATTAAGTTAGTATGTGATAATGAAAATATATACATAGCCCAAGTAAGAAAATACGTGATGATGGTGAACCCAAGAACCAGTATCCATAAGCTAAAATTCAATTTAACTTGCAAGGTCGTGTAACTAAATAATACATTAAAAATTAAACTTCCAATATAAGAGAAACTTTTTAATTTGACCTTTCAAAGTCCTAGCATAGTTAATAACATGTTGATATATGCTATGTTTTGTTCATTAGTTTTGTATGTTATCCATCTTTGTAGGTTTCCTAAGGAAAATCAATGTCATTGTTTTGTTGATGAAACAATAGTAAATGTTGTTAGATCTCAACCATATATTTTATATCATTTGATTGTGTGTCATCACGATGTTCCTTGTCTAATAATACAACATCTACTTCACCACCTAAATTTTAACATTTAAGCCTGGTCAAAACATAGTTAATCCCAACCGAAACCTGACAAAGACTCCCAAACCATGATCAAAACAATCAAACCCAAGTGGAAATTGAATCTACAAGGATTTGGCATGGTTTCCCCGTATTATTCGTACTTTCCCCGGGTTTGCCCGCTTAAATTCCATTTTGGTCTACTTTGGTTGGTTCGGAAGGTTTGATGGATGTACAAGTGTAGAAGATAGAGCCCAAACATATTTGGTTGCCCAATATCGCGTGAAGAAAAGTACTTTTTTGAAAATGTCATAACTTAGGTTGTGGAAGTCCGTTTCAGGCGCGGGACGAGGCGAATCGAAGGCCAAAACGAGGGAACGTAGCTTTAACCTAACTTTGTTGGGTTACGGAAATTTTGAGGCCCGAAACACTATATTTTATGAGATATTTTCATTTTTATCATTTTTTCACATTTTGTTAGATATTGTTTTTGGGCTCAGGTCCGACCCATTTATATTCAAGGGTTTATTTCGATCATACTAGTAATGCCAAGTTATTAGTAATAGATTATATACTAACTTGGCAATCATAGACAAAATATTTAATATGACATTTCTAAGTCCCGGGATCGTTATGCAACAGTTGGTTACATTAGATGTTTTGTTCATTCGTTGGGTATATTTCCACCTTTGAATGTCGTTTTTGTCTTGATCAAATAATGATAAATGTTGTTGGAGTTCACTCATATCTTTAGCATCAATACATGGTGTGTATTAATGATTTCATTGTCTAGTGAAACCAGTCTTTACCAACTAATTGGAAACCTCCATGCCTAGTCAAAACATATCCAAACCCGACCAAAACATTCTAAAGGCCCCCAAAACATGATCACAACAATCAAAAAATAGTGGAAATATATTTATCCCGGATTTGGGGTTGGTTTTACCGGGTTATTCAGACTTTCTCCAGTTTTTATAGTTTAAGTTCCCTTTTAGTCAGTTTTGGGCGGTTTCAAATGGTTTAGCCCGCATCGATCGTATTTGGATGTGTGTGACCATGTTTAAAAGTTATTAAGTTAGTATGTGATAATGAAAATATATACATAACCCAAGTAAGAAAATACGTGATGATGGTGAACCCAAGAACCCGTATCCATAAGCTAAAAATCAATTTAACTTGCAAGGTCGTGTAACTAAACAATACATTAAAAATTAAACTTCCAATATAAGAGAAACTTTTTAATTTGACCTTTCAAAGTCCTAGCATAGTTAAGAACATGTTGATAGATGCTATGTTTTGTTCATTAGTTTTGTATGTCAAAGGAACTTTAAAACGCGATTTCTAAACTTGAAAAAGTCTAAGAGTTTGCAAGATCCTATAGGCGACTCGAAAACCCAAAACTTTGATTTAATAGGCTAAGCATCCACGAGTCTCATTCCTTGAGATTTTAAACTGTGGAGAACGAGAGATGATAGAGTCAATTATAAGTTTGGTATTCTTTCGTGAATTTATGTAAGTTAATTATAAGCCTATTCTCCCATCGCTTGCTAATAAATTTATCTGCAATAAATAAGGTTGTACGACTTGAAAAGTTACTTAGCTTCTAGCCCAAGATCGTTTAAAAGTTGCACGGTATGGATTAGAGTTCATAGCCAAGGCATAACTTATTGAAGCGGGATGCGAAGATTGGCGACTCCGAAAAGGCCCTAACAAGGCATGAGGGCTATATTTGTTTCTAAAGATCCAAATTGATGTGAAGAATCATTTATCGAAAATTAATATGAAGGATCGAGACACACGACGAAAAGCAAAAACTCCACAAAAGTCATGGAGAAGTGTATCCGAAAAGACCCTAGCAAGGTATGAGGATAAATAGATCCAAGTCATAAAAGGAGGCGGATCGTTGTATATCAAAGTCCAAAATAATGATTGGAGAAAAATGAAGAAGTCGTGGTCCAAGTACGAATCTCTCTAAACTTCAAGTGAAGAATTTCCATTATGAAGAGAAGACCATTATTTCATGAACGTCTCTCAAGGTTTGAAGTATGAAGTCGCTGCCAAATATCAGTCTGAGAAAGGTCTCAAATCGCGAAGCGAGTTATGCCAAGATATGAACTTTATGAGGTCCCGAGAAGCAGTTTTAAAAGATTGTGTCCTTTAGCTAACTATTGATTAAATCGTCCACTTTATTTTCGGCCTAAATAACTATCGAAATAAGTCAAATGCATCCTCGTGATCATTCAAGACAACAATAAAATATAAGAGATACCCCTAGGAATAAGGGAGTCTAAGTGAGTAATTGGCCCACATGAGTTCGTGTTAGTTTGCTAACTTATAATAACAATGATCTCGTTTTTAAGCTTGGTTTGGAGAAAGTGAAAACTTGAGGATGATGATTATTCATAACATTTCCAAAACCCAAGGTATGCTCTTGATTTCTTTACTTTCAATGTTTATAGTTTTCTATCTCTTTAATAAAGGCCACTATGGATTGATTACGATGAAAAGTGTAAACATGCTTTGTAACTAATGCATTGCATGAGGACATTGCAATGGTCAAGTGTAGGGGATTTGATAGGTGTGTAAACACCCATCCTTTTTACCACTTAATTACAATAATAAACGAGCCAGAACGTGTATTTTATGTCTTTTATGTCAGAATTATGCGTGGTTTGTGTTTTTGTTGTCATTTAGGACTAAATTGTGAAAAGTGGGGAAAACACGGCATTCACGGGCTTCTATTGAAGAAAAAGATGAAAAATGAAGTCGAGAAGTCAAGAGTGCAAAAAGAATGGAAGTCCAAGACCGATTCTGAAGATTTATCGAAGAAAAAGTCGAAAGACGGAAGTTTACGTAAAGCCGAAGAACTCAAGTCTACTTTATTGAAGAATTAAAAGACGAGTTCAAAGAAATCCCGAGACAAAACCATTTAAAGTCCAAGATTAATGAAGAATAAAGGCTTAAGGACTAATGGTGCAATTAAAAGAGGATTAAAGAAGGAAGGACTTAATCTTGTAATTAATAGAAAATGAAGGAGGGGAGGAAGCTTCCTAAGCACCCTTAATCCTCACCTATAAATAGTCATTAGTTGTTAATCATTTTTCTTTGTTGGCTAATAGTGACAATTAGTTCTTCCACTTTTAATTACCTTGTCATTTAAATACTTGTCAAATTTAAATACTTATCTTGCACCTTAATTACCATTTAATTTCAAGTAAGTTTTTCTTTTAATTATTGTCAATCTTTAGTTTTATTGTTAATCTCTCATCCTACCTTTCTTAATCCTTGATTTTTATTGTTTATGTTCATGTTCATGTTCTTATGTTCTTATTTTGATCAAAGTGGTTTTGATTATTTTGATTAGTTTTGTTAGTTTGATTGTTTGACTGTTTGATTATCATTAGTATATGTTTATTTGTTCGTTTGATTTTATCTTGTGGTTGATTTAGCTTAATTTTTATTAGATTCGTATTGTTTTCTGTTCCCTTGTTCTTCGGGGTATTTGTTTCTGTATCTTTCCCAGGTTTGCTCTCCCAGGCATACTCCGAATCAAGGTCTGGACCATTTTGCTTTATACGGAATATTCAAGATTCCGAATAGGGTGATATTCCGGATAGAGCAAAGATTCTGCATAAAGCTGACATTCCGAATAGGGACTTCTATTCCGCATAGACTGCTTATTCCGAATAGGCTTCATTATTCCGAGTAAGGGTCTTTATTCCGAATAGAGGTTGTTATTCCGGGTAGGGACTTTATTCCGAGTAGGAGGTTATTCCGCATAGGGAATTATTCCGAATAGGCATCTATTCCGCATAGTGACAGTATTCCGAATAGGGGCTATATTCCGGATAGTTGATTTTCAATTTCTTTAATTTCAGTTTTTAGTTTTCTGCTTTTTAATTTTGAGCCTTATTTTTCCCGCCTTTTTAATTAGTCGCACTTTAAGTTTAATTGCCTTAGATTTATTTTAGTCTTGCCTTAGTTTAAGGTTTCGTTTTAGTTGCATTTTAAGATTTCCTTAGTTAGATTTAAGTTTGCGTTATTTACATTTAGAGCCTTTTAATTTTAGCCTGGCTTTTAAATACTTGCCATTTACTTTAAATTAGTTTTAGATTTACTTTTAAATCATTTTACTTTAATTGTTTTTGCACTTTTATTTTCATATACTACAACGACACACTTTTGTTTCCACCAAAGACAGCTGAGTCGCACATTAAACTCCTTTTTCAATTCGAAAAGATTGGTACAACGATAATTTTTAACCTGAGTAAAATGTAGTTATCAAATGGCGCCGCTGTCGGTTCTTTTCGTAAAGATTAACGGTTTTCTGTGAGAGACGCGTTGCTTTTTGGGATCCGCTCACTTGTGAGCGTTATTTTCTTGCCTTAAAAAATTCAAAAACCCATAAAAATTTAAAATTTCTAAAATCCAAAAAGATTTTATTTTATTGTGTATATATATTATCTTTGTGTTTGGTTTCTTTTTCTTTTGCATTTTCAGGTGTATGCGTACTAGATCTTCTAATTATCAAGAGCCCGAGACTCAAGAAGATTTAAGTATGTCAGGTGTCAAAAATAATCATCCACCGCACCTCAATAATAACAACAATGTTCTTCCGCAGCCCGATCTTCGGACAATGGAGGAGCTTTGTCAACCCACCATGTTTGGCCGAGGAGGACCGATTGCGCCGATGCAAATCAACGCTCCGGAGTTTTCGTTGAAGCACCACATGATTCAGCAAGTGCAAACTAACCCATTCCGTGGATTGCCTGATGATGATGCCAACAAACACCTCGACAAGTTCATTACAATCACTCAAAGCATGAAGTTGCCCGGTGCCACAATGGATGTTCTTCGCCTACAACTCTTCCCACATACTTTATCACATCATGCCGAGAAATGGTTTGATCGTCTCCCGAAGAATTCTATTCATAGTTGGGATGACATGACTCAACGCTTTTTGTCGCGCTACTTTCCACCATCCATGGTCACGAGCCTTCGCAATCAAATCAACGGTTTCATGCAAGAACCCGATGAATCTCTTTTTGATGCTTGGGAAAGATATAATGTCTTGATTGATCGTTGTCCAAACCACAACATGCTCCCTGTGACCTTAATAGATACTTTCTACAACGGATTGACTTTTTGAGATCGTGATACGATTAATGCAGCCGCCGGTGGCACATTCATGAAAAGGAGACCCGAGGAGTGTAGAGAGCTTATTGAGAACATGACTACTCACCACAAAAACTGGGATTCCTCTGCTTCTTCAAGGAACAACCCGAGAGTCACTGTTTCTTCCACTTCAGCAAACCCTGATATGACCGAACTCACCCGCATGATGACTGAAATGAGCAAAAGTATTACGCTTCTCGCTTCAAACCAACAACAACAACAAGTGAAAGCGGTTGCTAATCCTTGTGAAACATGCGGCGGCCCTCAATCATACACCGATTTTCCTTCGACTCAAGGAAATCCGGAAAATGTGTATGCAGCTTATGGTAATTATTCACCGGAAAATTACCAAGCTCGACCTCAAGGGGATAGAAATCTGCTGAGTTACCGATCCAACAACTACCTTTCACCCGGTTTTTCTCCTCAAAACCTAAACCCCGCCAACAACTACAATAGAAGCAACCAAATCCCACCAAGAGCTTCTAATCCATATCACCCACCCGCTCAACAAAACCCACCCATTACCCCCGATGTTGAAGCCATCATGAGAACCCAAGGTGAGCAAATCAAGAATCTGCAGAGCCAAATTATCAATCTTAAAGGAGATATTACCAAGAAAGGAAATGAGATAAGATCCGAGCTTCGAGATAATATTCAATCCTCCTTCAGCAATCAAACCAATGATTTAAAGAATATGCTTGCTAGTTTCTTGCCCGCAGCTCAACCTTCTTCTTCGAGTTCTCTACCTTCAAACACCGTCACCAATCCGCGAGAAAATGTGAGTGCTATTACTACTCGTAGTGGAATTACCATTGTCGATCCACCGATCCCGCCCCCATCATCTACACCTCCTCCACCACCATTTATCCCTACTCATCCTACACCTAGTATTAGTGCACCATTACCGTCTCCGCCTCGTCATGACGATGTACCTAGGAAGGACCCTTCAACATCTCAACCTTTACCTACACCTGCACCTTCACCACCCAAACCCAATATCCCTTATCCTTCACGCTTAGGCAAGAACAAAATGCTAACCAAGGAGGACTCTCAAGTGACGAGCTATATCAAGATGATTTCTCAAATGAACTTCAACATTATTTTTCTTGGAGCACTTGTCCACATGCCCAAATTTATTAAAGCATTTAAGGAATTGCTTAACAAGAAGGAGAAGTTACTTGAGCTCGCCAACACACGCCTAAATGAAAACTGCTCTGCAGTTATTCTTAAAGAACTTCCGGAAAAGCTTGGAGATCCCGGTCGTTTTGTGTTGCCTTGCGTGTTCAACAAAACTGAAGAATTTACTGCCCTTGCTGATCTCGGGGCCAGTATTAATTTGATGCCATTGAGTGTTTGGAAAACACTATCATTACCCGACCTCACTCTAACAAAAATGACTCTTGAACTTGCAAATCGCACTCTCGCTTACCCCGTTGGTATTGCCAAAGATGTGTTCATTAAAGTTGGCACATTTACTTTCCCGGTCGATTTTGTCATTGTTGATTATGAAATGGACCCTCGTATTCCTTTAATACTTAGTCGGCCATTCTTGAGAACCGGACGAGCTTTAGTGGATGTTGCCGAAGGTGAGTTAATCTTAAGAGTCGGGAATGATTCACAAGTTTTTAAAATGGGGAAGCTTACAAGCAAATCCTTTGGACGAGAATCAGTGAATATGATTAATGTGCTTGATGATTTTGTCGTCTACAACAATCCTCTATTCGAGTCTTGCAATGATAATCCACTTTTTCAAGATGATGTGGATGATTCTCTCTCCAATTTGGAACCTTCTCCCATTTATGATTCTCCACCGATCTTCGATGCTTATGATGATGATTCTAGCTCAGATTCGGATGATTATGATGACCTTACTTCCGAGTATCCCGACCTGCCCACGTATGATGATTTCGATGAGGCTGATACTCTTTCGAGTGATTCTTCACATGATGAAGATCCTCCGCCATCACTCGATCGTACTTTGGACGATTACTCATTTGAGGAAGACTTCTCTATGTTTCTCAACACTTACTTCCCTCATGAGAGTGATGCTCCTCCTTTGGATTTTGAAGATTATTGTCTTGATCCTACTTTGGATTTGAAGCACATTCTTTCAAAGGAGAAGAAACCGGTCGACACCAATATCCGTAGCACATATGACTTAACACCTCTTTGTCCCCCTTCTGAGGACGAGGTTGTGCTTCTTCGCGGATCTTCTTCCCATTCTGCTGAGCCTGAGTGCTATTTTCCCTTACAGGAAAAGGTGTTCGACCCCGGTATTGATATTCTTCAGCCATCTCAGTATCCACCTGATGAAATAAAAGGAAACATCTTTGGAATTATTGAAGACATGCTTGCACCACTTCACCCTTGCTTTCACCGTGCTCCATCGCTGCTTAAGGGAACCTTGCCTCTTCTTCTTTGGCTTGCCTTGTTCGCCTTAAGTTTGTGCTTATTGATTGACGAAAACTATGTCTTTGATCCTGGTGGATATGTTTCATGCTTCTTCCTATGATGATCAAGGTCGAGTCAGGCTCACGACTCGGTTAACAAAAATCAAGCGCTTCTTGGGAGGCAACCCATGCATCTATCTTTTAGTTTTCTTTATCCTAAGTGTAGGGGAGACCCTTTGGTTTGTATTTCCCCTCCTCTCTTAATCAGGGATTCGAGCTTCAATGACACACTCTTGATGATTCTTGACGACCCGTGATTCCGTGTTCACTTCTTCCCGGTTCTATCCTAAACTCTTTTTGATTCACTATTTTATATTTTCTCAAATGTTAATATAGGAATCTCTTTAGTTGTATTTTCCTTAGCAAGATTTAAACAAAGTGCACAATGTCCTAAGTGTAGGGGAGTTTACTCCCACATACTTAAACATTGAGGGCAATGTTTATATTAAGTGTAGGGGGACTTCTATCGAAGTTAAGTGGCTCTTTTCCTTGTATTTGTCCTCATTATAACCGTAAAATCATTTTTTCGACATTTTTCAAAATTTTTGATCTATTTTGGCCTATTAGTTTTTCCCTTTGTATAGTTATTTTTCTTTCCTTGCTAGAATAAATCTTTAATAAAGTGGTTTTAATTTTCAAACGTTGTGAATCTTTTGACTCAACCCGAGTTTACTTATCTAAGTTACTCTAGCTAGTATCCTTAACGTGTTTAAGTCAAGTTTTGCTAGGCTTTTATATAGGGAACTATAAAACGCGAAAGTCTTAACTCTCGCGGGTTAAGAACAAGAACTTTTCGCAAGTTCCTATAATTGATCCTAGAGAGTCGCTTATCAAAGGAACTTTAAAACGCGATTTCTAAACTTGAAAAAGTCTAAGAGTTTGCAAGATCCTATAGGCGACTCGAAAACCTAAAACTTTGATTTAATAGGCTAAGCATCCACGAGTCTCATTCCTTGAGATTTTAAACTGTGGAGAACGAGAGATGATAGAGTCAATTATAAGTTTGGTATTCTTTCGTGAATTTATGTAAGTTAATTATAAGCCTATTCTCTCATCGCTTACTAATAAATTTATCTGCAATAAATAAGGTTGTACGACTTGAAAAGTTACTTAGCTTCTAGCACAAGATCGTTTAAAATTTGCTCGGTATGGATTAGAGTTCATAGCCAAGGCATAACTTATTGAAGCGGGATGCGAAGATTGGCGAGTTCGAAAAGGCCCTAACAAGGCATGAGGGCTATATTTTGTTTCTAAAGATCCAAAGTGATGAATCATTTATCAAAAATCAATATGAAGGATCGAGACACACGACGAAAAGCAAAAACTCCCCAAAAGACATGGAGAAGTGTATCCGAAAAGACCCTAGCAAGGTATGAGGATAAATAGATCCAAGTCATAAAAGGAGGCGGATCGTTGTATATCAAAGTCCAAAATAATGATTGGAGAAAAATGAAGAAATCGTGGTCCAAGTACGAATCTCTCTAAACTTCAAGTGAAGAATTTCCATTATGAAGAGAAGACCATTATTTCATGAACGTCTCTCAAGGTTTGAAGTATGAAGTCGCTGCCAAATATCGGTCCGAGAAAGGTCTCAAATCGCGAAGCGAGTTATGCCAAGATATGAACTTTATGAGGTCCCGAGCAGCAGTTTTAAAAGATTTTGTCCTTTAGCTAACTATTGATTAAATCGTCCACTTTATTTTCGGCCTAAATAACTATCGAAATAAGTCAAATGCATCCTCGTGATCATTCAAGACAACAATAAAATATAAGAGATACCCCTAGGAATAAGGGAGTCTAAGTGAGTAATTGGCCCACATGAGTTCGTGTTAGTTTGCTACCTTATAATAACAATGATCTCGTTTTTAAGCTTGGTTTGGAGAAAGTGAAAACTTGAGGATGATGATTATTCATAACATTTCCAAAACCCAAGGTATGCTCTTGATTTCTTTACTTTCAATGTTTATAGTTTTCTATCTCTTTAATAAAGGCCACTATGGATTGATTACGATGAAAAGTGTAAACATGCTTTGTAACTAATGCATTGCATGAGGACATTGCAATGGTCAAGTGTAGGGGATTTGATAGGTGTGTAAACACCCATCCTTTTTACCACTTAATTACAATAATAAACGAGCCAAAACGTGTATTTTATGTCTTTTATGTCAGAATTATGCGTGGTTTGTGTTTTTGTTGTGATTTAGGACGAAATTGTGAAAAGTGGGGAAAACACGGCATTCACGGGCTTCTATTGAAGAAAAAGATGAAAAATGAAGTCGAGAAGTCAAGAGTGCAAAAAGAACGGAAGTACAAGACCAATTCTGAAGATTTATCGAAGAAAAAGTCGAAAGACAGAAGTTTACTTAAAGCCGAAGAACTCAAGTCTACTTTATTGAAGAATTAAAAGACGAGTTCAAAGAAATCCCGAGACAAAACCATTTAAAGTCCAAGATTAATGAAGAATAAAGGCTTAAGGAATAATGGTGCAATTAAAAGAAGATTAAAGAAGGAAGGACTTAATCTTGTAATTAAGAGAAAATGAAGGAGGGGAGGAAGCTTCCTAAGCACCCTTAATCCTCCCCTATAAATAGTCATTAGTTGTTAATCATTTTTCTTTGTTGGCTAATAGTGACAATTAGTTCTTCCACTTTTAATTACCTTGTCATTTAAATACTTGTCAAATTTAAATACTTGTCTTGCACATTAATTACCATTTAATTTCAAGTAAGTTTTTCTTTTAATTATTGTCAATCTTTAGTTTTATTGTTAATCTCTCATCCTACCTTTCTTAATCCTTGATTTTTATTGTTTATGTTCATGTTCATGTTCTTATGTTCTTATTTTGATCAAAGTGGTTTTGATTATTTTGATTAGTTTTGTTAGTTTGATTGTTTGATTGTTTGATTATCATTAGTATATGTTTATTTGTTCGTTTGATTTTATCTTGTGGTTGATTTAGCTTAATTTTTATTAGATTTGTATTGTTTTCTATTCCCTTGTTCTTCGGGGTATTTGTTTCTGTATCTTTCCCAGGTTTGATCTCCCAGGCATACTCCGAATCAAGGTCTGGACCATTTTGCTTTATACGGAATATTCAAGATTCTGAATAGGGTGATATTCCGGATAGAGCAAAGATTCTGCATAAAGCTGATATTCCGAATATGGACTTCTTTTCCGCATAGACTGCTTATTCTGAATAGACTTCATTATTCCGAGTAAGGGTCTTTATTCCGAATAGAGGTTGTTATTCCGGGTAGGGACTTTATTCCGAGTAGGAGATTATTCCGCATAGGGAATTATTCCGAATAGGCATCTATTCCGCATAGTGACAGTATTCCAAATAGGGGCTATATTCCGAATAGTTGATTTTCAATTTCTTTAATTTCAGTTTTTAGTTTTCTGCTTTTTAATTTCGAGCCTTATTTTTCTCGCCTTTTTAATTAGTCGCACTTTAAGTTTAATTGCCTTAGATTTATTTTAGTCTTGCCTTAGTTTAAGGTTTCGTTTTAGTTTCATTTTAAGATTGCCTTAGTTAGATTTAAGTTTGCGTTATTTACATTTAGAGCCTTTTAATTTTAGCCTTGCTTTTAAATACTTGCCATTTACTTTAAATTAGTTTTAGATTTACTTTTAAATCATTTTACTTTAATTGTTTTTGCACTTTTATTTTTATATACTACAACGACACACTTTTGTTTCCACCAAAGACAGCTGAGTCGCACATTAAACTCCTTTTTCAATTCGAAAAGATTGGTACAACGATAATTTTTAACCTGAGTAAAATCTAGTTATCAGTTATCCATATTTGTAGGTTTCCTAAGGAAAATCAATGACATTGTTTTGTTGATGAAACAATAATAAATGTTGTTATAGCTCAACCATATATTTTATATCATTTGATTGTGTGTCATCACGATGTGCCTTGTCTAATAAGACAACATCTACTTCACCACCTAAATTTTAACATTTAAGCCTGGTCAAAACATAGTTAATCCCAACCGAAACCTGACAAAGACTCCCAAACCATGATCAAAACAATCAAACCCAAGTGGAAATTGAATCTACAAGGATTTGGCATGGTTTCCCTGTATTATTCATAGTTTCCCCGGGTTTGCCCGCTTATATTCCATTTTGGTCTACTTTGGTTGGTTCGGAAGGTTTGATGGATGTACAAGTGTAGAAGATAGAGCCCAAACATATTTGGTTGCCCAATATCGCGTGAAGAAAAGTACTTTTTTGAAAATGTCATAACTTAGGTTGTAGAAGTCCGTTTCAGGCGCGGGACGAGGCGAATCGAAGGCCAAAACGAGGGGAACGTAGTTGTAACCTAACTTTGTTGGGTTACGGAAATTTTGAGGCCCGAAACACTATATTTTATGAGATATTTTCATTTTTATCAATTTTTCATATTTTGTTGGATATTGTTTTTGGGCTCAGGTCCGACCCATTTATATTCAAGGGTTTATCTCGATCATACTAGTAATGCCAAGTTATTAGTAATAGATTATAAATTAACTTGGCAATCATAGACAAAATATTTAATATGACATTTCTATGTCCCGGGATCGTTAAGCAACAGTTGGTTACATAAGATGTTTTGTTCATTCGTTGGGTATATTATCCACCTTTGAATGTCGTTTTTGACTTGATCAAATAATTATAAATGTTGTTGGAGTTCACTCATATCTTTAACATCAATACATGGTGTGTATTAATGATTTCATTGTGTAGTGAAACCAATATTACTTTACCAACTAATTGGCAACCTCCATGCCTAGTCAAAACATAGTCAAACCCGACCAAAATATGCTAAAGGCCCCCAAAACATGATCACAACAATCAAAACATAGTGGAAATACATTTACCCCGGATTTGGGATGGTTTTACCGGGTTATTCAGACTTTCTCCGGTTTTTACAGTTTATGTTCCTTTTTTTTGGCTGGTTTCGAACGGTTTAGCCCGCATCGACCGTATTTGGATGTGCGTGACCATGTTTAAAAGTTATTAAGTTAGTATGTGATAATGAAAATATATACATAACCCAAGTAAGAAAATACGTGATGATGGTGAACCCAAGAACCAGTATCCATAAGCTAAAATTCAATTTAACTTGCAAGGTCGTGTAACTAAACAATACATTAAAAATTAAACTTCCAATATAAGAGAAACTTTTTAATTTGACCTTTCAAAGTCCTAGCATAGTTAAGAACATGTTGATAGATGTTATGTTTTGTTCATTAGTTTTGTATGTTATCCATCTTTGTAGGTTTCCTAAGGAAAATCAATGTCATTGTTTTGTTGATGAAACAATAATAAATGTTGTTAGAGCTCAACCATATATTTTATATCATTTGATTGTGTGTCATCACGATGTTCCTTGTCTAATAAAACAACATCTACTTCACCACCTAAATTTTAACATTTAATCCTAGTCAAAACATAGTTAATCCCAACCGAAACCTGACAAAGACTCCCAAACCATAATCAAAACAATCAAACCCAAGTGGAAATTGAATCTACAAGGATTTGGCATGGTTTCCGCGTATTATTCATACTTTCCCCGGGTTTTCCCACTTAAATTCCATTTTGGTCTACTTTGCTTGGTTCGGAAGGTTTTATGGATGTACAAGTGTAGAAGATAGAGCCCAAACATATTTGGTTGCCCTATATCGCGTGAAGAAAAGTACTTTTTTGAAAATGTCATAACTTAGGTTGTACAAGTCCGTTTCAGGAGCGGGACGAGGCGAATCGAAGTCCAAAACGAGGGGAATGTAGCTCTAACCTAACTTTGTTGGGTTACAGAAATTTCAAGGCCCGAAACACTATATTTTATGAGATATTTTCATTTTTATCAATTTTTCACATTTTGTTAGATATTGTTTTTGGGCTCAGGTCCGACCCATTTACATTCAAGGGTTTATTTCGATCATACTATTAATGCAAAGTTATTAATAATAGATTATAAATTAACTTGGCAATCATAGACAAAAATTTTAATATGACATTTCTAAGTCCCGAGATCGTTAAGTAACAGTTGGTTACATAAGATGTTATGTTCATTCGTTTGGTATTTTATCCATCTTTGAATGTCGTTTTTGTCTTGATCAAAAAATGATAAATGTTGTTGTAGTTCACTCATATCTTTAATACCAATACATGGTGTGTATTAATGATTTCATTGTCTAGTGAAACCAGTATTACTTTACCAACTAATTTGCAACCTCCAAGCCTAGTCAAAACATAGCCAAACCCGACCAAAACATGCTAAAGGCCCCCAAAACATGATCACAACAATCAAAACATAGTGGAAATACATTTACCCTAGATTTGGGATGGTTTTACCGGGTTAATCATACTTTCTCTGGTTTTTACAGTTTAAGTTCCCTTTTGGCCAGTTTTGGCCGGTTTCGAATGGTGTAGCCCGCATCGACCGTATTTGGATGTGTGTAACCATGTTTAAAAGTTATTAAGTTAGTATGTGACAATGAAAATATATACATAACCCAAGTAAGAAAATACGTGATGATGGTGAACCCAAGAACCAGTATCCATAAGCTAAAATTCAATTTAACTTGCAAGGTCGTGTAACTAAACAATACATTAAAAATTAAACTTCCAATATAAGAGATACTTTTTAATTTAACCTTTCAAAGTCCTAGCATAGTTAAGAACATGTTGATAGATGCGATGTTTTGTTCATTAGTTTTGTATGTTATCCATCTTTGTAGGTTTCCTAAGGAAAATCAATGTCATTGTTTTGTTGATGAAACAATAATAAATGTTGTTAGAGCTCACCCATATATTTTATATCATTTAATTGTGTGTCATCACGATGTTCCTTGTCTAATAAAACAACATCTACTTCACCACCTAATTTTTAACATTTAAACCTAGTCAAAACATAGTTAATCCCAACCGAAACCTGACAAAGACTCCCAAACCACGATCGAAACAATCAAACCTAAGTGGAAATTGTATCTACACGGATTTGGCATAGTTTTCCCGTATTATTCATACTTTCCCTGGGTTTTCCCTCTTAAATTCCATTTTGGTCTATTTTGGTTGGTTCGGAAGGTTTGATGGATGTACAAGTGTAGAAGATAGAGCCCAAACATATTTGGTTGCGCAATATCGCGTGAAGAAAAGTACTTTTTTGAAAATGTCATAACTTAGGTTGTAGAAGTCCGTTTCAGGCGCGAGACGAGGCGAATCGAAGGCCAAAACGAGGGGAACGTAGCTGTAACCTAACTTTATTGGGTTACAGAAATTTTGAGGCCTGAAAAACTATATTTTATGAGATATTTTCATTTTTATCAATTTTTCACATTTTGTTGGATATTGTTTTTGGGCTCAGGTCCGACCCATTTATATTCAAGGGTTTATTTCGATCATACTAGTAATGCCAAGTTATTAGTAATATATTATTAATTAACTTGGCAATCATAGACAAAATATTTAATATGACATTTCTAAGTCCCGGGATCGTTAAGCAACAGTTGGTTACATAAGATGTTTTGTTCATTCCTTGGGTATATTATCCACCTTGGAATGTTGTTTTTGTCTTGATCAAATAATGATAAATGTTGTTGGAGTTAACTCATATCTTTAACATCAATACATGGTGTGTATTAATGATTTCATTGTCTAGTGAAACCAATATTACTTTACCAAATAATTGGCAACCTCTATGCCTAGTCAAAACATATCCAAACCCGACCAAAACATGCTAAAGGCCCCCAAAACATGATCACAACAATCAAAACATAGTGGAAATTCATTTACCCCGGATTTGGGATGGTTTTACCGGGTTATTCAGACTTTCTCCGGTTTTTATAGTTTAAATTCCCTTTTAGTCAGTTTTGTCCGGTTTCGAATGGTTTAGCCCGCATCGACCGTATTTGGATGTGTGTGACCATGTTTAAAAGTTATTAAGTTATTATGTGATAATGAAAATATATACATAACCCAAGTAAGAAAATACGTGATGATGGTGAACCCAAGAACTAGTATCCATAAGCTAAAATTCAGTTTAACTTGCAAGGTCGTGTAACTAAACAATACATTAAAAATTAAACTTCCAATATAAGAGAAACTTTTTAATTTGACCTTTCAAAGTCCTAGCATAGTTAAGAACATATTGATAGATGTTATGTTTTGTTCATTAGTTTTGTATGTTATCCATCTTTGTAGGTTTCCTAAGGAAAATCAATGTCATTGTCTTGTTGATAAAACAATAATAAATGTTGTTAGAGCTCAACCATATATTTTATATCATTTGATTGTGTGTCATCACGATGTTCCTTGTCTAATAAAACAACATCTACTTCACCACCTAAATTTTAACATTTAAGCCTGGTCAAAACATAGTTAATCCCAACCGAAACCTGACAAAGACTCCCAAACCATAATCAAAACAATCAAACCCAAGTGGAAATTGAATCTACAAGGATTTGGCATGGTTTCCCTGTATTATTCATACTTTCCCCGGGTTTTCCCGCTTAAATTCCATTTTGGTCTACTTTGCTTGGTTCGGAAGGTTTGATGGATGTACAAGTGTAGAAGATAGAGCCCAAACATATTTGGTTGCCCTATATCGCGTGAAGAAAAGTACTTTTTTGAAAATGTCATAACTTAGGTTGTAGAAGTCCGTTTTAGGAGTGGGACGAGGTGAATCGAAGGCCAAAACGAGGGGAATGTGGCTGTAACCTAACTTTGTTGGTTACAGAAATTTCGAGGCCCGAAACACTATATTTTATGAGATATTTTCATTTTTATCAATTTTTCACATTTTGTTAGATATTGTTTTTGGGCTCAGGTCCGACCCATTTACATTCAAGGGTTTATTTCGATCATACTATTAATGCCAAGTTATTGATAATATATTATAAATTAACTTGGCAATCATAGACAAAAATTTTAATATGACATTTCTAAGTCCCAAGATCGTTAAGTAACAGTTGGTTACATAAGATGTTTTGTTCATTCGTTTGGTATATTATCCATCTTTGAGTGTCGTTTTTGTCTTGATCAAAAAATGATAAATGTTGTTGTAGTTCACTTATATCTTTAATACCAATACATGGTGTGTATTAATGATTTCATTGTCTAGTGAAACCAATATTACTTTACCAACTAATTTGCAACCTCCAAGCCTAGTCAAAACATAGCCAAACCCGACCAAAACATGCTAAAGGCCCCCAAAACATGATCACAACAATCAAAACATAGTGGAAATACATTTACCCTAGATTTGGGATGGTTTTATCGGGTTACTCAGACTTTCTCCGGTTTTTACAGTTTAAGTTCCCTTTTGGCCAGTTTTGGCCGGTTTCGTATGGTTTAGCCCGCATCGACCGTATTTGGATGTGTGTAACCATGTTTAAAAGTTATTAAGTTAGTATGTGACAAAGAAAATATATACATAACCCAAGTAAGAAAATACGTGATGATGGTGAACCCAAGAACCAGTATCCATTAGGTAAAATTCAATTTAACTTGCAAGGTCGTGTAACTAAACAATACATTAAAAATTAAACTTCCAATATAAGAGATACTTTTTAATTTAACCTTTCAAAGTCCTAGCATAGTTAAGAACATGTTTATAGATGCTATGTTTTGTTCATTAGTTTTGTATGTTATCAATCTTTGTAGGTTTCCTAAGGAAAATCAATGTCATCGTTTTGTTGATGAAACAATAATAAATGTTGTTAGAGCTCACCCATATATTTTATATCATTTAATTGTGTGTCATCACGATGTTCCTTGTCTAATAAAACAACATCTACTTCACCACCTAATTTTTAACATTTAAGCCTAGTCAAAACATAGTTAATCCCAAGCGAAACCTGACAAAGACTCCCAAACCACTATCAAAACAATCAAACCCAAGTGGAAATTGTATCTACACGGATTTGGCATGGTTTGCCCGTATTATTCATACTTTCCCTGGGTTTGCCCGCTTAACTTCCATTTTGGTCTATTTTGTTGGGAATAAATTAAGGCCAGATCACTTGAACGCTGACAAGAACAATTCAAGCGTTGACAAGAACAATACAAGCACTGACAACTCAAGCGTTGACAAGTTAAAGTCAAGCGTTGAGACATTGAAGACAAGCACTGCTGGAAGATATAATCTACACGTTTATTATATTCTAGAATACTTCTAGTAAGGATAGAAACGACAATGTATTTTCTATATTTATCTTTGCCTAGAATAGTTGATACGTAGATTATTGTACAAGGCTTCTTGTATCTATAAAAGAAGGCCTTTAGGTTAATATTTAATATCAAGTTTTATATAAGTTTTCATTCGTAAACATCTTTCTTTGTAAGCAAGTTCGACATTCATAATCAAAGTGAAAGTTTGTTTACATCTTGTGTGTTCTTGTTTAAGTGTTAAATTCCGCATAACACTTAGATTCATAAAGCATATACAAAGGTTTCTCTACGTGTATTACTTGATCTAATCTCGTATACACAAAGCTAATCGATCTAAGTTTGGGATCAACAAGTGGTATCAGAGCTTGTTGAGGAACTTTTGATCTTTAAAGAACACCATACGAACACCAAAACCCTAATTTTCTCAGAAACCCTAAAAACACCAAAACCCTAACAACATCATGTCTGAAGCAATAACCTCCTCCTCCTTAGCCTTACCAAACATCAAGATTCCCATGCTTGATGCAACCAACTTTGACTTTGTTGATCCCAAACTTAGATCGATTAAGCTTTGTGTATACGAGATTAGATCAAGTAATACACGTAGAAAAACCTTTGCTTATGAATAAAGTAACTAAGTGTTATGCGGAATTAACACTTAACCTAGAACACAAAGATGTTAAACAAACTTTCACTTGTATTAGAATAATCGAACTTGATTACAATGAAAGAGGTTTAACTTGTGAAAACTTATTATAACTGATGATCAACATTAACCTAAAAGATCTTCTTTTATAGATTAAGAAGTCTTGTACAAGAAGCTACGAATCAACTATTCTAGGTAAAGATAATAATGGAAAATACAATGTCGAGTTTATCTTTACCATATACAAATAAAGAAACAAAAGATTCGTATAAGATAACTTCCATCAGTGCTTGTCTTCAAGGCTATCAGCGTTGACTTTCCTAACTGTCAACGCTTGGCTGTCAGCGTCCAATGTCATCTTATCAGCGCTTGAACTCTTCTTATCAGCGTCTAGTGAACTGACCCATAATTTATTCCCAACAATCCTCCCCTAAACTTGATATCTATTCCAATGATCAAGTTTCTGAATAAATACTTAAGGCTTAGGAGGAATCTTACAAAAACTTCTTATGTTGGTGATAAACATATCTAATTAAGTCCTTGGCCACATCACTAGTATAATCAATCTCCAAGGGTGTGTCCTTCATCTTCTCCAATATCTCTTTGGACAAGAAATAGTCAGCATCCACAAGTAGATACTCTGAAAACTTTGTAGAGCTCAAATGAAACAAACCACAAGTAGAATAAATCCTCCAATGAAGACCACTGAGGTCTTCTTCAAGATCCTTCCATATAGCAGGATCTGCTTCCCTTGGACCACACAAAGTCAAAAATGTGTGCCATAGTCTTATTCCATTTGCTGAAGTAGGTGCTTCAGCCGTATACTTGGCCTCTATCAATCTCCATAGATGCACCAAGTCTTCTCTGTCTATGCTTGCAAAATTAGAAATAATTGAAGTGAAAGTGTGTACCTCCTTCCCAAATCTGCCAATCTTCCAAAATCCACACTCATCTTCATCAAAACTTATGATTGGATTTCTGGCATCTAGAGATACTACATTAACCAAATCTGAAGCTTCCAATGGAGAAAGCTTGAGATGCTTCCTTATGACAGTTTCATTTGGATAATACACATCCATATCTTTAGGAAATTGGAGAGGATCTCCTTTCTTCACTGGTCTTTGAGCAATCCTCATCTCCTTTTGAATCTGCATTTCCTCAGCAAGCTCTTTTTTCCTTTCTTCTGAAAGAAACTGTAAGACATTATTTTCTTGCACATGCCTCCAAATAGGATGTGCCCGGTACTCTAGCTCCTCAAAAGATAAAGCCAGCAACTTCTTGTATGTCCATCCAGGTTGATGGCATCTAAGCAACTTGTAATACAATTGCCTTCTATCTCTTTTAAGCCAAGTCTTGACCTCTTGTGCATTATACCTCAAAATCACCTTTATATCATCTTGTACCCTGAGAAGAATTTCCAACCCCCAAATTTGATCTGACAAACTCATCCCTGGGTTGTCCATTACCTTATCTTCCCAAGCATGGTACATTCTGGTGATTTCTGGAAGGTCAAAATCAACCTGCTTCTTCAAATCACTCAATCTTTCTTTTGCCAACTCATCACCATATTCAAGTCTTTCTGGATCTTCAATGATTTGAACACTTGAATCTGAGCTAGCTCCTTCTTTTTCATCACCACTCTCTTCCTCACTCTCAGAAGTGGCAACAAATGGTGATCTACCACTCCTCTTCAAATCTTCTTCCAAAAGTTGTGCAGCCAACTGACTATCAAATGCAATTTGTGCTGTATCTTTCTTTGGAACATCTTCTTCAACCATAATCCCCTTACCCTTGTCTTTTGGATCAATAATTGGTAAGGTAGAAGAAGAAACCTGTGTGGACACATCTTTGATGATTGCTGATGACTGGAATACATCAACACCACCTGCAACTTTGTCAGCGTTCAAGTTACCTTTATCAGCGCCCCGATTACCTTTGTCAGCGCTGGATGTGTCAGCGTTCAAACCTGTATCAGCGCCCATTGTTGCTGTGAAAAATCCTTCCAAGTTTAATGGAGATACCTTGGATGTATCAATGACAGGGTGCTTCTTCAAGTTGGTGAGTGCTTCAGCAACATTTAAAGATTCACTAAATTGTGAACTCTTCTCACTGGCTGTATGAATCAGCTCATCCTCTTCATCCTCCCCTTTGGAAGATTCCTCCATTCTACTCCTGCTACTAGGATTCTCCAAAACAGTTACCCGCTCCCTCAATACTTGGAGTTCACGGCCCTGATTATTGACAATTTGTACAAGGCTGACATTTTGCTTTTGCAAGCTAATGACAGCAGCCGTCAATTCATTCAATGTCATAGGTTCCAATCTGCCCTCAGCTAGAATGGGGATTTCACCTCCCAAAATAGAATCATGGGGCATGGATGAGGTCTTAATGATGTTGGGACTGTCTTGACCAGCATCTAAGCTTGTGTCAATAGCCCCAGCCTCATCCATGTCACCAGCCACACTTGTGGAGGTGGTCCTCTCTGCAACAAGGCTAGGACCACTAGAGGAGAACACTCCAGTAGTCCTTTGGCGTTTATTCAACCTAGATTGTAATGGGGTGGAAGATGAGGTAGATCTTGTGGGTGTTGGTTGGTTAAGGGGTGTTTGGGACTGTTCAGGGATGTCATCAGCGTTGGGATTGGCTGTGTCAGCGCCAACATTTTGAGTGTCAGCGTTGACATTGGCTTGGTCAACGTCCATGTTTTCAGGTGAAGGTAATGGTTCAAGGATAGGCTCAAGTTGAGGTGCAGGATCTGGTTGTGGTTGGGCAGCCTGAATTACTTCAATCATGGCTTGGGTGAGGGGTATAGGTCTGTTTGTGGAGATCATTTTGTCAAAAATGGTTTTCTTTTGCTTAGGGATCTCATAAAAATTGTCATGATCCCTAGTACAATATTCTTGTAAATCAAACACCATTTGCAAAAATCTTGGGTAAGCCAAAGTCATTTTACTTCCCTTATTTTTACACATCCCTTCAAAAATCATTTTTGAAAAATTATACCTAAGCCCACGTGACATACAAACCAAAGCACTTGCAATGGACCTGTTTATTTCATTAAAAGCAGTACATTTTGGACTTAAGCATTGAAGAAGGACATGTATCAAATATTTCCAATCCGAGGGAAATTCCTGCTTATGATATTTATTTAAAGTTTTATCAGCAGGAATAGGATAACCCAATTCCCTAAGACCTTGTTCTATTGTTGCAATGGCAAGGGTAGTCACACCATCAACGTCATTAAGACGCAAAGCTTGGCGAACCAAGGCTTCAGTGACCACCCATGTTCTTCCATGAACAGTAGATGTTAATGTAGTCACTCCATTAGCTGTTGTGGAACTTACATTGTTCCAAAACTGTCTAATGTGTGCGACAGGGACTAGTGGTTCATGAGAAAGTGCATACCTTATGGAGGATGCATTTAAAAATGCCACCATTTGTGAATACTGAGGGAACAAATCATTATCAGCGGCCAAGTAAGCTACCATATTATGTTGGCTCTTGAACTCCAATGTCAGATTGTTTGAGTTGAACTTTGGTGCCATATTGAAAGCTGTTTAGGTTATGTGATATGGGAAAAATCTAGGAGAAAAATGTGAGACAAGAAAATATGAATACCCAGAATGAAAAGTTAGCCAAATTTATAGGAGAGATGCATGATTATGATTGGTAAAAAATGAGGCAGTTATATTCAAAGAATAATGATGAAAATATTGAATCAAATATAACTTATCTCATGCATTAATTAAAAGTAACAACTCCCAGAAATTACGGCCAAAGATTAGTCAATAATAACAACTGGGTAGGGTCCACTAGGTGTCAACGGTCAAAAATAGCCCATCAACGCCCAACGGCTATATTTTCTTGTCAGCGTTTGCCTAAAGCCTTGTCAGCGTCACGATTGGACGTAACAGCGTTTGGAGAAAAACTTGTCAGCGTCTAAAAATAAAAATATTTAAAAAGAAAAAGACCTTAACAAAGTAATTTATCCTAAGGGAAATATCTTGCAAGTTGATAATAATTACTGGGCGGCAAGCACTGTCCACTTATGCACACTTGCTTAAGCAAGATAGACACAAATGTACTCAAGTGTCCCTTGCTAACCAAAATACTTACCAACAAAGTTATTTCATAAAATCCTTTGTAACTCCCAGGTAAACCCATAACAAAAATATTCCCAAGTCTCCCAACAGACCACAACCAATTCTAGGCCAAAAATGTCTTGGCAGCATGCATAGTTTGTCAACTTTGCATGCTACAGTGCCTCATGGTTTAGTAAAACTAACCCATACTCACCTGTGGACACAATCTAGAATTGTTACAAGAGTATTATAAGAATACCCAAGAGTCCTAAAGGTTCCTTAAACCTCCCCTTAAACTATGATACATGAGTTTCTCAAAATATATATGAACATTAAAAATTTATGTCAAGATAGGAATATAAATATTCCAACCATCATCCATAAACAAAAACATGTCCAAATAGCTCTTCAAAGATCCATAAGCAACTCTATATCCAATGGCATATAGCTAATATCACCTACACATTTAGATTGAAAACCACAAAACTAACATTGTTGCTGACAGCGCCCCAACAACACTTATCAGCGTTGAAGGAACTCTTGTCAGCGTTAGACAATAATATCTCTAACAACGGCAACATAACACTTGTCAGCGTTAAATTTACCTTTGTCAGTGTTAGAAAAATAAAGTGGAAAAATCTAAATCATCACAAAGACCAATAACAATGCATTATCCTGTACATACTTTTACAAAAAGGTTCCAAAACACATATTAAGTGAGATTAACCATTCCAATATTTGTTACCAAATATTGAAATCTTCCAGTATCAAAAGGTTTAGTTAATAAATCAGCCACATTATCTTCTGTGTCTACCCTATCTGGTTGTATTAAACCTTTCTCAAATCAATCTCTTATAAAATGATGCCTAATTTCTATGTGTTTGGTTTTAGAATGATGTATAGGATTTTTAATAATGCATAAAGTACTGTTATTGTCTACAAAAATCTTGGTATGCATAAAATTATACCCATAATCCAACAGCTGGTTCTGAATCCATAAGACTTGTCCACAACAAGCAGCTGCAGCTACATATTCTGCTTCAGTTGTAGAGTTTGCCACCACTGTTTGTTTCTTGCATTGCCAAGATATCAATCTACTCCCAAGAAATTGACATCCACCAGTTGTGGATTTTCTATCAAACTTGTCACCACCATAGTCAATGTCCGAATATGCAATAAGCTCCAATGGAGAATCTTTTGGGTACCATAAGCCAAGATCTGGATAACATCTCAGGTACCTAAAGATTCTTTTCACAGCAAAAAGGTGACATTCTTTGGGATTCACTTGATGGCGTGCACAAGCACACACAGCAAACATGATGTCAGGTCTTGAGGCTGTAAGATACATCAATGAGCCAATCATTGATCTATAGTGCCTAACATCCACATCTTTTCCAGCTCCAATTTTTCCCCAAGGGTGTTCCCTATCCATAGGAGTGGAGGCACTCTTTTCATGTGGAGAAAAACCAAATTTCTTCAAGATTTCAGCTACATATTTGTCTTGGGAGATGAAGATACCATCTTCTTTCTGCTGAACTTGTAATCCTAGAAAGAAGTTCATCTCACCCATTGCACTCATCTTGAATTTATCTGTCATAAGCGTGGGAAATTCTTCACTCATCTTTGGATTTGTGGATCCAAAAATGATATCATCAACATAGACCTGAACAAGAAAGACATCCTTACCTTTCTTCTTTGTAAAAAATGTCTGATCTATGGTGCCCCTTTTGAAACCATTTTCCACCAAGTAGGTGGACAAAGTACCATACCATGCTCTTGGGGCCTGATGAAGTCCATACATAGCTTTCTTCACTCTATAAACCTTGTCTGGATTCTCAGGATCTTCAAAACCAGGAGGTTGCATGACATATACCTCCTCAACAATTGTTCCATAGAGGAAAGCACTCTTCACATCCATTTGATAAACAGTGAAGTTCATACAAGAGGCATAAGCTAGGAAAATTCTTATAGCTTCAATTCTTGCAACGGGAGCAAAGACCTCTTCATAATCTATCCCTTCCTCTTGTGTATATCCCTGAGCTACCAAACATGCCTTGTTTCTGACCACAATACCCCTTTCATCTTTCTTGTTCCTTAGAACCCATCTTGTCCCAATTGGTCTCACATATCTAGGACAATCAACCAGCTCCCAAACATCCTGTATAGCAAATTGGTGAAGCTCATCCTGCATTTCTTCCACCCAACTAGGTTCTTTGAGAGCATCAAAAATCTTCTTGGGTTCCTGTTGTGACAGAAAACATGCAAACAAACATGTTTGTACAAGAGGGGTATCAACCTTCTTGTGGATATTAGCAATGAAGCTATCATAAGTCTGGTGAGATCTTCTAGTTTGAACAGGAGTCATGATATTCCCAATGATTTGAGAGGGAGGATGATTCTTCAAAGTAGATCTAGGAATTCCATTTTCAAGAATTCTATTGTCTTCAATATCATCCTCCATATTGCTAATATCTTCTTCAGACTCTCTTCCATCTTGAACCTCTTCATTTATTCTTGAAGGTTCACCTTGTTCAAAAGTGGAAGATACGAAATGCTGATGAGTGTTGTCAACGTTGGAATTTTGCTTGTCAGCGCTGGAATTACTTTTGTCAGCGCCAGAATCATTGTTGTCAACGTTTGAGCCATCAGCGTCTGAATTGGTCTTGTCAGCGCTAGAATTGTTCTTGTCAGCGCCTGAATGACCATGCATGTTATCAACTGGTGGTATTGAAGAACCACCTTTATCCTTTCTAGCAGCAGCAGCATAATACTCATCTGTCCATATAGGAAATGTAACATATTCTTGTGTGGGAGATGACTCAACTGCTGGTGGTCCATCCTTCTTAGGAACCTGTGTACCTAAAACATTACCAATTCTCTTTTCCAAAACACTTGAAGTTACTTTCACAATGTCTGGATTAGTAACAGGTATATAATTTAAAGCTCTAGACAAAGGTTCCAAGTCAAACAACCAATTTGGACCACTTTCAGGATCACTAGGTTTACTCTCTAAAAACCTAACATGTACCTTTTCAAGTATACGTTTTTCCTTTTTAATGTAAACCCTATATCCTTTGCTCTGCACTGAGTAACCCATGAAATAGCCTTCATCACCTTTTGCATCAAATTTACCTAGGGCATCACTAGTTTCTAAAACAACTACATGACAGCCAAAAGGCTTGAGAAAGCCAATATTTGGCTTCCTTCCCCAAAGTAACTCATAAGGTGTCTTATTGTGTATTTTGTTGACCAATGCCCTATTTTGAACATAACAAGCTGTGTTAACAGCTTCAGCCCAAAAGGCTATAGGAAAGTGGGCATCAGCCAACATGGTTCTGGCTGCTTCAATTAGGGTTCTATTCTTTCTTTCAGCAACCCCATTTTGCTGTAGGGTTCTAGCTATGCTAAACTGCCGAGTAATCCCTTTCTTGGCACAAAAATCCTCTAGTAACTGATTTCTAAACTCACCCCCATTGTCACTTCTAAGAATTTTGACCTCATTACCACTCTTCTTTTCAATTTGGGTAATGAAATCCATCAAAATTTGGGCAGTTTCACTTTTCTTGGCTAAAAAGAAAGTCCATGTAAACCTGGAAAAATCATCAGTGATGACAAAACAATATGATTTACCCTTCAAACTTTCTATATTAGTTGGACCAAAGAGGTCCATATGCAATAAGTGAAGTGGTTTAGAACTAGAGTGCACCTGTTTAGATTTGAATGAGACCTTGTGCTGCTTGCCCTTAAGACATGCAACACAAGAGTGGTCATTGTGGAAAGCCTTTTCAGGCAAACCATCAACTAAACCAAGTCTCACAAGTCTATTGATATTTTTAAAGTTTATGTGCCCTAATCTCCTGTGCCAAAGATTACTTTCATCTACTGAAGCTTTAACATAAAAACATGACATCATTTTATTATTCATCTTAATTCCATTAAGATTCACATTATATATGTCTTTATGCCTTGGTGTTCTAAATTCTATGTATTTCTCCTCAGGGAGCTTGTAATCTTTGCTTAACACCAAGCACTCAGTATCTGTGAAAAGAACCTTATTTTTGTTATCACACACTTGTGATACACTAAACAAATTATAATCCAGTTCTTTTACCAGGAAGACATTCTCAAAACATAGATTATTGGTGATAAGGGTTCCTTTTCCTGTGATGGTGCCGTAGCCCCCTCCAAAGTATACCTTATCACCATTTTGAATAGGAGTGAAGTTCGTCAGATAGTCTTCCTTTCCTGTCATGTGCCTTGAGCATCCACTAGCCCAATATCCATAATCATTGATCTTCTTTTGAATGCCCTGTACATAAAGAAAACACACTAGTTTTCTTTGGGAACCCAAGTCTCAGAAGACTTGGATTCATCTGGTTGTTCAATAAGAACAGACTTAGTTCTCACAACGACCCCATTTTCATCCCTTTTAGGATGAAAAGTCCAGTTAACCCCAATTGGTCTTGACATGACCTTTGAAATATAATGAAACCTGTTGCATGTCATAGAAAGACCAGTAGAATTAGGGTTTTGGTCTTGTTTTGGTCTCCATGTTAAGCTAGTAGAAGCTTTAGACCCCTTTCCCTGTGGTTGCAAATACCTAGGTTTGGCAGTGTGTCTGTCAGCGCTGAAATTGTTCTTGTCAGCGTCCCGATTGCCTTTATCAGCGTTGAACCTAGGGTTTGCTACAGGAACCCATTGCCTATTGGACCAAGTGTTTGACTTTTGGAAAGGTCTTAGGCCATGTGTGTTAGACCCTCTAGAAAAGAATGGGGCTGGTCTAACAACTTGTGAACTTTTGTTCACAAAGGTTTTGGGTCTGACAGTGTTTGACCTATGTTGACATTTGTCAGCGCTGAAATGGTTCCTAGCAGCGTTGACATTTGAAGCGTTGACACATTTGTATGCCAAATGTGAAAAGCTACCACAAGTGTAACAAGCTTTTCTAGACATAGTCTTAGGTCTAGAAGCAAAGAAGCCTGTTCCATGGTTACTAACTTGGCTTTTTGGTGACCTAGTATTTCTATACATCTCTGCATACTTAACACTAGGTTTTCTAACAGTTTGTGAGCCAAGGTCAACAGCTTTGCCAGTGGTTGGGTGTGTGATTTTAATAGGTGTAGGATCATGGCTCGTGATTGGTGTGGGCTCATTTGGACTTTCACACAACAACCCTCCCTTAACAAATAAAGTGTGGTTATCTTTCTTCCACTCATCTAGGTCAGTCAGTTTTTGATTAAACTCTTCAACTGGGGAGGTCACTCTAGGTGGAGGAATGAATTCCTTCTCTTGGAGTTCTGGCAAGCCAGTCCAAGATAAGTCCTTTGATTGGACACCATAGAAATCCCCAGCTGGTGGTGGAACACCAGTATAATCTTTCATCCCAATCCCACTCATGTCCTTAGAGTCTCTTTGCTTACTAACACACTCTCCTAGGGCTTGTGTGGCCTTATTAAATCTCTGGATTTTAAGACTCACATTATCTTTATTTTTGTTAGCCTCATCTAACTTAGCTATCAAATCAAGATTAACCCTGTTTGTGATATCTTGAATATCTTTACTTTGATGTAACTCGTGATTTAAGATATTTATTTTATCCTTTAATTCAAACTCCATTTTCTTATACTCAGCTACTGTCCTTTCTGTTTGGGTGAGAGCAATTTGATAATTAGATACTTTGCATCTTTCAGCACTTGCCTCATCTAATAATTTTACTATCTCTTGATTTAGTTTTTCAGTATTTAAACGACAACCCTTAGAACAGAAAGCATCATCATATACCTCATTATCTGATGAAGAGGAGGAGTGTGCCATGAGAGCATATTCAACATGCTCTTCTTTAACTTCAGCAACCAATGCTTTGTCCTCTTCCTCATCCTTAGCCAAAAAGTTCCAGCTCCAGTCCCATCCTCCAACACCATCAATTTGTTGAACAGCTACCATGGCCTTGGAATCTTGGCTATTAACCATTTGGCTTGAAGGTTTACCAGCATCAGATCTTCTTGGAGATCTACATTCCCTCATAAAGTGCCCCATACGATGACAGTTGTAGCACTCAACTTTGAATTTGTCAAATCCAGCAACATCCTTAGCATCAAAGGTCATCTTCTTCTTGAACCTTTTATTAAACCTGTTTGCTCTTAAACTTACAAGAGCCATAGTCCACTTGATGTCCATCTCTTCCAATTGCTCATCACTTATTTGCTCAAGATCCTCATATGTAATCCTTGAATCACTGGGAAAAGAAGCAATGAATGCACACACAGTATCTAGATCTAAACCAGCAGGTTTAAGTCCATCAGCGCCAAAGTTGTGAGTGTCAACGCTTGAGTATGAGGCGCTGACAGGATATGATCCAGCGCTGACAGGATGTGTTCCAACGCTGATAGGATGTGATCCAGCGTTGACACATGTAGATCCAGTGACTGGATGTCCATAGGAGTTCATGGAATCAAATTGACCTTCACTTTTTGAGAAGAAGGCCATGTTGCTACTGGAAGTTTTATTATCACTCTCCAAAAGCCATTCATTCTCCAACAGTCTTAGTTTGTTGAAGATGTCATCAAACCTAGAGGTTTTGTGGGTGTTATTGACAAGAATGGATCTTGCCTCAATCTTCCATACATCACCAAAGCTTTTGAGAAAAGTAGCATTCAAGTCAGGGTCATCAATCTGTGTTCCCATGAAGGAAAGTTGACTTGTAATGTCAAGCAGTCTACTTCTCACACTGCTGAGATTCTCATTGGGTTGAGCCTTAAAGACAGCATACTCATGCATGAGTTGCTTCTTCTTTTCTTCTTTTGTGTCAGCATTGCCACCATGTGCTACTTCAAGAGCTTCCCAAAGCTCTTTTGCAGACTCAAAGCGTTTGTACTTGTGCTGATTCTCATGACCCAAGGCGTGTTTCATGATGTTCAAAATTTTCATGTCCACCCTGTTCTTGGCTATATCTTCAGCAGATACAGCTCTTCCATCTTCAGGCTTTTCCTTCTTATCAGCTTCAGGACAATTAGGAACAGCTATCCTTGTGGCAATAGCATTAGCAATCTTTTGAGCTTTGTTGAATGTGTTCCCATATTCAACAATCTCCCAAAGAGTGTAGTCATGGATGGCTACATATTGCTCAAAATTGGACTTCCAAAGCTCAAAGTTCCTGGCATCAAACATGGGAATTTTGATACTAGGGTTTGTGGTGTTGCTTTGTAGCAAAACAGGAGCAGGAGGTTGTTTTGAGCCAGACATGATGTTTTTAGGGTTTTGAGAATTTTAGGGTTTCATTGTTTTAGGGTTTTTGGTGTTTTAGGGTTCTTGCGTTACTTAAAGATCAAAAGTTTCTCAACAAGCTCTGATACCACTTGTTGATCCCAAACTTAGATCGATTAAGCTTTGTGTATACGAGATTAGATCAAGTAATACACGTAGAGAAACCTTTGCTTATGAATAAAGTAACTAAGTGTTATGCGGAATTAACACTTAACCTAGAACACAAAGATGTTAAACAAACTTTCACTTGTATTAGAATAATCGAACTTGATTACAATGAAAGAGGTTTAACTTGTGAAAACTTATTATAACTGATGATTAACATTAACCTAAAAGATCTTCTTTTATAGATTAAGAAGTCTTGTACAAGAAGCTACGAATCAACTATTCTAGGTAAAGATAATAATGGAAAATACAATGTCGAGTTTATCTTTACCATATACAAATAAAGAAACAAAAGATTCGTATAAGATAACTTCCATCAGTGCTTGTCTTCAAGGCTATCAGCGTTGACTTTCCTAACTGTCAACGCTTGGCTGTCAGCGTCCAATGTCATCTTATCAGCGCTTGAACTCTTCTTATCAGCGTCTAGTGAACTGACCCATAATTTATTCCCAACAGACTTATGGAAGTTCAACTTTGAACAATATCTGGGGATCTATGATTACACACTCTGGGAGATTATTGAATATGGAAACTAATTCAATAAGGCTCAAAAGATTCTTGATGCCATTAGTCAAAGAACAGCTGTTGAAGGATGCCCTGAAGAGGATAAGAAAGAAAAACCTGGAGAAGAGCTGTAGGTGCTGAAGATATTGCAAAGAAAAGGGTTGACATGAAAGCCCTAAATATTCTGAAAGTCTCTTTGGGACAAGAAAACCAGCACAAATATAGAGGCTATGAATCTGCTAAGGATCTTTGGGAAGCACTTGATGTTGCATATGGTGGCAATGCAGACACTAAGGAAGAAAAGAAAAAGCAACTTCTGCATGATTATGCTGTCTTCAAAGCTCAATCCAATGAGAAACTGAGTAGTATGAGAAGCAGATTGCTTGACATTACAAGCAAGTTGTCCTTCATGGGGACACAAGTTGGTGATGTTGACACCAATGCTACCTTTCTTAAAAGTCTTGGTGAGGCATGGAAGATTGAGGCAAGATCTATTCTTGCCAACAATACTTACAAGAGCTCCTCGTTTGATGACATCTACAACAAACTAAGACTGTTGGAAGATGAAACTCTTTCAGAGCATGGAAGCAAATCTACCACCAGCAACATGGCCTTCTTCTCTCATAGTGAAGGTCAATTCAATCAGAAGGACTCTTATATGCATCCAGTTACTGGATCATCATATGTCAGCGCTGGAACAAGTCCTGTCAACGTCTCCTATTCAGACGCTGACACATTCAATAATGACTCCCCAAGAGTTAAACCTGCTGGTTTAGATTTGGATATTGTTTGTGCTTACATTGCTTCTTTGCCCAATGGTTCAGCGATTACATATGAGGACCTTGAGCAGATAAGTGATGAGCACTTGGAAGAGATGGACATCAAGTGGAACATGGCTCTTGCTAGTATAAGAGCAAATAGGTGGAATAGAAGGTTCAAAAAGAAGATGACCTTCAATGTTAAAGACACAGCTGGATTTGATAAATCCAAAGTTGAATGCTACAACTGTCATCGTATGGGGCACTTCATGAGGGAATGCAGATCTCCTAGAAGATCTGATGCTGGTAAACCCTCAAGTCAGATTGTTAAAGCTCAGGATTCCAAAGCTATGGTTGCAGTTCAAGGAATTGATGGTACAGAATGGGATTGGAGCTATCTGGCTAAGGATGTTGAAGAGGATAAAGCTTTGGTTGCTGATATTGAAGAAGAAGAGCATGTTGAATATGCTCTCATGGCACACTCCTCCTCTTCATCTGATAATGAGGTATATGATGATGCTTTTTGTAGCAAAGGTTGTAGGTTAAACACTGAAAGACTTAACAAAGAGGTGTTAAAACTAAAAGTTGATATGAGTACTGAAAGGTGTAAATTGTCTAATTAGCAACTAGCTCTTACTGAAACTGAGAAAACCGTTTCTGAATACAAGAAAACGGAATTTGACTTAAAAGATAAGATCAATATCTTAAAACATGAGCTAGAGGGTAGTATGGATGTTAGGAACATCATGACAAAGGTTAATAGAGACCTACAGGCTAAGTTAGATGAGGCCATTAAGAATAAAGATAATGTTGACCTCAAAATTCAAAGATTTGATAGAGCCACCCAATCTCTAGGAGACTGTGTAGCTAAACAAAGGGATTCTAAGGACATGACTGGGATTGGGATGAATGATTACTCTTTGGTTCCACCACCAGCTGGTGACTTCTATGGTGTCCAGAGAAGGGACTTATCTTGGACTGGTTTACCAGAGCTCCAAGAGGAGGAATTTATTCCTCCACCAAGAGTTGTCACTCCAGTGGAAGAGTATCAACAAAAATTGACTGACCTAAATGAGTGGAAGAAAGCTAACCCTACTTTATTTGTTAAGGGAGGTTTGCTTTGTGAAAGTCCCAATGAATCTCCACCCATTAAGGTTACTAACCCAATCACTGGTAAACCTGTTGACCTAGGCTCAAACACTGTTAGAAGACCTACCATTAAATATGCAGAGATGTATAGGAATAATAGGTCATCCAAGAGCCAAGTTAGCAATCATGGAACAGGTTTCTTCTCTTCTAGACCTAAGGTTGTGTCTAAGAAAGCCTATTACACTTGTGGTAGCTTTTCACATTTGGCATACAAGTGTGTCAACGCTCCCAAAGTCAGCGCTGACAGGAACAATTTCAGCGCTGACAGGAAGAAAGTCAACGTTGTTAGAAAGTCAAACGTTGTCAGACCCAAACCTTGTGTGAAGCAGAGTCCACAAGTGATTAGACCTGCCCCATTCTTTTCTAGAAGGTCTAACACTCATGGACAAAGACCATTTCAAAAGACAAACACCTGGTCAAATAGGCAATGGGTTCCTGTAGCAAACCCTAGGTTCAACGCTGACAAGGGTAATTTCAGCGTTGACAGGACGAATTCTAACGCTGACAGAAACGTGACCAGACCTAAATATTTGCAGCCACAACGTAAGGGGTCTAAAGCTTCTTCAAGCTTAACATGGAGACCCAAGAAAGATCAAAACCCTAATGATAATGGGATTTCAATGACTTGCAATAGATTTAATTACATTTCAAAGGTCATTACAAATCCTATTGGGGTTAACTGGGTATTTCATCCTAAAAAGGATGAGAATGGGGTTGTTGTGAGAACTAAGTCTGTTCTTATTGAACAACCAGATGAATCCAAGTCTTTTGAGACTTAGGTTCCCAAAGAAAACTAATTTGTTTTCTTTATGTGTAGGGCATTCAAAGACAGATCAATGATTATGGATATTGGGATAGTGGATGCTCAAGGCACATGACAGGGAAGGAAGACTATCTGACGAATTTCACCCCTATTAAAGATGGTGATAAGGTATACTTTGGAGGTGGCTATGGCACCATTACAGGCAAAGGAACCCTTCTCACCAATAATCTGCGTTTTGAGAACGTCTTCCTGGTAAAAGAACTTGATTATAATCAGTTTAGTGTATCACAAGTATGTGATAACAAAAATAAAGTTCTTTTTACTGATACTGAGTGTTTAGTGTTAAGCAAGGATTTTAAGATCCCTGATGAGAAATATATTGAGTATAGAACACCTAGGCATAAGGACATATATAATGTGAATTTAAATGGGATTAAAATGAATACAAATATCTCTTGTTTTTATGCTAAGGCCTCAGTAGATGAGAGTAATTTGTGGCACAGGAGACTAGGGCACATAAATTTTAAAAATATAAATAGACTTGTGAGGCTTGGTTTAGTTGATGGTTTGCCTGAGAAGGCCTTCCACAATGACCACTCTTGTGTTGCATGTCTTAAAGGCAAGCAGCACAAGGTCTCATTCAAGTCCAAACAGGTGCATACTAGTTCCAGACCTCTTCATATGCTACACATGGACCTCTTTGGTCCAACTAATATAGAAAGTTTGAATGGCAAGTCATATTGCTTTGTTGTCACAGATGACTTTTCTAGGTTTACTTGGACATTCTTTCTAGCCATGAAGAGTGACACAACTGATGTTCTTATTGATTTTATCACTCAGATTGAGAAAAGGTCTGGCAATGAGGTTAAAATGCTTAGGAGTGATAATGGTGGAGAATTTAGGAACAAGAAGCTAGATGATTTCTGTGCCAGGAAAGGAATTACTAGGCAATTTAGCATTGCTAGAACCCCACAACAAAATGGGGTTGCTGAGAGGAAAAATAGAACCCTAATTGAAGCAGCCAGAACAATGTTGGCTGATGCTCACTTTCTAATAGCCTTTTGGGCCGAGGCTGTTAATACAGCTTGCTATGTGCAAAATAGAGCATTGGTTAACAAAATTCAGAACAAAACACCTTATGAGTTACTTTGGGGTAGAAAACCTAATATTGGTTTTCTCAGACCTTTTGGTTGTCATGTAGTAGTATTAGATACTAGTGATGCCTTAGGGAAATTTAGTGCAAAAGGTGATGAGGGCTATTTCATGGGGTATTCAGTCCAGAGCAAGGGTTATAGGGTTTATCTTAAAGAGGACAAACGTATAGTTGAGAGAGTACATGTTAGGTTCTTAGAGAATAAACCTAGTGATCCTGAAAATGGTCCTAATTGGTTGTTTGATTTGGAACCCTTATCTAGAACTTTAAATTATATGCCTGTCACTAATACAGACATTGTGAAGGTAACTTCTTCAAATGTTGTGGAGGAACAAGTTGTTAATGTTTCAGGTACACAGGTTCATGAGAAGGTTGGATCACAAGAAGAAAAGGCATCTCCTACATTTGAATATGTCACAATTCCCATTTGGACAGATGCTTTTGCTGCTGCTGCTGCTGCTGGACAAGATAATGGTGGTTTCCAAATACCACCAGATACAAACATGCATGGTTCTTCAGGCGCTGACAAAGGCAAATCTAGCGCTGACAATACCAATTCAGACGTTGATGGCTCGGACGTTGACAACAACATTTCAAGCGTTGTTAGCCCAAGCGCTGACAAACAAGGTTCAGACGTTGACAACACTTATGGGCATCTTTTCTCTTCCAGTTTTGAACAAGGTGGACCTTCCAATATACATGAAGAGGTTCATGTTGATCAAAGAGAGTCTGATGAAGAAGATATTGGCAACATGGAGCGTGAAGTTGAGGACACCAGACTTTTTAAAGGAGGGGATCTTACTTCCACAATGAAGAATCACCCCACATCTCAGATCATTGGTGATATTAGGACTCCAGTTCAGACTAGAAGATCTCATCAAGGTCTTGGTGAGTTTATTGCCAATATACACAAGAAGGTTGATACCCCTCTTGTGCAAGCATGTTTGTTTGCATGTTTTCTGTCACAAGAAGAACCCAAGAAAATATTTGATGCTCTCAAAGAACCAAGTTGGGTGGAAGCAATGAAGGTGATGTATCCCAGTCATCATCTATCATCAAGGAGGTTTCTACTCAGGTATTACCATCTACCTTACCAACCATTGCATCATCAAATAAGGGCAAGGGTAAAATGGTAGAAGAATTTGTTCCAAAAGATGCAGCCCAAGTTGAATTTGATAGAAGATTGGCTGAACAATTGATGGAACAAGATGAAAAGGAGAAGTCACCATTTGTTATGACTTCAGAAGAAGAAAGTGATGAAGCTAGCTCAGACTCAAGTGTAATGATTATAGAACCAGAAAGGCTTGAGTATGGAGATGAGTTGGCCAAAGAGAAGCTGAGAGAGTTGAAATTGTAGGTTGACTTTGACATGCAAGAGGTGGTTCAAATGTACAATTCTTGGGAAGAAAGCTGCATGGATAATCCAGACTTGACCATTTCAGATCAAATATGGGGTTTGGAGCTTCTTCTTAGAGTTCAGAAGGATTGTAAGGTGATTTTGAAACACAAGGCAAGCAATATTCTCTCAGAATTAAAAAGGGATAGAAGGGAGCTCTACTTTATGTTGCTCAGATGTCATGGAGTTGGATGGACATATCAAAAGTTGAAGGCTTTGACATTTGATGAGTTGGAAAACAGGGCTTATCCCATCTGGGTGAGAGTGCAGGAAGCAAACACTCTCAGACTTCTTTCAGATGAAAGAAAGGAGCAACTTGCAGAAGAAATGGAAATCAAGAAAGCTATGATGATTCCCAGGCCAGTGAAGAAGGGATTTAAATTTGAGTTTCCAAAAGATATGGATCCACTATATCCAAGTGAAGCAGTTATAAGAAAGAGCCTCAAGCTCTACCCATTAGAAGCTTCAGATATGGTGCAAGTGTTACCATTAGATTCCAGGAATCCAATTGTGAGCTATGAAGAAGATGAATGTGGATTCTGGAAGATTGGCAGATTTGGAAAGGAGGTATACACTTTTACCACTCTCATATCTTTATTTGCAAGTTGTGATAGAGAAGACTTGGTGGACCTTTGGAGGTTGCTGGAGACCAAGTATGAGGCTGAAGCACCAACTTCAGCTAATGGAATAAAACTTTGGACCACATTCAAAAGAATGTGTGGGACAAAAGATGAAGATCCTGCAATATGGAAGGATCTTGAAGATGACCTCAGTGGTCTTCAATGGAGGTTATATTCAGCTGCTGGTGTATACCATTTGAGTTCTACAAAGTTTGCTGAGTATCTACTTGTGGATGCTCAGTATTTCATATCCAAGGCTGTTTTGGAAAAGATAAAGGACACTCAGCTGGAAATAGATTATTCAAGTGACGTGGCAAAAGATTTGATCAGATTTATTCATTACCAATATGAGAAGATTTGTAAGACTCCTTCTAGTCCTTAATGCTTATTCAGAAACTTGATCATAAGAGTGGATATCAAGTTTACGGGAGGATTGTTGGGAATAAATTAAGGCCAGATCACTTGAACGCTGACAAGATTTTTCCAAGCGTTGTTGTGACCAAATTGGACGCTGACATGGCTTTAGGCAAACGTTGACAGGATTATAGTCGTTGGGCGTTGATAGGTTATTTTTGACCGTTGACACTCAATGGTACCTACCCAGTTGTTACTTTTTGACATATTTTCAAGCCGTAATTTTAGGAGTTGTTACTTTCATTTAATGCATGAGATAACTTATAACTTTTTCAATATTTTCATGATTGATTTTTGAAAATCTTTGCCTATTTTTGGGCCAATCACATGCATTCTTTCTCTCCTATAAATTTGGCTCCTATTTTAAAATAGGGTATCTATAATTCTTGTCTAACACTTTTCTCTTATCAACTTCATCTTCTTCACTTAAAATTAACAGCTTTCATCAATGGCACCAAAGTTTAACTCAGCAGAATTGGCATTGGGGTTCAGATCACAACACAACATGATTGCTTATCTTGAAGCTAATGATGATCTGTTTCCTCAATACACACAAATGGTGGCGTATTTGAACGCATCCCCATTAAGGTATGCTCTTTCTCATGCACCACTCATTCCAGTCACACATATTAAGCAGTTTTGGAGCACTGTTAGTTCCTCAACAGTTAATGGAGTGACCACATTAACTTCTATTGTTCATGGAGGTCTTGGGTGGTTACTAAGGCTTTGGTACGCCAAGCCTTGCATCTTGATGATGCTGATGGTATAGTCACCCTTCCCATAAATGAAATAGAACAAGGGCTTAGGGCTTTGGGATATCCCTTTCCTGATGAAGAAAAGTACTTTTTTGAAAATGTCATAACTTAGGTTGTAGAAGTCCGTTTCATGCGTGGGACGAGGCGAATCAAAGGCCAAAACGAGGGGAACGTAGCTGTAACCTAACTTTGTTGGGTTACGGAAATTTTGAGGCCCGAAACACTATATTTAATGAGATATTTTCATTTTTATCAATTTTTCACATTTTGTTGGATATTGTTTTTGGGCTCAGGTACCACCCATTTATATTCAATGGTTTATTTCGATCATACTAGTAATGCCAAGTTATTAGTAATAGATTATAATTTAACTTGGCAATCATAGACAAAATATTTAATATGACATTTCTAAGTCCCGGGATCGTTAAGCAACAATTGGTTACATAAGATGTTTTGTTCATTCGTTGGGTATATTATCCACCTTTGAATGTCGTTTTTGTCTTGATCAAATAATGATAAATGTTGTTGGAGTTCACTCATATCTTTAATATCAATACATGGTGTGTATTAATGATTTCATTGTCTAGTGAAACCAATATTACTTTACCAACTAATTTGCAACCTTCATGCCTAGTCAAAACATAGCCAAACCCGACCAAAACATGCTAAAGGCCTCCAAAACATGATCACAACAATCAAAACATAGTGGAAGTACATTTACCCTGGATTTGGGATGGTTTTACCGGGTTATTCAGACTTTCTCCGATTTTTACAGTTTAAGTTCCCTTTTAGTCAATTTTGACCGGTTTCGAATGTATTAGCCCGCATCGACCGTATTTGGATGTGTGTGACCATGTTTAAAAGTTATTAAGTTAGTATGTGACAATGAAAATATATACATAACCCAAGTAAGAAAATACGTGATGATGGTGATCCCAAGAACCAGTATCCATAAGCTAAAATTCAATTTAACTTGCAAAGTCGTGTAACTAAATTAAAAATTAAACTTCCAATATAAGAGAAACTTTTTAATTTGACCTTTCAAACTCTTAGAATAGTTAAGAACATGTTGATAGATGCTATGTTTTGTTCATTAGGTTTGTATGTTATCCATCTTTGTAGGTTTCGTAAGGAAAATCAATGTCATTGTGTTGTTGATGAAACAATAATAAATGTTGTTAGAGCTCAACCATATATTTTATATCATTTGATTATGTGTCATCACGATGTTCCTTGTCTAATAAAACAACATCTACTTCACCACCTAAATTTTAACATTTAAGCCTGGTCAAAACATAGTTAATCCCAACCGAAACCTGACAAAGACTCCCAAACCATGATCAAAACAATCAAACCCAAGTGGAAATTGAATCTACAAGGATTTGGCATGGTTTCCCCGTATTATTAATACTTTCCCCGGGTTTGCCCGCTTAAATTCCATTTTGGTCTATTTTGGTTGGTTCGGAAGGTTTGATGGATGTACAAGTGTAGAAGATAGAGCCCAAACATATTTGGTTGCCCAATATCGCGTGAAGAAAAGTACTTTTTTGAAAATGTCATAACTTAGATTGTAGAAGTCCGTTTCAGGCGCGGGACGAGGCGAATCGAAGGCCAAAACGAGGGGAACGTAGCTGTAACCTAACTTTGTTGGGTTATAGAAATATCGAGGCCCGAAACACTATATTTTATGAGATATTTTCATTTTTATCAATTTTTCACATTTTGTTGGATAATGTTTTTGGGCTCAGATCCGACCCATTTACATTCAAGGGTTTATTTCGATCATACTATTAATGCCAAGTTATTAATAATAGATTATAAGTTAACTTGGAAATCATAGACAAAAGTTTTAATATGACATTTCTAAGTCCCGAGATCGTTAAGTAACAGTTGGTTACATAAGATGTTTTGTTCATTCGTTTGGTATTTTATCCATCTTTGAATGTCGTTTTTGTCTTGATAAAATAATGATAAATGTTGTTGTAGTTCACTTATATCTTTAGTACCAATACATGGTGTGTATTAATGATTTCATTGTCTAGTGAAATCAATATTACTTTACCAACTAATTTGCAACCTCCAAGCCTAGTCAAAACATAGCCAAACCCGACCAAAACATGCTAAAGGCCCCCAAAACATGATCCCAACAATCAAAACATAGTGGAAATACATTTACCCTAGATTTGGGATGGTTTTACCGTGTTATTTAGACTTTCTCCGGTTTTTACAGTTAAGTTCCTTTTTGGCCAGTTTTGGCCGGTTTCAAATGGATTAGCCCGCATCGACCGTATTTGGATGTGTGTAACCATGTTTAAAAGTTATTAAGTTAGTATGTGACAATGAAAATATATACATAACCCATGTAAGAAAATGCATGATGATGGTGAACCCAAGAACCAGTATCCATAAGCTAAAATTCAATTTAACTTTCAAGGTCGTGTAACTAAACAATACATTAAAAACTAAACTTCCAATATAAGAGAGACTTTTTAATTTAACCTTTCAAAGTCCTAGCATAGTTAAGAACATGTTGATAGATGCTATGTTTTGTTCATTAGTTTTGTATGTTATCCATCTTTGTAGGTTTCCTAAGGAAAATCAATGTCATTGTTTTGTTGATGAAACAATAATAAATGTTGTTAGAGTTCACCCATATATTTTATATCATTTAATTGTGTATCATCACGATGTTCCTTGTCTCATAAAACAACATCTACTTCACCACCTAATTTTTAACATTTAAGCCTAGTCAAAACATAGTTAATCCCAACCGAAACCTGACATAGACTCCCAAACCACGATCAAAACAATCAAACCCAAGTGGAAATTGTATCTACATGGATTTGGCATGGTTTGCCCGTATTATTCGTACTTTCCTCGGGTTTGCCCGCTTAAATTCCATTTTTGTCTATTTTGGTTAGTTCAGAAGATTTGATGGATGTAGAAGTGTAGAAGATAGAACCCAAACATATTTGGTTGCCCAATATCGCGTGAAGAAAAGTACTTTTTTGAAAATATCATAACTTAGGTTGTAGAAGTCCGTTTCAGGCACGGGACGAGGCGAATCGAAGGCCAAAATGAGGGGAACGTAGCTGTAACCTAACTTTGTTGGGTTACGGTAATTTTGAGGCCCGAAACACTATATTTTATGAGATATTTTCATTTTTATCAATTTTCATATTTTGTTGGATATTGTTTTTGGGCTCAGGTCCGACCCATTTATATTCAAGGGTTTATTTCGATCATACTAGTAATGCCAAGTTATTAGTAATAGATTATAAATTAACTTGGCAATCATAGACAAAATATTTAATATGACATTTCTATGTCCCGGGATCGTTAAGCAATAGTTGGTTACATAAGATGTTTTGTTCATTCGTTGGGTATATTATCCACCTTTGAATGTCGTTTTTGTCTTGATCAAATAATTATAAATGTTGTTTAGTTCACTCATATCTTTAACATCAATACATGGTGTGTATTAATGATTTCATTGTCTAGTGAAACCAATATTACTTTACCAACTAATTTGCAACCTCCAAGCCTAGTCAAAACATAGACAAACCCGACCAAAACATGCTAAAGGCCCCCAAAACATGATCACAACAATCAAAACATAGTGGAAATGCATTTACCCCAGATTTGGGATGGTTTTACTGGGTTATTCAGACTTTCTCCGGTTTTTACAGTTTAAGTTCCCTTTTTTGGCTGGTTTCGAATGGTTTAGCCCACATCAACCGTATTTGGATGTGTGTGACCATGTTTAAAAGTTATTAAGTTAGTATGTGATAATGAAAATATATACATAACCCAAGTAAGAATATACGTGATGATGGTGAACCCAAGAACCAGTATCCATAAGCTAAAATTCAATTTAACTTGCAAGGTCGTGTAACTAAACAATACATTAAAAATTAAACTTCCAATATAAGAGAAACTTTTTAATTTGACCTTTCAAAGTCCTAGCATAGTTAAGAACATGTTGATAGATGTTATGTTTTGTTCATTAGTTTTGTATGTTATCCATCTTTGTAGGTTTCCTAAGGAAAATCAATGTCATTGTTTTGTTGATGAAACAATAATAAATGTTGTTAGAGCTCAACCATATATTTTATATCATTTGATTGTGTGTCATCACGATGTTCCTTGACTAATAAAACAACATCTACTTCACCACCTAAATTTTAACATTTAAGCCTGGTCAAAACATAGTTAATCCAAACCGAAACCTGACAAAGACTCCCAAACCATAATCAAAACAATCAAACCCATGTGGAAATTGAATCTACAAGGATTTGGCATGGTTTCCCCGTATTATTCATACTTTCCCCGGGTTTGCCTGCTTAAATTCCATTTTGGTCTTCTTTGGTTGGTTCAGAAGGTTTGATGGATGTACAAGTGTAGAAGATAGAGCCCAAACATATTTGGTTGCCCAATATCGCGTGAAGAAAAGTACTTTTTTGAAAATGTCATAACTTAGGTTGTAGAAGTCCGTTTCAAACGCAGGACGAGGCGAATCTAAGGCCAAAACGAGGGGAATGTAGCTGTAACCTAACTTTGTTGGATTACAGAAATTTCGAGGCCCGAAAAACTATATTTTATGAGATATTTTCATTTTTATCAATTTTTCACATTTTGTTGGATATTGTTTTTGGGCTCAGGTCCCACCCATTTACATTCAAGGGTTTATTTCGATCATACTATTAATGCCAAGTTATTAATAATAGATTATAAATTAACTTGGCAATCATAGACAAAAATTTTAATATGACATTTCTAAGTCCCGAGATCGTTAAGTAACAGTTGGTTACATAAGATGTTTTGTTCATTCGTTTGGTATTTTATCCATCTTTCAATGTCGTTTTTGTCTTGATCAAAAAATGATAAATGTTGTTGTAGTTCACTCATATCTTTAATACCAATACATGGTGTGTATTAATGATTTCATTGTCTAGTGAAACCAATATTACTTTACCAACTAACTTGCAACCTCCAAGCCTAGTCAAAACATAGTCAAACCCGACCAAAACATGCTAAACGCCCCCAAAACATGATCACAACAATCAAAACATAGTGGAAATAGATTTACCCTAAATTTGGGATGGTTTTACCGGGTTATTCAGACTTTCTCCGGTTTTTACAGTTTAAGTTCCCTTTTGGCCAGTTTTGGCCGGTTTCGAATGGTTTAGCCCGCATCGACCGTATTTGTATGTGTGTAACCATGTTTAAAAGTTATTAAGTTAGTATGTGACAATGAAAATATATACATAACCCAAGTAAGAAAATACGTGATGATGGTGAACCCAAGAACCAGTATCCATAAGCTATAATTCAATTTAACTTGCAAGGTCGTGTAACTAAACAATACATTAAAAATTAAACTTCCAATATAAGAGATACTTTTTAATTTAACCTTTCAAAGTCCTAGCATAGTTAAGAACATGTTGATAGATGCTATGTTTTGTTCATTAGTTTTGTATGTTATCCATCTTTGTAGGTTTCCTAAGGAAAATCAATGTCATTGTTTTGTTGATGAAACAATAATAAATGTTGTTAGAGCTCACCCATATATTTTATATCATTTAATTGTGTGTCATCACGATGTTCCTTGTCTAATAAAACAACATCTACTTCACCAACTAATTTTTAACATTTAAACCTAGTCAAAACATAGTTAATCCCAACCGAAACCTGACAAAGACTCCCAAACAACGATCAAAACAATCAAACCCAAGTGGAAATTGTATCTACACGGATTTGGCATGGTTTGCCCGTATTATTCATACTTTCCCTGGGTTTGCCCGCTTAAATTCCATTTTGGTCTATTTTGGTTGGTTTGGAAGGTTTGATGGATGTAAAAGTGTAGAAGATAGAGCCCAAACGTATTTGGTTGCCCAATATCGCGTGAAGAAAAGTAATTTTTTGAAAATGTCATAACTTAGTTTGTAGAAGTCCTTTTCAGGCGCGGGACGAGGCGAATCGAAGGCCAAAACGTGGGAACGTAGTTGTAACCTAACTTTGTTGGGTTACGGAAATTTTGAGGCCCGAAACACTATATTTTATGAGATATTTTCATTTTTATCAATTTTTCACATTTTGTTGGATATTGTTTTTGGGCTCAGGTCCGACCCATTTATATTCAATGGTTTATTTCGATCATACTATTAATGCCAAGTTATTAGTAATAGATTATAAATTAACTTGGCAATCATAGACAGAATATTTAATATGACAATTGTAAGTCTCGGGATCGTTAAGCAACAATTGGTTACATAAGATGTTTTGTTCATTCGTTGGGTATATTATCCACCTTTGAATGTCGTTTTTGTCTTGATCAAATAATGATAAATGTTGTTGGAGTTCACTCATATGTTTAATATCAATACATGGTGTGTATTAATGATTTCATTGTCTAGTGAAACCAATATTAATTTACCAACTAATTTGCAACCTCCAAGCCTAGTCAAAACATAGCCAAACCCGAACAAAACATGCTAAAGGCCCCCTAAACATGATCACAACAATCAAAACATAGTGGAAATACATTTACCCTAGATTTGGGATGGTTTTACCGGGTTATTCAGACTTTCTCCGGTTTTTACAGTTTAAGTTCCCTTTTGGCCAGTTTTGGCCGATTTCGAATGGTTTAGCCCGCATCGACCGTATTTGGATGTATGTAACCATGTTTAAAAGTTATTAAGTTAGTATGTGACAATGAAAATATATACATAACCCAAGTAAGAAAATACATGATGATGGTGAACCCAAGAACTAGTATCCATAAGCTAAAATTCAATTTAACTTGTAAGGTCGTTAACTAAACAATACATTAAAAATTAAACTTCCAATACAAGAGATACTTTTTAATTTAACATTTCAAAGTCCTAGCATAGTTAAGAACATGTTGATCGATGCTATGTTTTGTTCATTAGTTTTGTATGTTATCCATATTTGTAGGTTTCCTAAGGAAAATCAATGTCTTTGTTTTGTTGATGAAACAATAATAAATGTTGTTAGAGCTCACCCATATATTTTATATCATTTAATTGTGTGTCATCACGATGTTCCTTGTCTAATAAAACAACATCTACTTCACCACCTAATTTTTAACATTTAAGCCTAGTCAAAACATAGTTAATCCCAACCGAAACCTGACAAAGACTCCCAAACCACGATCAAAACAATCAAACCCAAGTGGAAATTGTATCTACCCGGATTTGGCATGGTTTGCCCGTATTATTCAGACTTTCCCTGGGTTTGCCCGCTTAAATTCCATTTTGGTCTATTTTGGTTGGTTCGGAAGGTTTGATGGATGTACAAGTGTAGAAGATAGAGCCCAAACGTATTTGGTTGCCCAATATCGCGTGAAGAAAAGTACTTTTTTGGAAATGTCATAACTTAGGTTGTAGAAGTCCGTTTCAGGCGCGGGACGAGGCGAATAGAAGGCCAAAACGAGGGGAACGTAGCTGTAACCTAACTTTGTTGGGTTACGGAAATTTTGAGGCCCGAAACACTATATTTTATGAGATATTTTCGTTTTTATCAATTTTTCACATTTTGTTGGATATTGTTTTTGGGCTCAGGTCCGACCAATTTATATTCAGTGGTTTATTTCGATCATACTAGTAATGCCAAGTTATTAGTAATAGATTATAAATTAACTTGGCAATCATAGACAGAATATTTAATATGACATTTCTAAGTCTCGGGATCGTTAAGCAACAGTTGGTTACATAAGATATTTTGTTCATTCGTTGGGTATATTATCCACCTTTGAATGTCGTTTTTGTCTTGATCAAATAATGATAAATGTTGTTGGAGTTCACTCATATCTTTAATATCAATACATGGTGTGTATTAATGATTTCATTGTCTAGTGAAACCAATATTACTTTACCAACTAATTTGCAACCTTCATGCCTAGTCAAAACATAGCCAAACCCGACCAAAATATGCTAAAGGCCTCCAAAACATGATCACAACAATCAAAACATAGTGGAAATACATTTACCCCGGATTTGGGATGGTTTTACCGGGTTATTCAGTTTTGACCGGTTTCGAATGGATTAGCCTGAATCGACCGTATTTGGATGTGTGTGACCATGTTTAAAAGTTATTAAGTTAGTATGTGACAATGAAAATATATGCATAACCTAAGTAAGAAAATACGTGATGATGGTGAACCCAAGAACCAGTATCCATAAGCTAAAATTCAATTTAACTTGCAAGGTCGTGTAACTAAACAATACATTAAAAATTAAACTTCCAATAAAAGAGAAACTTTTTAATTTGACCTTTCAAAGTCCTAGCTCAGTTAAGAACATGTTGATAGATGCTATGTTTTGTTCATTAGTTTTGTATGTTATCCATCTTTGTAGGTTTCCTAAGGAAAATCAATGTCATTGTGTTGTTGATGAAGCAATAATAAATGTTGTTAAAGCTCACCCATATATTTTATATCATTTGATTATGTGTCATCACGATGTTCCTTGTCTAATAAAACAACATCTACTTCACCACCTAAATTTTAACATTTAAGCCTGGTCAAAACATAGTTAATCCCAACCGAAACCTGACAAAGACTCCCAAACCATGATCAAAACAATCAAACCCAAGTGGAAATTGAATCTACAAGGATTTGGTATGGTTTCCCCGTATTATTCATACTTTCCCCGGGTTTGCCAGCTTAAATTCAATTTTGGTCTATCTTGGTTGGTTCGGAAGGTTTGATGGATGTACAAGTGTAGAAGATAGAGCCCAAACATTTTTGGTTGCCCAATATCGCGTGAAGAAAAGTAATTTTTTGAAAATGTCATAACTTAGGTTGTAGAAGTCCGTTTCAGGCGCGGGACGAGGCGAATCGAAGGCCAAAACGAGGGGAACGTAGTTGTAACCTAACTTTGTTGGGTTACAGAAATTTCGAGGCCCGAAACACTATATTTTATGAGATATTTTCATTTTTATCAATTTTCACATTTTGTTGGATATTGTTTTTGGGCTCAGGTCCGACCCATTTACATTCAAGGGTTTATTTCGATCATACTATTAATGCCAAGTTATTAATAATAGATTATAAATTAACTTGGAAATCATAGACAAAAATATTAATATGCCATTTCTAAGTCCCGAGATCGTTAAGTAACAATTTGTTACATAAGATGTTTTGTTCATTCGTTTGGTATTTTATCCATCTTTGAATGTCGTTTTTGTCTTGATCAAATAAAGATAAATGTTGTTGTATTTCACTCATATCTTTAATACCAATACATGGTGTGTATTAATGATGTCATTGTCTAGTGAAACCAATATTACTTTACCAACTAATTTGCAACCTCCAAGCCTAGTCAAAACATAGCCAAACCCGACCAAAACACGCTAAAGGCCCCCAAAACATGATCACAACAATCAAAACATAGTGGAAATACATTTACCCTAGATTTGGGATGGTTTTACCGGGTTATTTAGACTTTCTCCGGTTTTTACAGTTTAAGTTCCCTTTTTGGCCAGTTTTGGCCAGTTTCGAATGGTTTAGCCCGCATCGACCGTATTTGGATGTGTGTAACCATGTTTAAAAGTTATTAAGTTAGTATGTGACAATGAAAATATATACATAACCCAAGTAAGAAAATACGTGATGATGGTGAACCCAAGAACCAGTATCCATAAGCTAAAATTCAATTTAACTTGCAAGGTCGTGTAACTAAACAATACATTAAAAATTAAACTTCCAATATAAGAGAGACTTTTTACTTTAACCTTTCAAATTCCTAGTATAGTTAAGAACATGTTGATAGATGCTATGTTTTGTTCATTAGTTTTGTATGTTATCCATCTTTGTAGGTTTCCTAAGGAAAATTAATGTCATTGTTTTGTTGATGAAACAATAATAAATGTTGTTAGAGCTCACCCATATATTTTATATCATTTAATTGTGTATCATCACGATGTTTCTTGTCTAATAAAACAACATCTACTTCACCACCTAATTTTTAACATTTAAGCCTAGTCAAAACATAGTTAATCCCAACCGAAACCTGACAAAGACTCCCAAACCACGATCAAAACAATCAAACCCAAGTGGAAATTGTATCTACACGGATTTGGCATGGTTTGCCCGTATTAAGCATACTTTCCTCGGGTTTGCCCGCTTAAATTCCATTTTAGTCTATTTTGGTTGGTTTGGAAGGTTTGATGGATGTACAAGTGTAGAAGATAGAGCCCAAACGTATTTGGTTTCCAAATATCGCGTGAAGAAAAGTACTTTTTTGAAAATGTCATAACTTAGGTTGTAGAAGTCTGTTTCAGGCGCGGGAAGAGGCGAATCGAAGGCCAAAACGAGGGGAACGTAGCTGTAACCTAACTTTGTTGGGTTATGGAAATTTTGAGGCCCGAAATACTATATTTTATGAGATATTTTCATTTTTATCAATTTTTCACATTTTGTTGGATATTGTTTTTGGGCTCAGGTCCGACCCATTTATGTTCAAGGGTTTATTTCGATCATACTAGTAATGCCAAGTTATTAGTAATAGATTATAAATTAACTTGGCAATCATAGACAGAATATTTAATATGACATTTCTAAGTCCCGGGATCGTTAAGCAACAGTTGGTTACATAAGATGTTTTGTTCATTCGTTGGGTATATTATGTGACAATCCGTCAATTTTTGGTTGATATTTTATTCTCAAGTATTATTTAAAAACATTATTTTGATGTTATATTATGAACCCACCGGAGGATTTACGTCTTGAAGTAGCATCGACTACGTCTAAACCGGAGGATTCAATGTTACGTGCTTATGTTTACATACACCGTCTTTAGTGACAGTCCGACATTTCAGAAAATAAATTTGTCCGTGAATATTATTTTGAGATTTTAAATTTGTGTTGGTTTAGAAACTCACAAATTTACGAGAAGAGATTAGGACTTATGATTTTAATTTATCGTCCTTTAGGACTAAACCGGAAACCTTAGGTTTACGTATTTACGTTTTCGAACTCCGTTTTTGATGAGACAATTTTTATTAGATACGTTTTGTGCCGTTGATTTATAATTTATAAAAACGTTTTTCGTAAAACGACCCGAGGGCATGCAAATCGAGGAAAGTAGAATCGAGGAGTACCCGTAAATAATTGGGGATGAGACAAAACAAGTTTTGCCCCACCCCCAATATGTGACGGTTTAAATAAGCTACACAAACACACTTACCTGTCATGCTTACAAAGTAAGCAAGACACATGTCTTGCTTAACTTTGCAAGCTAGCTACCAACATCAAAACTACACAACCTAAACCACTTCCTCATTTTCTTACATGCAAAACCACTCATCCTTCCTCCCTCTCTCTCTAAAATTCGTCCACCACCACCCCTAAACACCCTCATTTGATCAAATTTAACCATGAAATCATATGTTATTAAAACATATGATGAAGCCCTTTTCAAGCTCTATTGATTGGTGGTGATTTTAACATCCAAAGAGAAGATTTGATGATGTCCAAGGGCTGATTTCTACAAGAAGTTTACAAGTATTAGTGGTCTTGAAGATTGGTGTTATCACAAGTTTTGCCATCAAAAATCCAAGCCTTGATCATAAACTACTTAATCTTGGTGGTATAAAGATTGTTCTTCCTATCCTCTTGTTGTTTTGATTATGTAATCTTGTAATTTTTTTATTTATGTATATGTGTATGATGATGAATGATGATTAAAAATATTATGTGGGGATTTGGTGTTGATAGATTAGATAAACATGGTTAAAAAGATGGAAAACCATAGGTAAAATGGTTAATATCTTGCTTAATGTGATGGCTGTATAAAAACAGTAAGTAACCAAATGTTAAACTGATAAAATGGTAAAGTGGAATCAATATACAGTAAGTATTAGGTGTTATACACATGTGAGAATTGGCCATGCAATATAATCATCAAAATGAGTGAGATATGATCAAAACAAAATTAGTATACGAATCTGAATAGTCTGTTTTGTGGGGACTGTTAAGGATACTTATACATGGATTGAGCAGTAGCTATACCTAACTTATTTGTAGCACATAATATGAAGTTTATGTCATCCAAAAATGAGCTTCTATCTCCTTATAGAACTCAAGATATGATAAAAATGGTGAAAGTGAAACTAAAAATCAGATTTTGTGAAATTAAAGTTATTAGTATTATATAAACACTCAAAATAATATAGTATAAAATGTGAAATTAAAACCCACTAACTTATATATTTCATTTATATAAATATGTATAAGGATAAATAAATGGAAATTATATAAAAATGGTAGTTTGGTAAGTTTTATAAGTTATAAAAACTATAAACATGATTTTTACGTCATTTCAGCTAGTACCGTAAAATTAACGTTTTTCGTCAATTAAAACTTAGACGATCGGACCCGTATAATGTAAACTTTTTAAAAGTCATATACTGATATATAAGTACTTAATACAAGTAAAAACCGATAAAACCCGAACTATATAACATACGGACATTAACGAGCTAAGTTAGTATATTTGGACTAATAATTTAACTAAATAAGTTAAACACTTATAAAAATTACTTATTTGGGCTTAACCCATTTGGGCCCAACATGTAAAGTATAAATACTGATAATACAAGTACATAATGGATAAATACAAGTTAAAGAACTTATAATAGGCTTATTGGGCCTAAATCATGTAAATAAGTAAAACTAGTAAACTAGTATAAAAGTTACCAATACATAACACTAAAATGAGTAAATAAGAATGTATAAACCCACTTGATCATAATATATATGAAATCATCATATGTATACATAATTTTTATTTTGATAAAGTCATTGTACAAGAGTCTAAGACGAGTATTATTTGTCTAGGTTTCAGTGATTGAAGCACGTACCGTACATCCAAATCGCTGATAACCGCCTTTCCACATCAACGTGAGTTCATAGCCTCGCACTCTTTTAAATGATTTTATGAAATGTTTTATAAACCCGCGAGGGAGATAGCATGTTAGTTTTTATGAATTAGGACACTAGTTGTCCCGATTGTTTGTTTATTGATTTAGACCCGAATGATTGTATTACCCGAGGTATGATTATATGACCCGATAGATGAAATGAAATGGATTATTAAAGTTAGGTTATGTCACTAAAAGTCCCATTAGCATGAATTGTGAACTACCGGGATTTGGTAGACGCTTATGCATATAATAGTACTATTTGGGGACGATCACCCCAGTTCGCGCCTTGACGGTTGATCCCCGTCGTGCCACATTGATTGGTAAGCGAATTTATGTATGAGAAGATTTACACAAGCGTGATTATTGTGACGACACTCTAATTTAGATGGGCAAATGAGTTTCAGGCTAGCTACCGGTTGTTTGTTGTAGTAAGGTAACAATGTCATGCGGCTTATAATAATCCAAATAATGAAATACTGTTATACGCACTGAATTACAATGAATTGCCTGACTAGCAATACGGGGTCTTATTATTGATTTTATGTTCGTGTTTTGGTTTTACATAACCATATTCATATAACGGCTTTTATTTAACTTTATACAACGTTATAAAACGTATTGTATGATGTTTTTACGACATTGGTTCGTATATTGGTTTTGAAGGCAACAGCCTATATTATGATTTTGACAAGGATTTGTATAAAATGTTTTTGGCCTATTTTATGGCCTACTATATGGATTTGTACAAAATGATTTTCGGTAATAATTATATATTGATGATATATTGATGGTTTTATTAAAGTCTATGAATTCTGTCGGCGTTATCGCTGACCTTTTCTTTTAACATGTTTTATCTCAGGTACTTGAAGGTAATTCTCGAGAAGACAACAAGAATTCATGGCCCGCACTTAAATAATAATTTCCATTCAAATGTTTTGTAAAACCTGTATGAAATACAATGACTTGGAACCTATGTACATTTGATACTTATGAATGGAAATGCTTTTATTATTAAACGACACTATTTTTATGCGTTGTGTATGATGTGAGTAATGTGCTATCCCGTAACACCAACGAGTGTTCCGCTGTATTAAATTGTGTAAATTTGGGGGCGTTATAGTTTGGTATCAGAGCTCTCGTTATAGAGAACGAAAGATTTTTAATACCAAGGTTTTGAATAAAACATTTCAAAATCTTTTAACTATAAACATTTTTCACAAAATGTCTAAAAATCTTTTGACTATAACGGTGCCGACGAATTCCCGAGTTACCGACAAGGCCAGACTGAGAAGTGTTATTTTAATATGTATATAACTTGGATTATATATATATATATATATATATATATATATATATATATATATATATATATATATATATATATATATATATATATATATATATATATATATATATATATATATATATATATATATATATATATATATATATATATATATATATATATATATATATATATATATATATATATATATATATATATATATATATATATATATATATATATATATATATATATATGATGTAATTTGATTACATGATTGTTTGATGATTATTTTGATATTTATACGAGGTATTTATACGACGTAGATTGTCACAAGAAACCCTAAATCCCCTAGTAAATTAATCTAAGCTATTCCTGTAGGAAACCAAGCTATTCCAGATCTAAACCAAGTTGTGGATATTTATGATCCCAACAAAATGGTTGATATTCGTAGAAATGTAGATATTAGTTGATTGTGAAATTGAAGAAGAATTGATGAGATTAAAACTGATGTCGATGTCATGACAATCTTTCCTTATAGAGGGGAGTTTGAAAAAACGTTACCACCTAGAAAGATGTCATCTGATTCATTTTCATCCAATTCTTAAATTGAAATCGAAAGGGCGAATGTTGCACTTGAGGCTGTCATTGGAACCATTACCCAAAAGCCTCATGGCACTAATACCTTTCCGAGAAGTCTAATTGAATGTGTGAGTCGTTTCATACTAGTGACTCATTCGATAACTATTGATGAAGAAGTTATAGAATTGGAAATTAAGTGTTGTTCATATTGAGCTTTTATTGCGCTTTTAAGGTCTAAAAATAAGGTTGAATGTATTGGAGAATGAGGTAGGATATCACATTGAGAATAAGTTGATTGAAACTTGAATAAAGTAAAAATTAACTTATATGGAATAAGAAATTGTTAAGAGGAAGTAGTTGAGTCATGTGATTGAATTATAAGGTTTTAAATGATTGTAGGTTCGTGTTAAGGGTTGTCCCTAGGCCATTGTCCAATGACGAGGATGCCCAGTGTCCAACAAATAAATTGAAGAAATCTTCTTCTGAATTGGGACCGATGGATCTTCCGGGACAGGTGGGACACCTAATGTCTCTTGTAGATTAGTATTCATTGTGGTATCTTTTAAAAATCCCTAACTTAACCGAGACATCAGTTGGTAGGATAAGTTCTCGGAATTGTATGACATAGTGACACGTAATGTGTTACGGTACAATTTTGACTTGTTTGTGATTAATGAAAAGACTACATTTGATTGCTAAATCCTACATGTATCGATGTTATCTATCATTTATTGCTTCCTCCTAATGTTCGCATTAGTGATGCAACCATTGAACAAGTACTCATCTCGATTTGAGTTACGTTGTGGATTATTCTCTTTGTATTCCTGAGCGCCATCGAGGTCATGAACCTCATGATTAATTGGCTAAGCTCATTTCCTATTATATTCTAGTTAGTTCTTGGTGAACAACCTTTCATCACTATTTTGCAGATCGCTGATTGTTTTTATAAGATAAAACAGTATTTCTTGCGAAAAATTGAATTTTCATCACCATATGAATTATTTAAAGTGAGATTATAAATAATCGTTATCGAAATGAAGTTGTTTATAAAACACCTAGAAAAACTGAATTGTTTTCATAACGAAGAAAATCTTTGTAAATTTATTTTTGATTCTTATTTAAGAATTAAGCATGAAAATGTTTTTATTATAAACATGATGATAAAATTTTAACGAACTGAGTATTGCATCGTTAATCTTGAAATTGTATATAGTTGGGCGCCTACATACAATTTGTTAGGACCATTGTAATAGTTAAATGTAATAGGTAGACTAGGAGGTATGTAGTTCCTCTTGGTCCTAGTAGTAGTAGGAGCAAGTCGTGCTCCTGGTCCTAGTCGAAGTCAAACTTTATTATTTATTTATTATTCTGTTAGGATATGCATGAGATATGTTAGGAAAGGATATGCATATCAGTTTTACACGTTTTGTTTAATGTTGTATTAGGGTTTCCTTGTAGTATAAAAGGAACCTTAGGCAGAAGGGTTATAGACACCTTCACAAAACGCAGTTCTAGTCATTATCAATATTAGAAATCCTTAGAAAGGATCAAGTCTTTATAGTTATTATGTTCTTCTTTATTATATTTATATTCTTCATTCATATTGTGTATAGAGTCTCTCTGTGGATTGACTTGTGATTACAGAAGTCATTCACCATTCCTGACAGGCTTCAAGATCTACATCTAGTAGACCCAACAAGTGGTATCAGAGCCTGGGAGGGTCTCTATACAAGAAGAATTAAGTTTTCTTATTACTGACAATTTTGTTTAATCATGTCTGCCTCAACTTCTACTGAAATAGGAGAAGATAGCACTCCTAACATTGTGCAACCATAGCAGATCGTTGCTACGATTTCCAACACGAATGGTAAATTCCCTCTTCTGAAAAAGGATGAATATGATAGTTGGACAATGAAGATGGAATGGTGGCTCACCAATACTGATCAAGATCTTTGGAAAATTATTCTGAATGGGAACAGCAGGAAGCTAACTGGAAGAGACAAGAATGGTAATATTACTCTTCTTGACCCTAAATCTCATGAAGAAATCATAGCTATTCAGAAGGAGGTCAAAGCAAAAACGATTTTGCTTCAATCTCTTCCTGAAGATCACATGGGTGACTTCTACCATTTGGATGATGCCAAAGAGATCTTGAATGGTATAAAAGCAAGTTTTGGTGGGAATGAGGAGTCAAAGAAAATGCGAAGATCCATGCTGAGAGATGAATTCACAGAATTCAAAATCTCAGAAACTGAAGGTTTACATCAAGGGTATGACAGGTTCCAGAAGATATTGAGCCAATTGAATCAACTTCGGTCAAAGCCTGATGATGGTGATATTAATGCAAGGTTTCTTAAAGCCTTACCCTACTCATGGAATCAGGTGGTGATCTCTCTCAAAGCCAAAGGTTGGCTTGACTATCTCAACTTTGATGATCTGTTTCATAAGCTCAGGACTTTTGAACCTCATGTGAGAGGATTTTCAAGTGACTCTTTTCCTACACCTGCTAATTCTACCTTTGTGAGTTCTATGGCATCCAGTACCATGTCATATGCTAGTAGCCCAAGCAATACGGTCTCCTCTCAACATACTTTTCAGCATACTTCTGCTCCTGATCCTACTGCCAAGTCTGGTAGTATGGTAGAAGCTGTTCTTCATTCTTTTGTGGCTGATGTTGATGCTCAACAACAACTTGCTTTTGATGACTTCAAACAGGTCGATAAACTTGACCTGGATGAAATGGATCTTAAATGGCAGATGGCCATGCTCACTGTTAGGGTTCACAAGTTTGAGAAGAAAGCAGGACGGAAATTTAATTACAAACCCTCGGGAGCCAGCAAGATTCGACAGAAGCAAGGTTTGATGCTATAACTGCCAGCAACAAGGTCACTTTGCAAGGGAATGCCCTAGCAAGAATGACCAGGAGAAGAGCAGGTACTCAGCTTTTAAGGTTCAGGAGGTAAAAGATGACAAGAAGGCATTGGTATCTGTTGACTCTATGGTCAACTGGAATGATCATCAGGCTTCTACTCTGGAATCAGCTGAGTCCTCGATTGACGTGTTTGCAATGATTGCTGGGAATCTCTCTGATGTAGAAGAAGCAGACGAGTTTGCTCTTATGGGCTTCTCACCTCAGGTACAACATTGTCCTCTTGGTTGTCATGATAAATACTCTGAATTGTTGTCCTAGTTTAATGAAGTGAATGATCAAAATGATAAGTATTTTTTAGAGGTTCAATCCTATAAGGCTTCTTTAAACACATTGGAACAACAAAAGAGGTGGCTACAAGATACTCAACGTGAGTATGAGGATAAAATCCGGATACTAAGCATAGATTTAGAAAACACAACTAATATGCTTAAATATACAGAAAAAGTAAGAGATGCCAGTATCAAAGAAAAACAGGAGATGCAAGAAAAATTAGATGCTACAATGCTGAGATTTGAAAAATGGCAAAAGGCACCTAAAAATATTTCAAAATTAATTGATAGTAGCATGTCTGGTAGAACTAAAAGAGGCTTAGGATTTGAAAAATATATTGATTCAGAAGATGTGTTTGATTTATCTTTTTCAAGTGTCTTTGATGCCGACAAAGAGGACGAGGGAAAACCTAGTTACAATAGGTTTAAACCAGCAGCAGAAATGCATGCTGTCCCTCCTCCTCTTACTAGAACATTTATGCCCACTTCATGGCATAATGACTTGGATGGATCACAGATGCATGAGTCCCCAAAAAGTTCTACTAATTCTAATGACTTTGTCTCGTGTACTTTCAGTGACAAAGCCAGTGACTCTGCATCTCGTGGTTCAAGTGAAGAGTCCAGACCTACAAGTTCCAAGTTGAATAATCATGCTGCTACTGGTGCTAGGAAGTGTGAAGAAAGAGTTGTTGTTATGTCAAGTGTGTCTGGTCCTAGTTTCTTGAGTCCTAGGAAGAATGTTTCTCCTAGAATTGTGTGTAATAATGTTGGCAGTATGAAATAATATCATTCTAATAAAAGGTCTATTAAAACATGTTTTGTTTGTGGAAGTGCATTTCATTTAATTAAAGATTGTGATTTTTATGACACACATGCTTCGGTTAATCATGCATTTCCTGCTCCTGGTCCACCATGAGCTTCCCCATATACTTCTAGAAGACTCAATCCTAGTGCTCAATCGTTTTCTTCTTCTAGAAGGTCATCTCCTTTAGTTTCTGATCATTGGAGAAACATTGGATTACAAACCACTAGTAATTATTTTCAACATTTTAATCCAGTTTATCCACATAATTTGGACCACACGTATTTTGGTTTGGGAAGTTTGGGAACTGCTGTTAAGCCCTCAGCAGGTTGTTCTTGGTCAAATAATAATACCCATATGATGCATTGTCAACCAAGGAACAACGGTGGATCTCATCAATCTTCTTGGCACTCTACTAAAGATCCACAAGGTAGGCTCAAACTTGAAAAGGTTTGGGTCCCCTTAAGACACTAACTTTTGCATTTTTATTATCTTGTTGTTGTAGGTTACTCCATACCAAGACCCTAGTCTAGGCATTGTTGATAGTGGTTGCTCCAGGAGCATGACAGGAAATAAAAGTCTTCTCTCTAACTTTGTACCATTTCATGGAGGCAAGGTCTATTTTGGTGGGGGTGAAGGCAGGATCACTGGCAAAGGAACAATTAAGACGCCAAATCTAAGTTTTGAGCAGGTCTACTATGTGGAAGCACTTCCGCATTTCAACTTGATATTTGTCTCTCAGATTTGTGACAAGAAGCAGTTTGTTCTCTTCACCGATACTGATGCACTTGTGCTCTCCAAAGACTTTCAGCTTCCGGATGACTCACAAGTTCTCCTCAGAATCCCTAGAAGACACAATCTCTATAGCATCAAGCTGAATGAAGTCAATCCTACTGGTCAGCTAGCATGTCTAGTTGCTAAAGCCTCAGAAGATGAAGCCACTCAATGGCATAGAAGGATGGGGCATGTGAACTTCAAGACCATTCACAAACTTGCGAATCTGAATTTGGTGTCTGGTTTACCTCCCAAGTCGTTTAGAAATGATATAAATTGTATTGTTTGCAGCAAAGGCAAACAGCACAAAGCATCCTTCAAGGCCATTACTGCTCTTAGTCTTATTACTGAACCATTGCAGCTACTACACATGGATTTATTTGGTCCTACTTCCATTAGGAGCATTGACCACAAACAATTCTGTCTGGTGGTAACTGATGGATATAGCAGGTTTTTGTGGGTGTTCTTCATGGCTGCTAAGAGTGAGACCTACTCAATTCTTAGAGATTTTCTTACCCTTATTGAGAACCAGTTGACCAAGAAGGTTAAAGGTATTCGTTGCGACAATGGAACCGAGTTCAAAAATAAAGACCTCATAGCACTTTGTAATGCTAAGGGCATCAAAAGAGATTATAGTGCAGCAAGGGCTCCTCAACAGAATGGCGTGGCAGAAAGAAAGAACAGGACACTAATAAAAGCAGCCAGAACTATGCTTGCCGATTCCAAGCTTCCAACCATGTTCTGGACAGAAGCTGTTAATACTGCAAGTTACGTTTTGAATAGGGTTTCTATTACCAATCCTCACAAGAATACTCCTTATGAGCTTCTAACGGGAAAAGTTCCAAATATTGCTCATTTGAAGCCTTTTGGGTGTCCAGTCACCATTCTGAATACTAGTGACTATTTGGGGAAGTTTGATATCAAGGCAGATGAAGGATACATTGTGGGATATTCAGCTCACTCTCGGGCTTATCGTGTTTACAATCTCCAGGCCAAGCGGATCATTGAAACTATAAATCTCAGGTATTTTGAAGAGATGTCAAACATCCAAGGCAAGGGTCCTGAATGGTACTTTAATCTTGATTATCTTAGTGATTCGTTAGGATATTTTCGCTTCAAAACTAACCATGATGCAGGCCCACAAGTGTTTGCAACTTCTAGTACTGGTGTTCCTTCTAATCTTTCTAATTCAGATGATGAGGATGACATTTTTGTGGTTCCATCCTACTCCACCACAGTCTCTCCTACTCCTCCTAGTGATTCAACTCCATTGGATGTACCGGATTCCCAAGTAGCTCTTGACACTCTACTCAAACAACAACAAGAAGCTACTACAGCAGCTGCTCAAGGTGGCTTTGAGTTTTCCTTGGATAAGCCTACTGACAAAGCTTCTCCTGGTATCCCAGCTTCTGCTCCTAGTGCTAGCTTATCACCTACTGGTACTCCAGCTAGTGAGTCTGCTTCCAATACTCGTTTCTCCAATCCTTCTGATTTGGGGAACCATCAAAAGAAGTCTTCTACCAAGCTGGATGACATTCATAAACAACCAGTAGATGGGATTTTCAACACTGCTTCATATGATGCTGACTTTGCTGGTGATCTCAATAACTTGGCACCAGAAGTGGAGGTCTCTTCCAATCCAGTCTTGCAGTCACACAAAGATCATCCTACCACTCAAATTATTGGAGATCCTGGTTCAACTGTCAAAACACGCAGAATGCAGAAGAAGGCCTCGTCTGATCATCATGCTCTTGTGAGCTATATTGAAGATCAAAAGCGTAATAATCATACGGACTTTCAACACTGTTTGTTTGCTTGTTTTCTTTTACAGGTGGAACCTAGGTCCGTTTCTCATGCTCTTGAGGATCAAAGTTGGGTGGAGGATATGCAGGAGGAAATGCAGCAATTCTTGTTTCAGAATGTTTGGGTTCTGGTTGACTTAACAGATGGAAAGACAGCAATCAATAGCAAATGGATTCTCAAGAACAAGAAGGATGCACGGGGTATTGTCGTAAGGAATAAAGCAAGGCTTGTCGCACAAGGACACACTCAAATTGAGGGCATTGACTACACTGAAGTTTTTGCTCCGGTTGCAAGGATTGAGGCCATTCGTCTGTTTTTGGCTTTTGCTTCTTATGTGGGCTTTACGGTGTTTCAGATGGATGTCAAGAGTGCATTTCTCTATGGAAAAATTGATGAGGAGGTGTATGTCACTCAACCTAAGGGCTTTGTAGATCCACTTCATCCCAAGAAAGTTTACAAGGTGGTCAAGGCTCTTTATGGATTACATCAGGCTCCTAGAGCTTGGTATGAGCGTCTTTCAACTTTCTTGTTAAAGAATGGCTATAGAAGGGTACTATTGACAAAACACTATTTCTTCGGAGGAATACCAAGGACATTATCCTTCTTCAGGTTTATGTGGACGACATTATCTTTGGTTCTACTAGGAAGGAATGGTGTGATGAGTTTGAACACTTGATGAAAGGCGAATTTCAGATGAGTGCGATGGGAGAGCTTTCTTTCTTCCTTGGTCTTCAGGTCAAGCAAAAATCGGATGGGATTTTCATCAGTCAAGACAAATATGTTCATGAGATTCTTCAGAAGTTTGACATGGATCCTCTTCGACCAGCAGCAACTCCTTATGAAGTTGCTAAAGTCAAACTTAAGAATGAGCCAGACCCCCCGGTCAATGTTCACATGTACAGATCTATGATTGGATCCCTCATGTATTTGACTGCATCACGTCCGGATATCATGTTTGCAGTAAGTGCTTGTTCTAGACACCAGGTGACTCCAACGGTTTCGAACTTAAATGAAGTGAAGAAGATTTTCCAGTATATCAAGGCTCAACCTAAACTGGGCTTATGGTATCATAGAGAATCACCTTTTGTTCTAGAAGCATATAGTGATAGTGACTATGCAGGTGCTAATAATGACAGGAAGTCTACTACTGGTGGTTGTCAATTTTTGGGTCGTCGACTTATTTCATGGCAATGCAAGAAACAGACAATAGTAGCTACTTCTTCAACAGAAGCTGAATATGTTGCTGTTGCTAGTTGTTGTGGACAGGTTTTGTGGATCCAAAATCAGATGTTGGATTATTGTTTCAATTTTATGAACACCAAAATTTTTATTGACAATCAAAGCACTATTTGGATTGTGAAGAATCCTGTTTTTCATCAGCGAACAAAGCATATTGAAATTCGGCATCATTTTATACGGGATGCCAATGAGAAGAAGTTGATACAGGTTCTTAAAGTTCATACGGATGATAATGTTGCTAATCTGCTGACTAAAGCATTTGATGGTCCTCGCTTCAACCACTTGGTGGTTCACATTGGTATGGTCAATCCTGAGGTCTAGGATTGAGGGGAGGCTAAGCCTAAGGGGAGGCTTTGTGTACATATTCTTAGGACAGACTAACGTATTGATAGATTCTAACAACATATTATCTTGGTTCTGATGGTGTGTGTTACTTCTGGTGGAGGATTTTACTCACTTCTGGTGGTTATGGTATTACATGACTGGCTTCTGGTCCTCATTGGTCAGCTTCTAGTCATAATTGGTTGGCTTCTGGTGGTTCAAAATCCTTCTTTGTCAAGTGGTGATTGGCTTCTGCTACTGGTCTGGGACACTGTTCATTCCTTTTGTCCTTTGTTGACCACATTTTTCTTCTGGTCTGACCATTGAGTGCTTTGACTTTTGGTCAACGCTCCCAATTCTGGTATTTACATTTTTAATTAACTATGGTAAACTGGGAGTTGGGATTATGTTAAAAGGGGCAAGTGGTTACTATGCAATTATATCTAATTTGAAAGGGCAACCCCCCATTAATAGGGGTCAATGAACAGTTACTATTTTCCTTATTAATGGTCAACTTAACCCCTTGACTCAATCATTCCATTCATCACACACACACAACCGATCCTACTCTCTCAACCCTAACCAAAATCTTCCTTCATCCAATTAATCAGGATCCATGGCTGCCCTTGTTTACCAACCTGCTCACAACAAAGTTGCCTATCTGGGTGATGGTCCACATCGTGAACATTTTGCTGACATACTGGAATTCATTGAAGCTTCCAACCTAAGTTATGCGTTTACTGTATGTCCCACTATTTATGATAGTGTTATTCGTCAATTTTGGGCATCTGCTCGTCTTGTGGTTGTGGTTGGTCGTCCACGTGAACTCCATGCTACCATAGATGTACGTTCATACGTGGTGACTGAGGCTTCTATTCGATCTTCTCTTCATCTTCAACATGAAGGTGGTGTTGAGTCCATCCCCAATTCGGAGGTATTGGAGGGGATGGCTGCTTTAGGGTACAATCATGGGGGAAGTTTAACTTCCAGAAAAATAGGTTTTCCCCCCAATGGAAGCTTCTGGTGCATTTTCTGATTCATTGTTTGAGTCCCAAGTCTGGGAGTTGGGATGCTTTCCCTACTCCTTTGGCTACTGGTCTTATTTGCTTAGCCCAGGGTAGAGTCTTTAACTTCTCTCATTATCTATTTGAGGGGATGGTTAGTAATCTATCTAATGTTGGTTCTAGAAAGAAGTTTCTTATGTATCCTAGGTTTTTATAACAAATACTGGTTCACATTCCTCGTGATAGGACTGAACATGTGCCGTCTAAGCTTACTTCAAAAGTGTATTATAATATGGTCCATGGGTTTACCGGGGAGTGGAGGTCCCTTACTGAGGCCATGCTGGGGCTGGCTCAGGGTCCTATGGATGAGGAGGAGGAGGCTCCAGAGTTTGTTGTGATTGATGATGACCCTATGGAGGAGGAGGCTCCTACTGGTGGTGCTTCTCATGTGGTTGAGGAGGAGCTGGTTGAGGAGGTGGTGGTTGAAAAACCATCCCCTTCCAAGGCTGGTCCTTCTTCAGTACCACAACAGTCTCCATTTGTGGAGACTCCACCTCCTAGTCCTGCTCCACCCTCTTTTGATAAGCCTTTTGGTGCTAGTACTCCACATGTTGACCCATATGTTGCTTCGGGCTCCAATGACGCCTTCCCTGGCCCAAGTCCTCTTGGTGGGTAGGCGGAGGAGCCTACTACACTTATGTCATTACTTGATCTTATGCACAGGTATCATGGGCGGATTCTTTCTTTGGAAGCTGATTTGAATCAACACCGGAAACTTACTAGGGAGTTTGTTCTTCCTCTGGCTGATCGCATCAAAGCTTTGGAGACTCAGCAAAGACGACGGAAGAAGCATGTGATCCACTCTGATTCTGATGAGGAGGGTACGGAGCGTGTTGAGGATGGTTTGACATTGTTGGCAAAGGTTGCCTTTGCTGATAAATTGTATGATGATTTGCTGGTTCCTCCGACATCCTCCAGTGTTCCTTCTCCGGCTGGTGTTTCTACTCCTATGGATGGTGCTTCTGGTCCTGCTGCTGGTTCCAATGCTGGTCCATCCCATCATTCGAAGGGGAAGGCCCCAATGACTGATGCTCCCTCACGACCTTGCAAGCGTACACGTAGACAGCTTGAGGAGGAAAGGCTAGGTGAGGAGGCTGCTCAACGGATCCAAGCCAGGATTGATGAAGCTGATAGGGCTGCAGAAGAGGCGCTTCAACAGCGGAGGCGTGAACATGTTCAGCACGATGCAATGCATTGGAGTGATAGTGATTGGATGCAGGTATTGACTATTCTTACCAGGGATTATGCCCAGTTCACTGATCTTTTGGGTGACGATGTGGATGAGCATAACTGTATTCCAAGAGCCATGGTGTTGATGTGCAAGCAACAGTTGGCCCTTGCTGCACAGCTTCGTGAGAAGAGAAAGAACAGACCTTTATCAAGAACTGAGGAGCGCAAGCAGATGCAGCGGTATGTGAAGTATCAGTCCGCTGCTTATTTTAATGCTCCTTGGACGTGGGATAGGGTTCGGGCTTTATCTTTTGATGAGCTCAAGGCACTTTATGAATGTATGGTTAAGCGTCAGAGTCAACCAATTCCGGAATGATTTATCTACCGTCCTCGTGTGGTGACCTCTTCTTCGCCTGCTGTTTCTACTGGTCCTTCATCTGCTCCTACTCCTGGTTCTGCTGCTAGTCCATCAGTTTTTGTTGCTACTTCAGTTGGTACCACTACTTCTCCTTTGGTTGCTCCTTTGGGTTCTTCTTCTGATCCTGCTACCACTACCACACATGCTACCACCACCACCTTTGCTACCACAAAAACTACAACTGCTACACCTGATATGCCATCCCCATCACCACCGGTTCCTGGAACTCAACCACTTCCTACTTCTAGTGCAACTCCTATTGATCCATTGGGTGGGCAAACTCATGAGTCTACTTCTCCTGCTCCCACTGTTGCTGCTGAGGTACAGGTAAAGGTTGAACCCACACCAAGTGATTCCACACCTCGACATTCGCGTCGCCAGAAATTAGCTCGACGTGTTTGACGTGGCAAGACGGTCCCTTATGAGAAGCGCGATCCTGAGAATTTGATTGATGCAGCTTCTGACAGTGATTCTGATTTGCCTTTGGGAAATGGGCATATTACTGGTTGGACGGTTGAGCGTTCCACAACTCTTCCTGGTATGGTCTCCCATAGAATTACTCTTAGTGATGGGTCTGTGCGGTTAGCTTCGGGTTTGCAGGGTGTTTTGTCTTGGGCTGATCGTATGGATCTTATGGCTTTATATGGGTTTGTGGATTCTGGCATGTCTTTTGATCCCATGGCTATGTCTTCCTTGCCTGGTCTGCGCATTTGGGCTGATCTTTAGCTGATGCTTGATGCACCTCCTCATGCTCCTGTTTCTGGCATATGGAAGGATCAGATGCAATGGGTGATTCAGCGATGGAAGTTATATGCGGGATGTGGTGTGCATATGTTGGAGTTGGAATCTGGTCATATGGTTTTCATGCTCACAGATGTGGAGTATCCTTTGACGATTTCTTCGATGGAGGCTATGTTGGCTAGTCACTTGCAAATTTCCAATGCTCCATCAGGGAATGAGTCTTCTATGGCAACTGCGTTGGTGGAAGGAATCCAGGCATGTTTGAAGGCTGATAAGAAGGCTGCTTCTGGTCTGTGATTTGGTTGGGTTGTAAGTGTTTCTGTTTTGTATTTTTTTGTTCATTTGTTCATATTATCATTCTTTTCACCAATATGTAAAGTGATTGGTGAATTTCATCTTTATAGTTGAAAAAAAAATTAATTAAAAAAAAATAAAAAAATAAAATACTTTTATATAATATCTGCTTATACTTTTAACACAACTTGGATTTTATACTTGTGAATATAATACCATTTGCTGCTTCACACTATGGGTTCTGGTTACTGAATTGTGCTTGTGCTGGTTACTGGTTTCACTTGGTGTTGGACTTGGTCCTCACAACAAATGGTTCTCAACTCACCATGTCTCATAGACAAGAAAGAGTTGATTCACCTTGAGGGTACGGCTCCTGGTGCGATTCTCAAATCCGTTGATGGTTGCCAGGTTACCCAAAACTGGATGGTTTTCACTTGCCATGGTCCTAGACTGAAAAGTGGCTAATCCAAGGGGGTACGGCTCTTGGTAAAGATTTTATCAAATCCGTTGGTAGCTATAATAGCTTGCTTAAAGCTATAGGGTTTTCAACTCACCGATGCTTCATTGCTGAGAGTTGGCGAGTCCAGAAGGGTACGGCTTCTGGTAAAGACATATCAAATCCGTTGACGGCTGTGATGGTTTGCCTAAAATCATCAGGGTACTGCCACTCACCATTGATTCACGTTCTAAGAGTTGGGCTGGGTTCTAGTCTCCCAGGGTGATGCTTATTCCACCAGAAAGACTGGTTAAAATCATCAGGGTACTCCCAATCCTCGGGCTTTATTTGCACGTTTTCCAGGAAACTTGAACTCAACAGGTCAAATTCAAGTTTAGGGGAGGATTGTTAGGACCATTTTAATAGTTAAATGTAATAGGTAGACTAGGAGGTATGTAGTTCCTCCTGGTCCTAGTAGTAGTAGGAGCAAGTCGTGCTCCTGGTCCTAGTGGAAGTCAAACTTTATTATTTATTTATTATTTTGTTAGGATATGCATGAGATATGTTAGGAAAGGATATGCATATCAGTTTTACACGTTTTGTTTAATGCTGTATTAGGGTTTCCTTGTAGTATAAAAGGAAGAAGGGTTATAGACACCTTCACCAAACGCAGTTCTAGTCATTATCAATATTAGAAATCCTTAGAAAGGATCAAGTCTTTATAGTTATTCTGTTCTTATTTATTATATTTGTATTCTTCATTCATATTGTTTATAGAGTCTCTCTGTGGATTGACTTGTGATTACAGAAGTCATTCACCGTTCCTGACAGGCTGCAAGATCTACATCTAGTAGACCCAACACAATTTGGAAGTGACCATGCAAGGCTGATTAGTAGTCACCATGAAATTATTAATAAACACAAAAATTTTCTTTGAAGATTGTGAAAGATTAAATTTTATGAGATCTGCAAGAAGTGAAAAGTAGGGACATAGTGTTGGGGTCACCTACATATGTGCCTGTAGCATCTATTCTTCTGAGTCGAATTTACTCATCTTTGGAAATTGTCTTAATTGACAATTGACATCCCCTTCTTGTTCATTTCTGTAAATGATAAGATTCTTTGGAAAAGTATCTGATTACCGCGTGTTGATACCCGACTGGATGTATTGACATTCCTATCATTTCTTTTGATTAGATTTCATTTGAATGACCTGGGTAACGATCCGAGGAGCTTTCGAATGCGTACTCAAATTATGAAAACAGGATATATTCATATTCATTACATGTTTTTGTCTGTATCTGATTTGAAATTCTCTCGCATAGATTATGCGTTGACCTTACTCTTTAATGGTAGTTATGTCTCCATATATCCTTGAATTTGTGAAGGATTATGAGTTATTTTAGTCTTTTGAGAAGTTCACATCTTATCAACGGCAATAAAACTGAAAAGTTGGTAGTGCCATTAGAATGGATTGATTGATTATGACATGACGACATTGTCTTAATTGATGGGAACTCGAGTAGAATTCCCCTAAATGATAAGATGTTTATTATCAAAAGTGATCTAAATAATTCTTGATGGATGACCATATCCAGCATTTAGACTTGAAATTATACTGTGAATGGTTGTGAATTAGTCATAGATATTATAATCTAGAAAGAACCTAATATGAATTTATTAAAAGATGTTTCTGTTGTCTGAAACTTTAGGAAGTATTTGTTGGTAAATTACCTAGACTTTCGCCATTAAGGCAAGGTTGAAATTGGTATTGATTATATTCCCGGTGCTGCACCTGTGGCTTGTGCACTATACGTCAGCACCATCTGAATTAAAGGAATTACCGCACAACTGAGAGAGTTGTCGGAGAAAGCTTTTATTCTACCAAGCTCGTCATTATGAAGAACTATGGTGTTAGCATTCCTTATATTTGTTTAATTACCGTGAACTAAATAAATTGACGATTAAAATCTATATCCACTACCCAAGATGATAGATTTGTTCGATCATTTACAAGGTTCTAGCGTATGTTCTAAAGATTTGATCCATGGCATGGTTATCATCAACTTCGCATCTGCGAAAAAGATTATCTATTCCGATCACTACATCCATAACTTGTAATAAACATTATGAGTTTCATGTTATGTCGTTTGGATTGACTAATACACATGTAGCATCCATAAATTTGGTGAATCACGTGTGTAGGCTTTAATTTGATAAAATCATGCTTGTGATCATTAAGGACCATTTGTTTGTATATAAGAATAAGAAGGAGTTCATAATTATTTATAGATTGCCCTGAATTGGCCGAACAATAAAAACCTGTACCTTGAATATTTAAACATGAGATTTAATGCTTAATCCTTTACATAAAATGACCATTTGATTAATGATGGTAAGATATATATATATATATATATATATATATATATATATATATATATATATATATATATATATATATATACATATTGACTCTTCAAAAAAAAATTAGAAGTCATTTAAGACTTTGGGTTTTATCGAAAAGAAAGTGGAAATATGTTTTGTCAAATAATTTATCAAAGAAATTTTTAAGGGATTAATTCCTTATGACCAAATCATTTAACTAAACTCCTATTTAGGGGTAAATGTTTGTGCATACCTCAAAACAACCTAAAGGGGATTGAGGAAAAAATTTAAACTATGACTTGAAATTTGAAACGACACTTTTTGCTTTTCAACTAAGAAAATTTTAACCAAAGTATAACCAAAGATTTTTCGAACATTTACGAATCCTATTAATTATTTTCGATAAATCAATAATAATAGTATTAATTAAATTCAAATTTATTTTTAACATTTTTCTACAATTAGACAAACTGAGAAAATTTAAAATTTTTACGGTTACGTTTCATAAAATTAAATATTTATTATTTAATTACTTGTAATATTTATCGACGCTTTAAACGTCGGATTGAGCAAAACTAATAAAAATGATAGTTGAGACAAAACTAAAACTTAGAAAATATGAAGAAAGAATTTCTGAGTAAATTGTAGACATGATAATTATTTCATCAGGAAAGATGAATGTAAATACTGACGTATTATGTAAAAAGGAGAAAGAATCAATTAGGATATATTCCTTAATAATGATTGTGCAAAATAAATAGCCGAACAATTTAAAATATAGCCGATGCTTATAAAAAGGATAATATAGATAATAAAAAAAGGGTTCACGGCTAATGTGAACCATTAGAATTGAGAAGCCGATGGGGTTAAATGTATAAAAGGCCGCTTGTTGTTGCCTAAATATGGAGATTTTGAGATGTAGTCATGTTGGAATCTCGTAAGTATAATTATTCTATTCATGACATTTCTGACTAAATGTATCTTTATCTGAAGAAGTTGTACTGATGGCAAATTATGAAGGCAGACATCGCCTCATACATTAGGAAACATTTAACTATTGCAAAGGTCATCATCTGAATTTGATTCGATTTGGGTCATCGTCGACCGACTGACCAAATCTGCTAATATCATTCCTGTTAATGATAGATTCTTGATGAAGAAATTGACCCTTTTTGTATTTAAAGGAGTTGTGTAAACATGGTGTGCCTGTATCGATCATCTCTAACAAGATCCTCGCTTCGCATCGAATTTCTAGAGATTTGCTCAGAAGTCATTGAGAACGAATCTTGATGAGAGTACTGTGTACCACCCCAATCGAAGGGACGAGGTAAAGTAATGATACAAAACACTAGAAGTGTTGTTTTATGCTTGAATGATTGACCTTTGGTAATGAACGGTATAATCGTTTTTCCTTTGGAAAGATTATCATTGATAATTATCGTGTTAGGATCGAGATCGAATCTTGTTAGGATCTAAATATTAGAGCATTTGTAAGCAGGAGTTGGGATGAAGACATCCGACATACACCCATTGTGAGTTGGACATGTCTTTTAGGTTTAAGGTTTCCTATGATGGCGAACCTAACCTTACAAAATACTAGACCCGCGAGACCTAAAATGATTGTTGAAATTAGGATTTGATTATTGACTGCCGGTAGTAGGCAGGAGGTTATGTGAATATGAAATGTAGATCTTGAAGTGCCGAATGGGTAGCGAAGTTATGCCAAAAAATTTCACCTTGGAAAAATGAATTGATGATCTGAAGGATCATGGGATATAAGTCCCCGTTGTATGGGACCATGGAGATGATGTAAAAGATTGGTTTGAAAGGCATATAAGTTGGATCTACCCTAGGACTTCAAGAGCTGCGCGAATTATGTTTCGTATGTCGAACTTGATAAAATATCTATCAAGTGAAAATTTGATTGTTTCTTAATAAAGTTTAGATCGGCAAAAAGTTGCATTCATCAGAAACCCGTGAACATCATGCATAGAGAAAGTAAGTCAACATTTAGCATGATCTTATTCCCGTATTTATGTTTGATTAAACTCGCATATTATAATGAATTACACTTATGAGAAAAGACCGAATGTGGAGGAAATACCCACATGGTTTTAACTCTATAAGAAGCGAGTAGTAAGATAAAATGATCTTTCAGGACAAAGATCCTGTTTAGGGGTAAATGCTGTGACAATCCGTCAATTTATGGTTGATATTTTATTCTCAAGTATTATTTAATAACATTATTTTTGTAACACCCCATTTTGATAAACGGAATGTCACGCGTAATTATGGCGTGTCATCAAAGCATACAAGGATAAATGTATAAAACATTACATGACCATAGGGATAACCGGAATCAAACATCGGTTCCCAAACATAAGCCCAAAACATAATAAAGCAAAAAGAATGAATGAAAGACTAAACAAGCATAAGTATATGAAGGAAAAAAAAGGAAAAGAAGTCTCTAGCAGCTTCCATCCTATGCACGTCCTCCAAATGCTCGAGTCTTTCCTAGGGTACCTGCCGTTTTGGGACATGGAAAGGAAAGTAACGGCTGAGCAAAACGCTCAGTGCACGGATATAGACATAGTATGAATGACTAAGCATAATAAAGACTTAATATCAGCGGAAATGTATAAGTCCTGGAAAACCTGGAACATGTTCATAAAACTGGTTTTATAGTTTGAAAAGCCTTATGTTTATCATATGAAAACTGTTTAGCATATTTTACCATTAGCCAATATAAGTCATGAAAATCCACCGTGCATGAATACTTGGAGGGGTGACCTCATCATGCAAATTAGAGGGGCTGCCTCTAATTTAATATACTGGTTTTTGGGTAGGAGGGATCAGCTCCTTGTGAAGGATGCAAGGCACACACCACATTCACCATGAAATCCTGACTTAAAACATGTAACTAGGATGCACCCATACGCCCCACATGATAAATATAATATAAATGGCCAAAAGCTGAAGGGACGCCACGAGCAATCACTCCGCCGTGGTGAAGTCATAACATCAGTGCCTGTAATGTTATGGTTATGGTACCTCCATAACTAGGTGAAACTGGTCATGCATGTATATGGCTATAGGTAATCTTAATTAAACATAAGCAATCAAACACGTAACTTATACTACGGGAAAATAGTTGGTTGCATACGGGAAATCCTAATAAGGAAAGAATGTCCATACTGAAAAAGACGGGAATCCGTACCTTATGTCCATTGGACGAAGAAGATGAACTGAGAGAAATCCTACTTCCGTATCACTAGTGCTACATAAATACATACATGAATAAGTATCTGCTTACTAAATACGTAGCTGGTTTTATGTCATGTCTTAGCTTATTTTATGTGTTCTTACTATGTTTTACTGTTTTTAAGCCTTAAACCGTGTTTATCTTATATTCTGTTTAATCTGATTAAGTATTTCTGGTATTTCATGTGTTATTATACTTACTGTCTAATAATAAGTAACTTTCCAAAAATAGCAGGTTTCCTAAACTAGAAAGTTTCCAAAAATAGAAAGTTTCCAAAAATACAAAGTTACCAAAAATAGAAAGTTTCCAAAAATAGAAAGTTTCCAAAAATAGAAAGTTTCCAGAAATAGAGTTACTGCTTAAAATAGATAAGTTTCTAAAAATAGAAAGTTTCCATAAATAGATCAGCTGCCTTAATGAAATAAGTTTCCATAAATAGATTAGCTGCCTGAAATAAATAAGTTTCTAAAAATAGAAGGTTTCTATAAATAGATTAGCTGCCTTATTTAATTAAGTTCCTAAAAATTGAAAGTTTCCATAATTAGAAATAAGCTAGTTAAATAAGCTAAGTATATAAGCCTAAGTGTTTTCATGATTATTTTCTAAGTCATATGATATAATGTATAGTTTAATAATTATTTCATGTAATTAAATTAAACTATAGGTTAAAATATTTAATTAATGTATAACATGTTTTTAATTAAATAAGTTAAATACTTAGGTTAAAATATGTATTATTATATATTAATAATATAACCTAATTCATGTTAATTAATTAATTATATCCATGGTTTTAAAATAATTAATTAATTATAAGTCTTAAATATACAAATACTTAGGTTAATTAATTTCATGATTATTAATAATTAAATAACCTAAGTCATGTTATTAAATTAATCATACCATTTTATAAATTTAATTTTTAACATAAGATCATAAAACATAAAAAAACTAAACATACAACATGAACCGGATCTAGACTAAAAAGCATGAACCGGACATGAAATCGACACCGTACCTCGAACCAACTGGGGGTACCCCTTGTCTTGGGGCTTCTGTGGGACCCACACACAACAACCAAGACCGTATGGTCTTGGTGGTGGTCGGTTTGGCCAAACCGAAACCCCTTCGGGTTCGGTGCAGCCTGTGGCCAAAAACAAACACCCCTTAAAACATACTTTTGATTTTATTAAACCCCAAATCATGTTAGATCCATGTTTAATTACTAATTTTTTGTAAAAACATAATATGTTCTTGATTTATTAAATGATCAAATCCGGATGAACTTGTCCGTTTCCAAGTGGCCTCCCTCTTGGAACGGTTCCTCTATAAGATCTTGACACGAATGATAAGTCTTGGTCCTCCTGACCTTGACTTGGAATACGAAGAAGTTCTTGGTTATCAACGTAAGGTAGATCCCCTAAATTCGATCAAGGGAATAAGAATTAACGTGTAAGAGTAACTGAAACATTATGGTGCAAAACAATCCGACTTAATCGATAACTAGCAACGATGCGCGAGACATATAGAAACGTAGTACGTGAAAAATTTTGAACGTAATACGTGAAAAATTTTGAACGTGCTACGTGGAGATATGGCGAGTGTAGTATGAGTAAACATATCGTGATCCCTGATACGTGTAACATATCTTGATCATGATATGAGGAACGTGGAATGAACATGACATGTGAAACATATCGTGATCATAGAATATAATGGCGGGTAACGACAAACGCTAGAAGGTGAGACATAGATTATGACAAGAAACGTCTATCTGAGGATAGAGAGTTATTCTAAACTTGGGTATGGTCTCTCAAGTTCGTGCAAACTACCCATAATGAGAAAACAATGAACGTAAAATCGTAAACCAAAATACGATCATGAATGTGAATAGTGTCATGAACTCGAGCGCGAAAGCAAGGCGTGGAATTAGAACAAGGACATGAAGTGAATTAGGAGCACAATTATGAATATTTGTCTGACCCGATAACTGAGGGATTGCCAAGTGATCGGATGAGCCCTGGGTGGAACATGTCCGGTCAATCTGTTGGTTCTGAAATCCGTACGGATGTAAGGATACTGCAGACTTGATCAAACTGTTGACAATAACCTAGATAGTATCATGCTTCTTCTGAGTTTGCTGAAATCTGGTAACTAAAATCCATGGAGATCTTGTCCCTTTTTGATTCCCAATTTCATATGATGAAAACATCCCATTCTGTTGGTGTCCTATCTTAACCTGTTTGTATGACAGGTATGAAGATATGAACGTAACTGTATCTTGCTTCATCGAACTTGATACATAGAAGTTTGCGAAACTCTGAGTCTATGAATCTAAACTTCTCTTAGCGTAGGATTTTCTATAACACCTAATGTAATGTAGGGTTCTCTCCTTTACGCATAAGCTGAGTCATGATAAGATTGACCATAGAAACCCATGTGATTCAGTGTGTCACTGTAATCAACAGAATTGATATTGGAAAAAAACATTTCCAAGGTAGAATTTCTCTTGTCATAGAATTTGCAACATAGTGCAGATATGGTCTTCGTGTTCATCTCTAGGCTTAGAGGAAATCAGGTTACGCTCAATGAAAACACTGATGAATTTTCTATGAGTTCATGGAAACTCATTCTTATAATGCCGTTGGAGCATTGTTGAGACTAATTCAAAATCATAAATCTAGCATGACCGAGTCGTGTACGAATAGAAGTCATGGACATGTCCTGCTTTTTCACTCGTCACTGTTGGCAGCATGATCATGAGTTCGATCTTGGAAAAGTGATTAACACTACACGGTTGATTGGACATGTCGCAAATACGTGGAGGAGAATAACGGTCATGAATGGTGATTTATTTAAGCTGACGGTAGTCGACACATAATCTCATGGTACCGTTCTTCTCCTTGAAGGTTCTTCTGGAATATCTGGGAAGATTTTGGAATAATCAACTGGTTATGCGAAAAAGGACTTCAGTAGTCGTGTCTTACTGACAGCTAGAAAATTTTAGCGACCATGGCTAACAACGCACATGCTTGTAAGCCTAGATAATTTGTACAGATTTTCCTGATGGAAAATCAAGCTGAAAGTATTCAGGAGCCTGAACATTACTGTACATAATTATGAATCGTAGCATGGTGTGCTGTTCATAGTCCATAATTTGGATAAAATTCATCTCGTGTCTGTCCGAGGAACTGCGTTAGCAGCTTGGATCTCATCATTAAGCTGAAGGAAAAACTTCGTATATGTGGGAATACGAAAGGCGTCCTTCATGGTCATGAATATATGAAATATGGTGAAAGAAATGAAAGTTACATTGGCAACATTACAGTTCTCACTGATGCGCCGGTAATGGTATTGAAATTTTTGTGGCCTGATTAATACATGGCACAACAAAATGGATATACCCTTGGAGGGTACCCTGAATTTCTTAGAAATGTTCCATAGTTGGACGTGAGTCATGTGTCTTGACTCGTTTTTTGGAACTATAAGCATGACATATGTCTTGACTGGTGTCTTGACATGTGTCTTCAGAAAGTATACGTGAGACATGTGTCTTGACTGATGTCTTGACATGTGTCTTCAGAAAGTATACGTGAGACATGTGTCTTGACTGATGTCTTGACATGTGTCTCGAGTTGTGAAACAAATATAACCACAATATAAGGTTATTATGCAAGAATTGGCGGATCGGTTGGACTACTAATCCTTGTATTTCTGATCACGTTCGTGGCCAGAGTTTCGGTTGCGATTTCTAGGATATTTGCTGTCATAGTAGTGGTTACTATCGTCCTGTCTGTCAGTTCCATGATGGTCATTCTCATGACCGTGATTCATGTAACTATTCAGCTGAGTGGCCGGCTAGTACCGGTTTGCACTCATATGGCTGAAATGACAGCCGAATGACGTGTAACATGTAACTAAGAATTAAGGACAATGATTGATGGGAATCGTCTGATGGTGAAGCATATTCTCGTCCAATTGCTTTGCTCTGGCGCCTTTGTCTTCGTCTTGTAGGATCTCCAGGTTGTGAACAGCATCCGCATCTTGTAGCGTCTCCGAACGTCAGCAGCATCAACCTTTAGTAACATTTCCAAGTTATGAGCGGCATCAACAATTTGTAGAGTATTAGCAAGTGGACAAATGCCTGAGATGATTCAGAATTGACTAGCGAATACTCGTGCAGTATTGTAAGTGAAATACACATGGATTTAGGTACGTGTAATACACATGGAACATGGTACATGGAGTACACGTTGAATGCACTTGAAATGATCAGTATGGGGTCGATCATTTGTCATGATTTAAAGAAAGTATACCGGTTAAACGGTTAGGAAAACCATCATGATAACTTGACAGTATAGACATCATTCTGGTTATAACGGAAACGTTAAAGTGTGGTTACACAAAAATCAACGATGATTTGCCTGACAGCATGATCAATGAAAACCAACCATGACTATCATGAAAGCATGATTCAATGAAATCAAACAACGTCTTGCAAGACAACGTAAATAACAAAAGAGGCGTAAAACATGATCAACATGAAGACGGAATTATCATGAAGAAACATGAAACCATCTATCACGAAGAAATGTATAACATAATCAGCATGAAACTGAAGTTAACCATGACAGTATGAAAACATACTTGACATAAAAACATAATAACTTATGAGGGGACATGAAAAAAAATTTATGCCAATTTAAATCATGAGAAAAATTTTATGCATGAAAAACAGTGCATGAATGCGTAATGTAGTTTATAAAAACCTTTATATGTGCGAGGGGACGCCTATGGGTCGGTCCCAAAACAAAAGACATGGCGAGGGGACGCCTATGTGTCGGTCCCAAAATTAAAAGTTTTGATAAAAGCACATGCGACTAAATAGGGCCAGTCCTGTACCAACCATTACTTAGTCATAATCCCTGCAACAATGATACATGAAACATAAATAGATGAAACTCATATGTCAAAACTTATCAGAAAAATTTTTATGTGACTAATTATGAACTACTGGGGTTCAGTCCACATAGCCACAGTTCACGAGGAACATTATGCATGAAACAATGACACATAACTAAATATGAATGATGGTTGTCCATCCATATTAGCAAAACAATATCGATGAAAACATCAAGGTTAAAACCTCAAGGTGCTGAAAACATCATGGTCAAAACAACAATGCGCTGAAAACATCAATACGTAGAATAACATATGTTGGCTTAGGAAGCTCCTGGTGACTACCCACTAGTCACAAGTCGAGTTTTAGAGCCTACAGGTCGAATCCTTGCCTTTGATACCATAATTGTAACACCCCATTTTGATAAATGGAATGTCACGCGTAATTATGGCGTGTCATCAAAGCATACAAGGATAAATGTATAAAACATTACATGACCATAGGGATAACCGGAATCAAACATCGGTTCCCAAACATACACCCAAAACATAATAAAGCAAAAAGAATGAATGAAAGACTAAACAAGCATAAGTATATGAAGGCAAAAAAGGAAAAGAAGTCTCTAGCAGCTTCCATCCTATGCACGTCCTCCAAATGCTCGAGTCTTTCCTAGGGTACCTGCCGTTTTGCGACATGGAAAGGAAAGTAACGGCTGAGCAAAACGCTCAGTGCACGGATATAGACATAGTATGAATGACTAAGCATAATAAAGACTTAATATCAGCGGAAATGTATAAGTCCTGGAAAACCTGGAACATGTTCATAAAACTGATTTTATAGTTTGAAAAGCCTTATGTTTATCATATGAAAACTGTTTAGCATATTTTACCATTAGCAATATAAGTCATGAAAATCCACCGTGCATGAATACTTGGAGGGGTGACCTCATCATGCAAATTAGAGGGGCTACCTCTAATTTAATATACTGGTTTTTGGGTAGGAGGGATCAGCTCCTTGTGAAGGATGCAAGGCACACACCACATTCACCATGAAATCTTGACTGAAAACATGTAACTAGGATGCACCCATACGCCCCACATGATAAATATAATATAAATGGCCAAAAGCTGAAGGGACGCCACGAGCAATCACTCCGCCGTGGTGAAGTCTTAACATCAGTGCCTCTAATGTTATGGTTATGGTACCTCCATAACTAGGTGAAACTGGTCATGCATGTATATGGCTATAGGTAATCTTAATTAAACATAAGCAATCAAACACGTAACTTATACTACGGGAAAACAGTTGGCTGCATACGGGAAATCCTAATAAAGAAAGAATGTCCATACTGAAAGGACGGGAATCCGTACCTTATGTCCAGTGAACGAAGAAGATGAACTGAGAGAAATCCTACTTCCGTATCACTAGTGCTACATAAATACATACATGAATAAGTATCTGCTTACTAAATACGTAGCTGGTTTTATGTCATGTCTTAGCTTATTTTATGTGTTCTTACAATGTTTTACTGTTTTTAAGCCTTAAACCGTGTTTATCTTATATTCTGTTTAATTTAGATTAAGTATTTCTGGTATTTCATGTGTTATTATACTTACTGTGTAATAATAAGTAACTTTCCAAAAATAGCAGGTTTCCTAAAATAGAAAGTTTCCAAAAATAGAAAGTTTCCAAAAATAGAAAGTTACCAAAAATAGAAAGTTTCCAAAAATAGAAAGTTTCCAAAAATAGAAAGTTTCCATAAATAGAATTACTGCTTAAAATAGATAAGTTTCTAAAAATAGAAAGTTTCCATAAATAGACCAGCTACCTTAATTAAATAAGTTTCCATAAATAGATTAGCTGCCTGAAATAAATAAGTTTCTAAAAATAGAAGGTTTCCATAAATATATTAGCTGCCTTATTTAATTAAGTTCCTAAAACTAGAAAGTTTCTATAATTAGAAATAAGCTGGTTAAATAAGCTAAGTATATAAGCCTAAGTGTTTTCATGATTATTTTCTAAGTCATATGATATAATGTATAGTTTAATAATTATTTCATGTAATTAAATTAAACTATAGGTTAAAATATTTAATTAAAGTATAACATGTTTTTAATTAAATAAGTTAAATACTTAGGTTAAAATATGTATTATTATATATTAATAATATAACCTAAGTCATGTTAATTAATTAATTATATCCATGGTTTTAAAATAATTAATTAATTATAAGTCTTAAATATACAAATACTTTGGTTAATTAATTTCATGATTATTAATAATTAAATAACCTAAGTTATGTTATTAAATTAATCATACCATTTTATTAATTTAATTTTCAACATAAGATCATAAAACATAAAAAAAACTAAACATACAACATGAACCGGATCTAGACTCAAAAGCATGAACCGGACATGAAATCGACACCGTACCCCAAACCAACTCGGGGTACCCCTTGTCTTGGGGCTTCCGTGGGACCCACACACACCAACCAAGACCGTATGGTCTTGGTGGTGGTCGGTTTGGCCAAACCGAAACCCCTTCAGGTTCGGTGCAGCCTGCGGCCAAAAACAAACACCCCTTAAAACATACTTTTGTTTTTATTAAACCCCAAATCATGTTAGATCCATGTTTAATTATTAGGTTTTTGTAAAAACATAACATGTTCTTGATTTATTAAATGATCAAATCAAAAGAAAAGGTTTAAAAAGGATTTACCGAATTCGTGGATCAAAAGGATGAAGAACAAACACGATCACCAACTACAATTTCAAGATCCAAGATCACAAACCACCTCCTTGTGGTGTTTTAGGGTGGCGGGACAAAGAAGAATGGAAGGAGGGTTTTAGGGTTTTTTTCTAAAATCTTCTGTGAATGAAAAATGAGTAGTGAAAAATTATTTAACCCTTTTAGTGAAAAACTGATGGGCTAAGCCCATCCTCCCTCCCTAATTTCGTGGTAATGGGGCCCACAAGGGGTAACCCGATCATTTTCCGTGTCTAATTAATAAGTTTGTTCTCGTGTTCGTGTTTTATGTGTTTGTTCGTGTTTATTTGTGTTCGCGTTTTGTGTGTTCTCGTTAAATAATTACCGTGACCTAATATATTTAATTACGCTCGTAATAAATATATATACGTAATTAATAATAGTTCGTGTTTTAATTACGTTCATGATTTCATGATCGCATGTTCGTAATTAATTATTGCCAAATAATTATTACGTACTCGTGCGTAGTAAATACTTATCGTGTTCTAACACGTACGTAATACGTAAAATCCTAACACGTAGTCGTAATCATGCTATATTAGGAAAGTTTAAATCTAGTACGTACGATCTTAAGGGTACTATTCATGGTAAAAGCATGCGGGTTTTACAATTTTAATGTTATATTATGAACTAACCCATTTCTGGAGGATTCAACTACGTCTAAACCGGAGGATTCAACGTTACGTGCTTACGTTTACATACTCCGTCTTTAGTGACAGTCCGACATTTCAGAAAATAAATTTGTCCGTGAATATTATTTTGAGATTTTAAATTTGTGTTGGTTCATAAACTCACAAATTTACGAGAAGAGATTAGGACTTACGATTTTAATTTAACGTCCTTTACGACTAAACCGGAAACCTTAGGTTTACGTATTTACGTTTTCGAACTCCGTTTTTGATGAGACAATTTTTATTAGATTCGTTTTGTGCCGTTGATTTATAATTTATAAAAACGTTTTTCGTAAAACGACCCGAGGGCACGCAAATCAAGGAAACTAGAATCGAGGAGTACCCGTAAATAATTGGGGATGAGACAAAACAAGTTTTGCCCCACCCCCAATATGTGACGGTTTAAATAAGCTACACAAACACACTTAGGTGTCATTCTTACAAAGTAAGCAAGACACATGTCTTGCTTAACTTTACAAGCTAGCTACCAACATCAAAACTACACAACCTAAACCACTTCCTCATTTTCTTACATGCAAAACCACTCATCCTTCCTCCCTCTCTCTCTAAAATTCGTCCACCACCACCTCTAAACACCCTCATTTGATCAAATTTAACCATGAAATCATATGTTATTCACACATATGATGAAGCCCTTTTCAAGCTCTGTTGATTGGTGGTGATTTTAACATCCAAAGAGAAGATTTGGTGATGTCCAAGGGCTGATTTCTACAAGAAGTTTACAAGTATTGATGGTCTTGAAGATTGGTGTTATCACAAGTTTTGCCATCAAAAATCCAAGCCTTGATCATAAACTACTTAATCTTGGTGGTATAAAGATTGTTCTTCCTATCCTCTTGTTATTTTGATTATGTAATCTTGTAATTTCTTTATTTATTTATATGTATATGATGATGAATGATGATTAAAAATATTATGTGGGGATTTGGTGTTGATAGATTTGATAAACATGGTTAAAAAGATGGAAAACCATAGGTAAAATGGTTAAAATATTGCTTAATGTGATGAATGTATAAAAACAGTAAGTAACCAAATGTTAAACTGATAAACTGGTAAAGTGGAATCAATATAAAGTAAGTACTAGGTGTTATACACATGTTAGAATTGGCCATGCAATAGAATCATCAAAATGAGTGAGATATGATCAAAACAAAATTAGTATACGAATCTGAATAGTCTGTTTTGTAGGGACTGTTAAGGATACTTATACATGGATTGAGAAGTAGCTATAACTAACTTATTTCTAGCACATAATATGAAGTTTATGTCATCCAAAAATTAGCTTCTATCTCCTTATAGAACTCAAGATATGATAAAAATGGTGAAAGTGAAACTAAAAATCAGATTTTGTGAAATTAAAGTTATTAGTATTATATAAGCACTCAAAATAATATAGTATAAGATGTGAAATTAAAACCCACTAACGTATATATTTCATTTATATAAATATGTATAAGGATAAATAAATGGACATTATATAAAAATGGTAGTTTGGTAAGTTTTATAAGTTATAAAAACTATAAACATGATTTTTACGTCTTTTCGGCTAGTACCGTAAAATTAACATTTTTCGTCAATTAAAACTTAGACGATCGGACCCGTCTAATGTAAACTTTTTAAAAGTCATATACTGATATATAAGTACTTAATACAAGTAAAAACCGATAAAACCCGAACTATATAACATATGGACATTAACGAGCTAAGTTAGCATATTTGGACTAATAAATTAACTAAATAAGTTAAACACTTATAAAAATTACTTATTTGGGCTTAACCCATTTGGGCCCAACATGTAAAGTATAAATACTGATAATACAAGTACAAAATAGATTAATACAAGTTAAAGAACTTATAAAAGGCTTATTGGGCCTAAAACATGTAAATAAGTAAAACTAGTAAACTAGTATAAAAGTTACCAATACATAACACTAAAATGAGTAAATAAGAATGTATAAACCCACTTGATCATCATATATATGAAATCATCATATGTATACATAAATTTTATTTTGATAAAGTCATTGGACAAGAGTCAAAGACGAGTATTATTTGTCTAGGTTTCCGTGATTGAAGCACGTACCGTACCTCCAAATCGCCGATAACCGCCTTCCCACATCAACGTGAGTTCATAGCCTCGCACTCTTTTAAATGATTTTATGAAATGTTTTATAAACCCGCGAGGGAGATAACATGTTAGTTTTTATGAATTAGGACACTAGTTGTCCCGATTGTTTGTTTATTGATTTGGACCCGAATGATTGTATTACCCGATGTATGATTGTATGACCCGATAGATGAAATGAAATGGATTATTAAAGTTAGGTTATGTCACTAAAAGTCCCATTAGCATGAATTGTGAACTACCGGGATTTGGTAGACGCTTATGCATATAATAGTACTATTTGGGGACGATCACCCCAGTTCGCGCCTTGACGGTTGATCCCCGTCGTGCCACATTGATTGGTAAGCGAATTTATGTATGAGAAGATTTACACAAGCGTGATTATTGTGACGACACGCTAATTTAGATGGGCAAATGAGTTTCGGGCTAGCTACCCGTTGTTTGTTGTAGTAAGGTAACAATGTCATGCGGCTTATAATAATCCAAATAACGAAATACTGCTATACGCACTGAATTACAATGAATTGCCTGACTAGCAATACGGGGTCTTATTATTGATTTTATGTTCGTGTTTTGGTTTTACATAACCATATTCATACAAAGGTTTTTATTTAACTTTATACAACGTTATAAAACGTATTGTATGATGTTTTTACGACATTGTTTCGTATAATGGTTTTGAAGGCAAAAGCCTATATTATGATTTTGACAAGGATTTGTATAAAATGTTTTTGGCCTATTTTATGGCCTACTATATGGATTTGTACAAAATGATTTTCGGTAATAATTATATACTGATGATATATTGATGGTTTTATTAAAGTTTATGAATTCACTCGGCATTATCGCTGACCTTTTCTTTTAACATGTTTTATCTCAGGTACTTGAAGGTAATTCTCGGGAAGACAACAAGAATTCATGGCCCGCACTTAAATTATAATTTCCATTCAAATATTTTTGTAAAACCTGTATGAAATACAATGACTTGGGACCTATGTAAATTTGATATTTATGAATAGAAATGCTTTTATTATTAAACGACGCGATTTCTATGCGTTGTCTATGATGTGAGTAATGTGCTATCCCGTAACACCAACGAGTCTTTCGCTGTATTGAATTGTGTAAATTTGGGTGTGTTACATATTATCCACCTTTGAATGTCGTTTTTGTCTTGATCAAATAATGATAAATGTTGTTGGAGTTCACTCATATCTTTAATATCAATACATGGTGTGTATTAATGATTTCATTGTCTAGTGAAACCAATATTACTTTACCAACTAATTTGCAACCTTCATGCCTAGTCAAAACATAGCCAAACCCGACCAAAACATGCTAAAGGCCTCCAAAACATGATCACAACAATCAAAACATAGTGGAAATACATTTACCCTGGATTTGGGATGGTTTTACCGGGTTATTCAGACTTTCTCTGGTTTTTATAGTTTAAGTTCCCTTTTAGTCAGTTTTGACCGGTTTCGAATGGATTATCCATCATCGACCGTATTTGGATGTGTGTGATCATGTTTAAAAGTTATTAAGTTAGTATGTGACAATGAAAATATATACATAACCCAAGTAAGAAAATATGTGATGATGATGAACCCAAGAACCAGTATCTATAAGCTAAAATTCAATTTAACTTGCAAGGTCGTGTAACTAAACAATACATTAAAAATTAAACTTCCAATATAAGAGAAACTTTTTAATTTGACCTTTCAAAGTCCTAGCATAGTTAAGAACATGTTGATAGATGCTATGTTTTGTTCATTAGTTTTGTATGTTATCCATCTTTGTAGGTTTCCTAAGGAAAATCAATGTCATTGTGTTGTTGATGAAACAATAATAAATGTTGTTAGAGCTCACTCATATATTTTATATCATTTGATTATGTGTCATCACGATGTTCCTTGTCTAATAAAACAACATCTACTTCACCACCTAAATTTTAACATTTAAGCCTGGTCAAAACATAGTTAATCCCAACCGAAACCTGACAAAGACTCCCAAACCATGATCAAAACAATCAAACCCAAGTGGAAATTGAATCTACAAGGATTTGGCATGGTTTCCCCGTATTATTTATACTTTCCCCGTGTTTGCCCGCTTAAATTCCATTTTGGTCTATTTTGGTTGGTTCGGAAGGTTTGATGGATGTACAAGTGTAGAAGATAGAGCCCAAACATATTTGGTTGCCCAATATCGCGTGAAGAAAAGTACTTTTTTGAAAATGTCATAACTTAGGTTGTAGAAGTCCGTTTCAAGCGCGGGACGAGGCGAATCGAAGGACAAAACGAGGGGAACGTAACTGTAACCTAACTTTGTTGGGTTACAGAAATTTCGAGGCCCGAAACACTATATTTTCTGAGATATTTTCATTTTTATCAATTTTTCACATTTTGTTGGATATTGTTTTTGGGCTCAGGCCCGACCCATTTACATTCAAGGGTTTATTTCGATCATACTATTAATGCCAAGTTATTAATAACAGATTATAAATTAACTTGGCAATCATAGACAAAAATTTTAATATGACATTTATAAGTCCCGAGATCGTTAAGTAACAGTTGGTTACATAAGATGTTTTGTTCATTCGTTTGGTATTTTATCCATCTTTGAATGTCGTTTTTGTCTTGATCAAATAATGATAAATGTTGTTGTAGTTCATTCATATCTTTAATACCAATACATGGTGTGTATTAATGATTTCATTGTCTAGTGAAACCAATATTACTTTACCAACTAATTTGCAACCTCCAAGCCTAGTCAAAACATAGCCAAACTCGAACAAAACATGCTAAAGGCCCCCAAAACATGATCACAACAATCAAAACATAGTGGAAATACATTTATCCTAGATTTGGGATGGTTTTACCGGGTTATTTAGACTTTCTCCGGTTTTTACAGTTTAAGTTCCCTTTTGGCCAGTTTTGGCCGGTTTCGAATGGTTTAGCCCGCATCGACCGTATTTGGATGTGTGTAACCATGTTTAAAAGTTATTAAGTTAGTATGTGACAATGAAAATATATACATAACCCAAGTAAGAAAATACGTGATGATGGTTAACCCAAGAACCAGTATCCATAAGCTAAAATTCAATTTAACTTGCAAGGTCGTGTAACTAAACAATACATTAAAAATTAAACTTCCAATATAAGAGAGACTTTTTAATTTAACCTTTCAAAGTCCTAGCATAGTTAAGAACATGTTGATAGATGCTATGTTTTGTTCATTAGTTTTGTATGTTATCCATCTTTGTAGGTTTCCAAAGGAAAATCAATGTCATTGTTTTGTTGATGAAACAATAATTGTTAGAGCTCACCCATATATTTTATATCATTTTGTATATCATCATGATGTTCCTTGTCTAATAAAACAACATCTACTTCACCACCTAATTTTTAACATTTAAGCCTAGTCAAAACATAGTTAATCCCAACCGAAACCTGACAAAGACTCCCAAACCACGATCAAAACAATCAAACCCAAGTGGAAATTGTATCTACATGGATTTGGCATGGTTTGCCCGTATTATTCATACTTTCCTCGGGTTTGCCCGCTTAAATTCTATTTTGGTCTATTTTGGTTGGTTCGGAAGGTTTGATGGATGTACAAGTGTAGAAGATAGAGCCCAAACATATTTGGTTGCCCAATATCGCGTGAAGAAAAATACTTTTTTGAAAATGTCATAACTTAGGTTGTAGAAGTCCGTTTCAGGCGCGGGACGAGGCGAATCGAAGGCCAAAACGAGGGGAACGTAGCTGTAACCTAACTTTGTTGGGTTACGGAAATTTTGAGGCCCGAAACACTATATTTTATGAGATATTTTCATATTTATCAATTTTTCACATTTTGTTGGATATTGTTTTTGGGCTCAGGTCCGACCCATTTATATTCAAGGGTTTATTTCGATCATACTAGTAATGCCAAGTTATTAGAAATAGATTATAAATTAACTTGGCAATCATAGAGAAAATATTTAATACGACATTTCTAAGTCCCGGGATCGTTAAGCAACAGTTGGTTACATAAGATGTTTTGTTCGTTCGTTGGGTATATTATCCACCTTTGAATGTCGTCTTTGTCTTGATCAAATAATGATAAATGTTGTTGGAGTTCACTCATATCTGTAACATCAACACATGGTGTGTATTGATGATTTCATTGTCTAGTGAAACCAATATTACTTTACCAACTAATTGGCAACCTCCATGCCTTGTCAAAACATAGCCAAACCCGACCAAAACATGCTAAAGGCCCCCAAAACATGATCACAACAATAAAAACATAGTGGAAATACATTTACCCCAGATTTGGGATGGTTTTACCGGGTTATTCATACTTTCTCCGGTTTTTACATTTTAAGTTCCCTTTTAGTCAGTTTTGGCCTGTTTCGAATGGTTTAGCCCGCATCGACCGTACTTGGATGTGTGTGACCATGTTTAAAAGTTATTAAGTTAGTATGTGATAATGAAAATATATACATAACCCAAGTAAGAAAACACGTGATGATGGTGAACCCAAGAACCAGTATCCATAAGCTAAAATTCAATTTAACTTGCAAGGTCGTGTAACTAAACAATACATTAAAAATTAAACTTCCAATATAAGAGAAGCTTTTTAATTTGACCTTTCAAATTCCTAGCATAGTTAAGAACATGTTGATAGATGCTATGTTTTATTCATTAGTTTGTATGTTATCCATCTTTGTAGGTTTCCTAAGGAAAATCAATGTCATTGTTTTGTTGATGACACAATAATAAATGTTGTTAGAGCTCAACCATATAGTTTATATCATTTGATTGTGTGTCATCACGATGTTCCTTGTCTAATAAAACAACATCTACTTCACCAACTAAATTTTAACAATTAAGCCTGGTCAAAACATAGTTAATCCCAACCGAAACCTGACAAAGACTCCCAAACCATGATCAAAACAATCAAACCCAAGTGGAAATTGAATCTACAAGGATTTGGCATGGTTTGCCTGTATTATTCATACTTTCCCCGGGTTTGCCCGCTTAAATTCCATTTTTGTCTATTTTGGTTGGTTCGGAAGGTTTGATAGATGTACAAGTGTAGAAGATAGAGCCCAAACATATTTGGTTGCCCAATATCACGTGAAGAAAAGTACTTTTTTGAAAATGTCATAACTTAGGTTGTAGAAGTCCGTTTTAGGCGCGGGACGAGGCGAATCGAAGGCCAAAACGAGGAGAACGTAGCTGTAACCTAACTTTGTTGGGTTATAGAAATTTCGAGGCCCGAAACACTATATTTTATGAGATATTTTTATCAATTTTTCACATTTTGTTAGATATTGTTTTTAGGCTCAGGTCCGACCCATTTACATTCAAGGGTTTATTTCGATCATACTATTAATGCCAAGTTATTAATAATAGATTATAAGTTAACTTGGCAATCATAGACAAAAATTTTAATATGACATTTCTAAGTCCCGAGATCGTTAAGTAACAGTTGGTTTCATAAGATGTTGATGAGATGGCATTTATACATGATCTCATCGTTCTTTTCGGGCTTTTAATGCATAAAAATGTCATAAAATACCATATATATGCTTGTGTTTGTTTACTTGTGTATTTTAGGTATGGATATCGTGAAAAAGACAAAAGATCACAAGATACAAGGAAAACGGATACGAGAAACGAAGCCGTACAAAGAACCGGGCCCTAATTCATGGAATATTCAACATTTATCCTTGAAGACTTAAAGATGTGCAAGTTTGATCCTCAATGAATGAAGAAATGAAACTTAAAACCCTTGTATATTGATAATTACAAGTTTGGTCCCTTAAGTTTGTCAAAATTACACAAAAGGTCCTTCAACTTTGAAGAAATGGCAAGATTAATCCCTCAACAATTCCAAATTGTCAATTATGGTCCCTCATCAAGCCAAAGATACATTGAAGACCTTTGAAGATCAAGAAAGTCCAAAATCAGCCCTTGAAATATCTCAAAATGGCAAAAACAACCCTTGTAAACCTTTTTCCAAAAGTTTGTTCCAAAACTGCCAAGTTGTGAAAGATGAAAACAAAGGGAATACGTTTTATTTGCATAATATACTTTTTTTACCACTTTTCCAAAAACACAAGGGCCAAAACTGCCAATCCCAAAGTTTGAATTCCTAAACATGCGGGAAACAATTACTGTTGGGATTTTTACCAGCCAAGAACACCTTTTACCCAGGTTTAAAAAGAAGGAAAACAAAGGGGAAATCAAAATTGGTTATACCCACGTGTGATTCACATCACCTCAATCACATCCCACACCTTAAACCTTAAATCCCACTACCAAAATGATACCCCCATCCCCACTCACAATACGACACCTGGCATTTGATCATGACTTGGCAAAATCAAGGGCTGCAAATCATTACTTGGTCCCTAAGCACTCAACAAACGTCCAGGATTCAACCAAAACAGCTGGCAACACACCTAGAAGGTTCTGCAAGGATAGAATAGGAATTTCAGTTGCTAGGGTTTGTGAATAGTGTTTAGCCAGGCATTTGCCTATAAAAGGAGACCTCAACATGTGAGAGTCCCTTTGTTCCAGTCTTTTCCTTTAAAACTTGTAATTCCTTTTTGAAATTTATAAAAGTTGGTATTTTGAGAAAATTGTAATTCCTTTTTATGTTTTTGAAAGTTGGTATTGTTTAAAGGTTATTCTGAGTTCCATTGATTGTTATAAGTGTGCTTGAATCATTTGGTTCAAGGACGTTTATGTTTGGTAAGGTTTTTCAAGTTTGAAAAAGCTTGAAAAGAGGTTCTGAATTTGCTTATTTTTGTGTACTAATCCTTATCCAAAAGCTATAAGCTCTTGTAAGCTTGTTGACACCAAGCTTGTGAAGGGATTAGGGCCTTTGGTTGGGCTGTTTGTTCATTGTGTTGAAGAAATCAAGCCCTTGAGTTTCTGCTTTGAAACATCAACCAAGGCATTCATCATCTTTCTTATTGAAGTACCTTGGTCTTGTTCTAGTTGTTGAACAAGGTCCAAGGAGCATAGCTGGCCCTCCTAGGATGTTGTGGAGGGCAGGTATAATACCTTGATTACATTTCCTCTAAAAATTTCATGTTTCTGCTTATTTTGTACTTTGGCATATGATTTGGTGTTCTTGTGTTTGTGCTTTGTGTTTTATGGTTGGTATCTATTAGTTGTCACCTAGTGTAGCTATTTGATCATTAAAATCAATAGGTTGTGTGTAAAAATCAGAAGTTGCTTTGAAAAGTGGTTGATTAAGGGTTGTTTGGGATTACTGGTTCATAAGGCTTTGTTGCCTTGAGCCCTTGGTTCTTAGGGTTTGGATGGTCTAAACAAGTCTTAATATACACGTTTTAGTCATTGGTTAAGTTTCTGAAAGATTTGAAAAGGGATTTGAAGTTTTGCAAAAATCTGATAAAAGTGGTTTTGAAATTGGTCAAACACATCAGATCCAATAACTTTTTTGTTACATGGATCTAAGGTCTGAAATCAGGTTTGGGAATAGTTTAGGTGATAAGCTATCTATTGGTTATCTGGTTGTTGAATTTTGTGGCTTATTGTGATTGCTATAGCTTATCAAAGTTTGCTGAAGTGGTCATTTGCATCAAGTGACCACCTCATTTTGTGCTTGCAATTGTTATCCTAGTGTATGCCTTGTGATTTTGTTGCTTGGAACTTGTTTATGTGCTGCTTGTGAGTGGATTTTGCTATTTGGTGTGCTTTGTTTCTGGCTTATAAGGTAACTGGCTTATTAAGCCCTTTTTGCCTAAATCTGCCATCAAAAGGTCAACTGACCTCTTGATTCACAAGGCCTCCTCCTTGAGTCCTTCACAAAAAATTGCTTATAACAAGCCCATAGACCATTTCTGATCATTTGGTGAAATTTGGAGTACTTTGACTTTTGGTCAAATAAGCACATATTGGCTTAATTTTGAGAATTGCTTACTGGCACATGCAACAACTTGGCTTTTGTAATAGAAATCATTTTTCTTAGCTTAATATCAAATCTGGAAGGTTACAAGTCTTTTGGTTAAGCTTTTGCTAGAAAACTAGCTTATTTGGCTTTTTCAGCCAGCTTATTTGCTCTTACAGCTTATTCTACTTGGCTTTTTGTGATTTTCTTGATTGATTATTCTTAGTTAAGCTATTTGTGAGCTTTTGCAACAAACTAGAGCTTCTGAGGTGCCCTAAATCTCAAACCCGACTATTTTGTCGTTTTGTGGATTTTTACTTTCCTTATTTCTAGCTTATTAAGTGTGCTTTTTCAAAATTTCTTTTTACAGATCTCATAAGCATCCCAAAAGAAGGTTGTGTGTCAAATTAGTGCTTATGGCATTGGCTTATTGCTTAATGGACTGAAAAGCCCAATAAGAATAAGCTGTTTGCTTATTAAGCTGTGATAAGCTAACATTCAGCTTTTGGGCCTTTAGAGTTTTGTTCTTAGAATTAAATTTTGAGTCAGATAGGGCTTTTCCAAGTCAATTGGGCCAAGTTTGACTTTTTGGGCCCAGAAGCCCATTTGGTTTGACTGTTTTTTGTTTTGGCCCATTTGAGGGCCCAATAGGGGTATTCTGGTCATTTCACTTTGATTTTCTGATTATTTAGGTTAAAATAAACTAGTTTGCAAGTTTTTAGAATTTTTTATAATTTTTGGATTTTTAATATTATTTTAATATTATTTTATTATTATTTTTCAAATTTCACATTTTCCAACTTTTTACATTTTTCTTAGGTTTAATACATTAAAATAGGAATTTAGCAACTTTTAGAATAATTTTATCACTTTTAGATTAATTTTTATAATTATTTTAAGTTTTAATAGTTTTTAAATCATTTTAAATAGTTTTTATTAGTTTAAAGATTTCTAAAAATAGTTTTTAATCTTTTTAGGTCATTTTAGAGGTTTACCAATTGAAAAATATTTATTTGGGCTTTTTGATAATTTATTTGATTTTTAGGGCTTTAATTAGCATTTAAAAATTGAATATTTGATTATTTAAAAAGTTTGAAAAAGTTTTGATCATTGGTAAACTCTTAGTTTATTTATTTTGATTTTTGTTGAATTTTTGGTAATTTTTAGAATTAATTTTTATTTTTGTAGTTTTTACGGTTTTACGTTTTGTCGTTGTAGTAGTATTTTCACGTCTTCGACATCTTCTTTTCTCACCCCCTTCTAAACCAATCATTAATCACAAACATTTAACAAGTTTTTCACACACATATACCTCCTTGGGAAACGAACTTTCACCTTTGGGTCATTAGTGCTTGATTTTCCTAAATCATCACTTAATACTTACCGCTCATTTACCCTCTTTTGTTTTCCTAAACAAGAGGTGTAATTTACCACAACCATTTTGGCGCCGCTGCCGGGGAGGTGTGTCGTGATTAATTTGCATTGTTGTTTTTAATATTAACCATAAATAGTATTTGTATTAGTAGAACTCTACTAATACGTATTATCGGTTTTCTTGGTTTTTCTTGTGAAAATATTATTATTATATTGTATTAAGTATCACAACTAATAAAAAATATCTCCAAAAGTGTGAAAACACAACCTTGATTCGGGATTTCATCACTCGATCATTGTATTCGAATCTCAAACAAAAAGAAAAAGGCAAAAATAGATAAATACTTTCGTGAAGCTCGATTTTGAAAAATACAAACTATAAGGTGGGTATAAGGCGAGTATTATAAAATATACCCTAAGGAAAAAGGCTCTTAAGTGCCTCGCGCCGCCTCGTTTCCCTGCTTGCTTGTGAGTATTTTGAGATTGAAGGCTAATCGAGGGTTTTGTCGCCCAAAGTATTATTACGTATAATATATTTTCTTGGTTTCTTTGTGATTAAAACCTCTTGAACAATTTGGTTTTCACCAAAGTTCTAAAGTCATTCGAAGGCGTTCACTCCACGTGATCGTTTTCATTCCTTTGAGGCTTCTTTAATCAAGAGTTTGATTCGAGGAGAGATTTTGTAGATTGTTGTCTACGAAGATACACCAAAATCCAAAAAAATTAAATACCATCAAAAACACAAAAACTTGAAAATTCATAAAACACCCAAAAAGAATCTTCTTTGCTCACCTCCCATTCTTCATGAAGTTTATGATCACTCATAATCAAGCAAAACGAGCTCGTAAACGTCTTCAAAAGCAAGCCAATCAAGAGACGTTGATTGAAGAACAACCTCCAATTGTTGAACCTATTGTAGAACAAGAAGTCGTCATGGCTAATCGTACTATGATGGAGTTGCTACAAGCACCCACCGAGGGTTTTAGAGAGGCCATTGTGATTCCCGCCATTCTTGCGGAGAATTTCGAGATTAAGACGGGTTTAATGTCGATGTTGCAAGCAAATAAGTTTAGAGGTCATGAGAAAGACAACCCGCAATATCACATTAGGAATTTTAATCGTCTCACCGCTACTAGCAAGTTTAAGGATGTTCAACATGACGCCATTAAGATGATGTTGTTTCCATACTCGTTAGATGGACCCGCTAAAATTTGGCTTGAGAAAGAACCGCCAAATTCGATTTTGACATGGGCCGATCTCGTTTCTAAATTTGTGAACAAGTTTTTTCCACCATCTAAAACAACACATTTGAAAAATGAGATTTCACGATTTGTGCAAAGAAATAATGAAAGTTTTTCAATGGCATGGGAACGCTTTAAAGAAATGTTACATGAATGTCCACACCATGATTTTACGGAATTACATCAAGTTGATACTTTTTATAATGGGCTTAATGATCATGAACGAGATTATTTGAATGCCGCCGCGGGTGGTAATTTTTTGTGCAAGACGACAAATGAGGCTTTACAAATCATCGAGAATAGATCTAAGGTTTATATCCCTCGTAACACCGAGTGTTGCCAATTTGGGTTCGTCATCGTCATCATCGTCTCGTAGCATTAATGCCTTACATGATGAAGCAAATGAGGAAAATTGGTTTTTTGATAGATTTGCTAATCTAATGTCCCATTGGAAAGCTCAAGAAGCTTCAAATTCCGCTTCGGTTAAAGCGGTTGCTAAGAATTGTTTGTCTTGTGGTGGAGCTCATGATCTTTCCGAGTGCATTACCGCGGATGGTAACACTTCGAGTGCTTATGTAGCAACGGGAACTTATAACCAAAACGGTCCAGGTTCCCGCCCGAATCAAGCTCCACCAAACCAAAATGTTAATAATTATCGAAACAACAACCAAGGTGGTAATTACCAAGGCAATTCACGCAACTACAACAAAGGGAATTATCAAAATGGGAATGGACAAGTCACTAATCAAAACCAAAACCGTGATTTTCAAAACACTACACAAGGTTTTCAAAATGCTCACACTAAAAATCTTCAAGGAGAATTTTTGGATTATGCTAAAGAAAATGATGCTAAATTTGATAACATGCAACGTGAGATGATTAGCTTAAGATCCGAGTTGAAAAATGAGCTTAAAAATGAACTCGCTAATGAACTTAAAACTCATGCAAATAAAATGGAAGTAAATGTCCAACGTCTTCAACAAAACCAACAAAATAGGAATTAGGACAACATGAGATTAAGCAAGAGTTATTAAAAGCGGATGCTAGGCAATCAAAATTTGAGGACCGAATGGCTAAGATGTTTGAAGCAATCATGTGTAAACCCTCTTCCTCGGGTGGTCTTCCTAGCGATACCATTGCAAACCCGAAGGGAGAAATGAAGGTTATTACTACACGAAGTGGTAAAACATTCAAGGAACCAATCTCTCGTCCAAGTACTTCTACGGAGAAGGAAATCGAGAAAGAACCCGAGGTGATGGTCGAAAAGGAGCACATTACAATCCCACGAAGTACCGCTCAAACCACACCTATGGTTGAACCAATACCAATTATGGAACCCGAGTTTCCAAGGCCGTTGCCTAATGACCAACCCACACCACCTTTACCCTACCCTTCGAGACGAAACAAAGAGAAATTGCAAGAACGTAACAAACAACAAATCGAGCTTTTTATAAAAATGTTTCAACAAGTGCATTTTGATGTGAGTTTAGCCGACGCGTTGTTATATATACCTCGTTTCGCTTACACTTTTAAAAGTATGATGAGCGATAAGGAAAAGCTTTCAAAGCTTGCTAATTGTTCTTCGGTTTATCTTAACCGCATATCGGAAAAATTTGGTGACCCTGGAAAGTTTCTCATTCCTTGTGACATACAAGATATGAAAGAATGCCTCGCCTTGGCCGATCTTGGTGCGAGCATTAATTTGATGCCATTTTACATTTGGAAATCGCTTTCGCTTCCGGCTCTCATTCCTTCGAATATGTCTATCGAGATGGCCGATCATTCTACGATTTTAGCATGTGGAGTAGCCGAAGATGTTTTCGTGACAGTGGGGAAGTTCTACTATCCCGTTGATTTTTTAGTAGTTGACATCCCTGCGGATCCTCAAGTTCCTCTAATTTTAGGTTGTTTATTTTTAGACACTTCGAGATCGCTTATCGATGTTCATGTGAGAACTATCACTTTGAGATTCAACGAAGAGGAACTTGTTATAAACGCTACTCAAAAATCGAAACCTTCTCATGTTTATGCAATCGCTACCATCAATCACATTGACATCGTTGATGTGGTTTGCGATGAGTTTTCACAAGAAGTGTTAGGTTTTTCCGATAGCTCGTCAAGTGGCAATCCCACTATTTTGGATCCGATTCTTGCTAATTCCACACCAAATCTCACTCCATTCCAAGGAGGCGATCTCACTTCAATTGAAATCGACAATGAAGATGAGGTGTTGATTAGTGATGATACTTCTATTCCACCATTGCTTCCGCCGATGGAAGTTATGAGTGTTGAACCAAAATCTTCAATCGAGGAACCACCTATCCTTGAATTGAAAGATCTTCCTTCTCACCTTGAATACACATTCTTGGAAGGTGATGACAAGTTGCCGGTTATTATTGCAAAAGGTCTTGCCAATGATGAAAAAACCGAGCTCTTGAAAGTTCTTAAGGCTCATAAAGGGGCAATTGCGTGGAAAATATCCGACATTAAGGGTATTGACCCAAAATTTTGTACTCACAAGATTTTAATGGAGGAGGACTACAAACCCGCAATTCAAATTCAAAGAAGGGTGAATCCCAAAATTCACGATGTCATTAAAAAGGAGGTCCTTAAACTCCTTGACGCGGGAACGATTTATCCCATAGCCGATAGCCCATGGGTGAGCCCAATCCATTGTGTCCCTAAAAAGGGAGGAATGACCGTTGTGCCTAATGAAAACAACGAGTTAATTCCCACTCGTGTTGTGACCGGCTGGAGGGTGTGTATTGACTACCGAAAGTTAAATGACGCCACTCGTAAAGACCACTTTCCTTTGCCCTTCATGGATCAAATGTTGGAGCGACTCGCGGGAAATGAATTCTATTGCTTTTTAGATGGTTTTTCCGGTTACTTTCAAATCCCTATCGACCCTCGTGATCAAGAGAAGACTACTTTTACGTGTCCTTATGGAACGTTCGCTTATCGTAGGATGCTTTTCGGACTTTGTAATGCACCGCGTATGTTTCAACGGTGTATGATGGCGATTTTTCACGATATGATCGAGAAGTCGATGGAAGTGTTTATGGATGACTTCTTGGTGTTTGGCAATTCGTTCACGTCATGTTTATCTAATCTCGAGCAAATGTTAAAACGTTGTGAAGAAACCAATCTTGTGCTTAATTGAGAAAAATGTCATTTTATGTGTAAACAAGGAATCGTCTTAGGACATAAGGTGTCGAAAGCGGGGATTGAGGTCGATAAAGCTAAGGTAGACGTCATCGCCAAGTTACCTCATCCCAAAACCGTTAAGGGAGTTAGGAGTTTCCAAGGCCACGCGGGCTTTTATCGTCGTTTCATCAAGGACTTTTCGAAAATCACTCGACCTATGACACACCTTCTCGAGAAGGATGCTCCTTTTAACTTCAATGAGGATTGTGTTAGAGCTTTCGAAACTCTCAAAAGGAAACTTACCAAAGCTCCCATTCTTGTTGCTCCTAATTGGGAATTACCCTTTGAAATCATGTGCGATGCAAGTGATTATGCTATAGGGGCCGTCTTAGGGCAACGTTATGACAAGCATTTCCGTCCTATCCACTATGCTAGTAAGACGATGACTGAGGCTCAATTAAAGTACACCACAACGGAAAAGTAATTCCTTACCGTGGTCTATGCTTTTGAGAAATTCTGACCTTATCTCGTCTTGACTAAAAGCATCGTGTATACCGACCATTCGGCTATCAAGTATCTCTTAGCTAAACAAGATGCTAAGCCGAGATTGCTTCGTTGGATGCTCCTCCTCCAAGAATTTGATGTCACCGTGCTTGACAAAAAAGGAGCCGAGAAACTAGCGGCCGATCATCTCTCTCGTCTAGAAGATCCTCACAAAGATGTTTTCGAGAACAAGGAAATCACCGAAACATTTCCTCTTGAGACTCTCGGTGTAGTGAATTCTAAAGACACCACCCCATGGTTTGCAGACATTGCAAATTACCATGCGGGCAATTTCATAATCAAGGGTATGACGACACAACAAAAACAAAAATTCTTTCGTGACGTCAAGTTCTATTTTTGGGACGACCCTTATCTCTTTCGGGTTTGTGCGGATCAACTCGTTCGACGTTGTGTATTTGGTGCCGAAGCTTCTAATATCCTTAGAGCTTGTCACGAGGGACCCACGGGTGGTCACCACGGTGCTAATCTCACGGCTAAGAAAGTGTTCGATGTCGGCTTCTTTTGGCCTTCTATCTATCGTGATGCACACGCACTTGTGAAGTCGTGTGATTCGTGCCAACGTCAAGGAAAATCGTCTCAACGTGATGAAATGCCGCAAAACATAATTCAAGTGTGTGAGATTTTCGACATATGGGGAATAGACTTTATGGGGCCATTCCCATCGTCTCATGGCAACAAATATATCCTCGTCGCGGTGGACTACCTTTCTAAGTGGGTGGAAGCTAAGGCATTGCCTACTAATGATGCTCGTGTGGTAGTGAAGTTTTTGAAGCAACTATTCTCTCGGTTCGGAACCCCTCGTGCTATTATAAGCGATCGTGGAACCCATTTTTGTAATGACCAATTCGAAAAGGTTCTAAAGAAATATGGAGTTACTCATCGTCTTTCTACGGCTTATCACCCGCAAACGAGTGGGCAAGTCGAGGTTTCTAACCGAGCTTTGAAGAGGAATTTAGAGAGGTCAATTGGAGAAAATCGTGCTTCATGGTCCGACAAACTCGATGACGCTTTATGGGCCTTTAGGACCGCTTATAAGACACCTATCGGTTGCACTCCTTATTGGTGGTATAATCAAGGGAATTTTAAATACTGCCTTTAGGACCGCTTATAAGACACCTATCGCTTATATGACCCTAAATTCACCGGGTTTTTAACGTTGGTGATCAAGTGTTGCTTTTTAACTCTCGACTTAAGATATTTTCCGGGAAATTGAAATCTCGTTGGTCGGGTCCGTTCACCATTACACAAGTGTTTCCTTATGGGACTATCGAGCTAGCTCAAGATGATGGTCCTAATTTCAAGGTGAATGGACATAGGCTTAAGCACTACTTTGGTGGGGAAATTCCTTCAATGGTTGCCCTCGACCAAGTCACCTTCCCCAATGATAATTAGCATTGAGGGGATCGAGTCGAGCTCATGACTCGGTAATCAAAAACAAGGTGCCTCGTGGGGGAGATCCCATGCTTATCCTTTATGCTTACTATTCACTAACAAGGGGACTTATACCCTTTCAACTCGTTGTCTCGTGGTTGTTTGTGATTGTGTTATCTAGATCATCATCATGTACGATTGAAGACTCTCGTGTTTGTTTACGTGAGCCTCCATCGTTTGCTTGAAGAAGTTTTTCACGAATCCATGACATATCCTTTATTGTTCTAACAATTATCTTTTAGCATACTTAATAAACGCCTTTAGATATATTGTTGATCACCCTTTCCATGCTAGATCCTAAGCATTCGACTCTTCGTTTCTAGTATGGGGGTGCTCTACCTTTAGACTCGAAACATTGAGGACAATGTTTGCTTTTAGTATGGGGGGTGAATAGGTACTTGCTTTGCTACGCCCTCACGCTTTCCAACTTTCAATGTTTTGGTTGCTAATAAGGCTAAAAATGGCCAAATTTTAAAAATTTTCTTAGTTTTCATAAGTGTTTTTGAGACACGAATGTATATTTTCCGATGGGTAGAATAAGAGTTAATTTTTGACTTGATGGGCATTTGGAGCCATTTACATTCCTTAACCCGCTCAATTCAAGTTTTGCTAGACTTTTATATAGGGATCTTTAAAACGCGAAAGTCTTAGCTCATTCGGGTTAAGAACAAGAACTTTTTGCAAGTTCCTATAATTGATCCTAGAAAGTCACTTATCAAGGGAACTATAAAATGCATTCTCTAAACTTGAAAAAGCCCAAGAAAGTGCAAGATCCTATAGGTGGCTTGAAAACCCAAAACTTTGATTTGATATAGTCTTAATGAAAGCTAATCCAAATTTGGCTTAATTTTGACTTGTATGGCTAAGTATTCACGAGTCTCTTTAATTAGAGGTCTTTATATAGTGAAGAACGAGAGATGATAGAGTTAGACAAGTGATCATGCTAAACATAGAACATGAAAATATTCTTTCAAAAACTCATATGTTTTTAATTGTGGCTTTTTCTTCCCATAAGATCAATGCATTAGGAATAAATCATAATTGCAATAAGTAAGGTCGTACGATTTGAAAGGTTACTTAGCCTCTAGCGCAAGATCGTTTAAAAGTTGCTCGGGGTTGAATAGAGTTCATATCCAAGGCATAACTTATTGAAGCGGGACGCGAAGATTGGCGATCATCCAAAAAGGCCCTAACAAGGCATGAGGAGCTCTATTTTTGCTAAAGATCCAAGATGATGTGAAGTATCATTATTCCTAAATCAATATGAAGGATCGAGACACACGACGAAAAGCAATTACTCCCCTCAAGATCATGGAGAAAATCTATCCGAAAAGACCCTTACAAGGTATGAGGATAAATATATCCAAGTCCGAAAAGGAGGCGGATCGTTGTATATCAAAATCCAAAGTAAAGATTGAAGAAAAATGATGAAGTCGTGGTCCAATATGAAGAATCTCTCAAAAACGTCAAGTGAAGAAATTCCAAATATATGAAGAGAAGACCATAATTTCAAGAACGTCTTCCCAAGATTTGAAGTATGAAGTACATGCCAAATATCGGTCCGAGAAAGGTCTCAAATCGTGAAACGAGTTATGCCAAGATATGAACTTAAGGAGATACACGAGAAGCCGTTTTAAAAGATTTTGTCCTTCGGCTAACTATCGATCAAATCGTGTTACTTTGCTTTCGGACTAATAACTACTCAAATAAGTCAATATGAATCACTTGTGATCCATGACAAATAGTTAAAAAATGCTAGTAACCCATTTCCTTTTATAATAACTAGGATTGCGGGGAGAAAAATTATTACACAATTTGGACGTATGAGTAGTGTTAGCATTGTGACTTGTACCAATAATGATGTCGTTTTTGCACTTAGTATGGAATGTATGACAAACAAGGATGACGAAGTTTACTCTAAGGGACATTTTCTTGTTTCTATTCATTGACCCTAAAAGTCACTTTCGTGATGAAAATCATACATTATGTCTTTACAAATCTTCGTGGTATGTTGCAAGTCTTTTACTCTTCAATAAAGGTTAATAAAATTGAACTTTGGTGATGCTTAGATACTTTGTTCTAGCATTGCGTGAGGGCACGACAATGGCTTAGTATGGGGGAGTGATGAGATGGCATTTATACATGATCTCGTCGTTCTTTTCGGGCTTTTAATGCATAAAAATGTCATAAAATACCATATATATGCTTGTGTTTGTTTAATTGTGTATTTTAGGTATGGATATCATGAAAAAGACAAAAGATCATAAGATACAAGGAAAAACGGACACGAGAAACGAAGCCGTACAAAGAATCGGGCCCTAATTCATGGAATATTCAACATTTATCCTTGAAGACTTAAAGATGTGCAAGTTTGATCCTCAATGAATGAAGAAATGACACTTAAAACCCTTGTATATTGATAATTACAAGTTTGGTCCCTTAAGTTTGTCAAAATTACACAAAAGGTCCTTCAACTTTGAAGAAATGGCAAGATTAGTCCCTCAACAATTCCAAATTGTCAATTATGGTCCCTCGTCAAGCCAAAGATACATTGAATACCTTTGAAGATCAAGAAATATGAAAACAAAGGGAATACGTTTTATTTGCCAAATATACTTGTTTTACCACTTTTCCCAAAACACAAGGGCCAAAACTACCAATCCTAAAGTTTGAATTCCTAAACATGCGGGAAACAATTATTGTTGGGATTTTTACCAGCCAAGAACACCTTTTACCCAGGTTTAAAAAAAAGGAAAACAAAGGGGAAATCAAAATTGGTTATATCCACGTGTGATTCACATCACCTCAATCACATCCCACACCTTAAACCTTAAATCCCACTACCAGAATGATACCCCCATCCCCACTCACAATACGACACCTGACATTTGATCATGACTTTGCAAAATCAAGGGCTGCAAATCATTACTTGGTCCCTAAGCACTCAACAAACGTCCAGGATTCAACCAAAATAGCTGGCAACGCACCTAGAAGGTTCTGCAAGGATAGAATAGGAATTTCAGTTGCTAGGGTTTGTGAAAAGTGTTTAGCCAGGCATTTGCCTATAAAAGGAGACCTCAACATGTGAGAGTCCCTTTGTTCCAGTCTTTGCCTTTAAAACTTGTAATTCCTTTTTGAAATTTATAAAAGTTGGTATTTTGAGAAAATTGTAATTCCTTTTTATGTTTTTGAAAGTTGGTATTGTTTAAAGGTGATTCTGAGTTCCATTGATTGTTATAAGTATGCTTGAATCATTTGGTTCAAGGACGTTTATGTTTGGTAAGGTTTTTCGAGTTTGAAAAAGCTTAAAAAGAGGTTTTGAATTTGCTTATTTTTGTGTACTAATCCTTATCTAAAAGCTGTAAGCTCTTGCAAGCTTTTTGACACCAAGCTTGTGAAGGGATTAGGGCCTTTGGTTGGGTTGTTTGTTCATTGTGTTGAAGAAATCAAGCCCTTGAGTTTCTTCTTTGAAACATCAACCAAGGCATTCATCATCTTTCTTATTGAAGTACCTTGGTCTTGTTCTAGTTGTTGAACAAGGTCCAAGGAGCATAGCTGGCCCTCCTAGGATGTTGTGGAGGGCATGTATAATCCCTTGATTACATTTCCTCTAAAAATTTCATGTTTTTGCTTATTTTGTACTTTGGCATATGATTTGGTGTTCTTGTGTTTGTGCTTTGTGTTTTATGGTTGGTATCTGTTAGTTGTCACCTAGTGTAGCTATTTGATCATTAAAATCAATAGGTTGTGTGTAAAAATCAGAAGTTGCTTTGAAAAGTGGTTGATTAAGGGTTGTTTGGGATTACTGGTTCATAAGGCCTTGTGGCCTTAAGCCCTTGGTTCTTAGGGTTTGGATGGTCTGAACAAGTCTTAATATACAAGTTTTAGTCATTGGTTAAGTTACTGAAAGATAGAAAAGGTATTTGAAGTTTTGCAAAAATCTGATAAAAGTGGTTTTGAAATTGGTAAAACACATCAGATCCAATAACTTTTTTGTTACTTGGATCTAAGGTCTGAAATCAGGTTTGGGAATAGTTTAGGTGATAAGCTATCTATTGGTTATCTGGTTGTTGAATTTGGTGATTTATTGTGATTGCTATAGCTTATCAAAGTTTGCTGAAGTGGTCATTTGCATCAGCAAAGTGACCACCTCATTTTGTGCTTGCAATTGTTATCCTAGTGTATGCCTTGTGATTTTGCTGCTTGGAACTTGTTTATGTGCTGCTTGTGAGTGGATTTTGCTATTTGGTGTGCTTTGTTTCTGGCTTATAAGCTAACTGGCTTATTAAGCCCTTTTTGCCTAAATCTGCCATCAAAAGGTCAACTGACCTCTTGATTCACAAGGTCTCCTCCTTGAGTCCTTCACAAAAATTGCTTATAACAAGCCCATAGACCATTTCTGATCATTTGGTGAACTTTGGAGTACTTTGACTTTTGGTCAAATAAGCACTATTGGCTTAATTTTGAGAACTGCTTATTGGCACATGCAACAACTTGGCTTTTGTAATAGAAATAATTTTTCTTAGCATAATATCAAATCTGGAAGGTTACAAGTCGTTTGGTTAAGCTTTTGCTAGAAAACTAGCTTATTTGGCTTTTTCAGCCAGCTTATTTGCTCTTACAGCTTATTCTACTTGGCTTTTTGTGATTTTCTTGATTTATTATTCTTAGTTAAGCTATTTGTGAGCTTTTGCAACAAACTAGAGCTTCTGAGGTGCCCTAAATCTCAAACCCGACTATTTTGTCGTTTTGTGGATTTTTACTTTGCTTATTTCTGGCTTATTGAGTGTGCTTTTTCAAAATTTCTTTTTACAGATCTCATAAGCATCCCAAAAGAAGGTTGTGTGTCAAATTAGAGCTTATGGCATTGGCTTATTGCTTAATGGGCTGAAAAGCCCAATAAGAATAAGTTGTTTGCTTATTAAGCTGTGATAAGCTCACATTCAGCTTTTGGGCCTTTAGAGTTTTGTTCTTAGAATTAAATTTTTAGTCAGATAGGGCTTTTCCAAGTCAATTGGGCCAAGTTTGACTTTTTGGGCCCAAAAGCCCATTTGGTTTTACTGTTTTTGGTTTTGGCCCATTTGAGGGCCCAATAGGGGTATTCTGGTCATTTCACTTTGATTTTCTGATTATTTAGGTTAAAATAAACTAGTTTGCAAGTTTTTAAAATTTTTTATAATTTTTGGATTTTTAATATTATTTTAATATTATTTTATTATTATTTTTCAAATTTCACATTTTCCAACTTTTTACATTTTTCTTAGGTTTAATACATTAAAATAGGAATTTAGCAACTTTTAGAATAATTTTATCACTTTTAGATTAATTTTTATAATTATTTTAAGTTTTAATAGCTTTTAAATCATTTTAAATAGTTTTTATTAGTTTAAAAATTTCTAAAAATAGTTTTTAATCTTTTTAGGTCATTTTAGAGGTTTACCAATTGAAAAATCTTTATTTGGGCTTTTTGATATTTTATTTGATTTTTAGGGCTTTAATTAGCATTTAAAAATTGAATATTTAATTATTTAAAAGGTTTGAAAAAGTTTTGATCATTGGTAAACTCTTAGTTTATTTATTTTGATTTTTGGTGAAGTTTTGGTAATTTTTAGAATTAATTTTTATTTTTGTAGTTTTTACGGTTTTACGTTTTGTCGTTGTAGTAGTATTTTCACGTCTTCGACATCTTCTTTTCTCACCCCCTTCTAAACCAATCATTAATCACAAACATTTAACAAGTTTTTCACACGCATATACCACCTTGGGAAACGAACTTTCACCTTTGGGTCATTAGTGCTTGATTTTCCTAAATCATCACTTAATACTTACCGCTCATTTACCCTCTTTTGTTTTCCTAAACAAGAGGTGTAATTTACCACAACCAGATGTTTTGTTCATTCGTTTGGTATTTTATCCATCTTTGAATGTCGTTTTTGTCTTGATCAAATAATGATAAATGTTGTTGTAGTTCACTCATATCTTTAATACCAATACATGGTGTGTATTAATGATTTCATTGTCTAGTGAAACCAATATTACTTTACCAACTAATTTGCAACCTCCAAGCCTAGTCAAAACATAGCCAAAACCGACCAAAACATGCAAAAGGCCCCCAAAACATGATCACAACAATCAAAACATAGTGTAAATACATTTACCCTAGATTTGGGATAGTTTTACCGGGTTATTCACACTTTCTCCGGTTTTTACAGTTTAAGTTCCCTAATACATTCGTTTTCGTACACCCGAAGGTTATCGTAGTTCCGGCGAAGTGTGAATGGAAATCCGCGTTTATGTCTAAAGTTTGATGCTCGAATAATTAAAAAAAAGGTTTTGATTCTAATAGTTAAACTACTAATATAAACGACTAAATATTAAAATATATCAAAGTGATAAGGATGAAAATTAAACTACAATTATAAAGCGATAGATATCTAAAATAATAATAATGGCAATAAAGATGCTAAACTAACAAACATAATCAAACTACTCGAATTAAGATATAAAAGCTAACAATTAACAAGGCAACATACGGTTAACGACAAATAATATAAATGACATTTTAAAATTTTAAAAACTAATTTAATAGAAGTGAAACATTGTATAAACTATTATAAAAATAAATTTGTTTAAGAATATTTATAAGCCTAAATTTTATTAAAGAAATGGCAGATTAGTTGTAAAGCTTAATATTGAACTAATTAAAATATATAAACCTAATCCTTCTATCAATTAAAAATACTGGTAAAAAAATGCTTTCTAATCTCCTGAAATTAAAACAAACGCAGGGAAATAATCTATAAAAGTGAGGATCCTAAATGGAATCTTGATATATATATATGCAAAAATGATGCGTCCATATACAGTTATACCAATACGCAAGAAATATAAAATAGAATAAAGAAAGAGATATTATGCCTACTCTAAAAACAGTCCTCTACGCAGCCCCCAAAAAAAAATAAAATAAAAAATAAAGTGCTTCCTAAAGAAACCGTTGTCTGCTTATCCTCTAAGCAGCCTCAAAAAGAAAAAAAAAACAGATAATGAAAAATAATGAGCTGCTGCGTTTAATTTTCTTATCTAATCTAAAAATAATAAATTGAAGACAGGAAAATGTAATATAAAACAAGAGTGCTGCGATTGCTATCTAATTAAAGAAAGAAAATATATCAGAAAAGTCCTATCCTATCTAATATATAAGACGCAGTGATTAAACAAGTGGGATAAGGAAAAAAAATAAAATGTAAGCTGCGTTTAATTGCTGATTCTAAAAATAAAACTGGGAAATAAAATATGGAATGTTGTAAATATCTGCTTAACTAGTCGCAGGGAAAGAAAAATATGACGCAGGATAAAAATGAAAAAGAAGATGAGATCTAAAATACAATTCTATCCTAAAACGAATTAAGGAAAGAAAAACGCAGGGGAAAGTGAGGATATGTTTCTGCCTAATCTCCCCTTTTTTCTACGCAGCTAAAAAGAAAAATATGAATAATATCTCCAAAAGTCCACCACTGCTTAACTTGTACGCAGCTTATCCCTTCTTTCTTCTTACTGGGCTTCTTCCTGGGCTTCTTACTGGGCCTTTCTTCTTCTTTTTTTTTGTTTCTTTCGGGCCTAATGGCTTGCTGGGCTTCAGCTTTGTTGTAGGGCTGCTGGGCTTTTTAGTGTATTAATGGGTCGGTCCGACCCATATAAATGGTGTCGGGTCGGCCCACTAAAATATAAAGGGGCCACCGGACTCGATTTCTCGTGCTCTTTCCATTTCTCGTGCTAATTTTTGGCTCTTTGGCTTCGTTTGTGCTCCTTTTCTTCATATCCGTACCTACAATAATAAATAACGCATTTAAACGATATATGCACTAAAAACACACGTTTTGCTATTTATTAGGTCATAAATGAAGGGATATTACTACTAAAAACACGAATAATTACGTGTCTAACACACCCCTACACTTAAGACGTTGCTTGCCCCCAAGCAACTATTATCACAAACGTTAAATCCAAAAACAGTTTAAACTACTTTATTTGAAATTTCTCTTAAAATAAAAATCCATAGTGACCCGCCATGCTCGACTTTTTATTTAAGGAATAAGGATCATAGAACGGGAAACACGCAAACTGGGTGTCTCCAGGGAATAACTATCGTCATCCTCTTTTTATTACTCCCAACTAAGCTAAAATTCCTTGTGCAAACGTTAAAGCAAAATGCTAACACTACTTATACTAATAACCTATGTAAATATAAATTTTCACTCCTATAATTATAAAGACTAGGCAAGTGTGTTCTTTTTCAAAATTTTGATCGTTCAAATCGACATTTGTTATGGTTGCTAATCATCTAAGTGGGATATTAAACTCACCGTAAATGACGAGATTTAAGATTCAAAAATGGCCTTTCCCATGTAGCGGCTTTCTTCTCGGAACGTCCCAACCTCATCGGTTAAGTGCCCGGGCTTTTGACACCCCACGGAGAATAGTACCGGGATCGGCGGGATTTTGAAATCAAAGATCTTGAAATCACCGCTAAGCTAATAAAAGACACTTAGATGAAAAACAACGACGGTAATTAGAGAATGAAGATTCAAAGGAGAGATCACTCCTTTAGCGACTTTCTTCTCAGCTTGTCCTTTAGCAAAGCTTAGGAGGCTAGGTTTTTACACCCTCGAGAATAGTATCGGAGCTCACGGGACCTTTGACTTCTACATTCTCAATTACCGTCTAAACTCTTATACAAAATTGACGAATTCTAGTTCAACTTCGGATTTAAATTTGAGAAAAAAGCAAGTTTCTCACAATTATAGTTAAAGCAACAAAAACATAAAACTCTTATTCATATATATATATATATATATATTTTTTTCTTATTCTTTTTTTTTTCAAATATTTTTTTTTCTTGCTTTTTTTTTCTTGTTTTTTTTTTTTGTCTCTCTATTTTTTTCTTTTTTTTTTTTCAACATATTTATTCACGCAACATTATTTCAAAATTAAGAAAGTATGCTTTCACTCAAATTTAAATAAAAAGTTGAACTAGGACTCTATATCAAAATTGTATAAGAATTTATTTATTTTGCATAACAACACAATTTTTAACGTTCAAAAGCTTGAAAAAAAACACACACTTATTTAGTCTAGTTATAATCTAGGAGGAAAAAGCCATAGGTTACTCATATAAACTCTAAAGAGAACCAACTACTCCACGTTTAGCATTTTTATTTGCACAATTCCTAAAAGCTTAGTCTAAAAGTGAAGGGAGCCGCCAGATCAACACTCAGGCAGAGTCAGGATCCCCTTTGTTCTAGCCTACGGGACAAGTCAATCACGCACGGTCAAAAACATTTTGTTATTTTTAATAAAATAAAATAAAAACAGACATTTGATCAAAATAGGATGCAAGAGGGCAAACAAGTAGGCATGAATATGAGCAATATGATATAAACCCCCCTACACTTAGAACCGAACATTGGCCTCAATGTTCAAAAGTGATAAGGTGTTACCCCTACACTTAAGAACACAAAAGGCTAATGCTAGAATTCCAAGTGTAAGAAGGAGAACACAATCAGATATGCATGGATAAAGATGAGAACTGAGTACTCCCCTGATATAGACATGAAGATCGATCGGAGACTGAATGAAGAAGATGATGGAAAACAGCAACATCAACCCTCTGAAAGTCTTCTCGATCCAAGGGAACCCTGCACACAAAAACAAACACCAACAAGCACACATGGAGAGAAGCACACGCCCCTACACTTATGTTAGAAAATAAATAAAAAAGATAGATCATCGGGTTGCCTCCCGAGAAGCGCTTGTTTTTGTTAACCGAGTCACGAGCCTGACTCGACCCCGAATTAAATGGTCCATGGGGAAGCAAGAGAATCACCACTGGCTCAAAACAGATATGCCAGGGTCAAAGATCTTATCCTCGGTCCCGGAGGAACATAATAAATGAGAGGCAGGAGGATAAGTCATGAAAGGTAGAAAAGTCCTCTCGACATAAGAAAAGTAAGTAAAGTCGTGATCCACGGGAGGTGGGGTGGGTAAAGGAGACAAATTGTCATCCCCCAAAGACATAGGATGGTCACTATTCGGCAAAGCCGTAAAGGTATCAATCATAGAATGGTCAATTTCACCTCCCGGGTCAAAACACTCATCCTCATTTCCCGGTGTGAAATGAGGAGAGTAAAGGCGATACATCACTTGCTTGGGTGTGCACGCGGTAGGACGGGGTGGCAACATAATATGAGAAATATCAGAGGACATGTCTACCACCCGCGTCACCTCACCAGACAGAATCAAACGGAAACTAGGGTCAAATCTCTCCACCTCCTCTACGATGGGAGGTGGCATGGCTAACAAAGGATGCTCATCAATAGCAATAGAGTCGGAGCTATCAATGTCCTCAATCCCCTCTTCAAAGAGAGGATTCACGTCACTAGAGATGTAGGCGTCATCAAAATCAAATAAAGGGTTCGAATAAATCTTGAAATTTTCCTTCGGAACGTCTTCATCGGATAGTGACTCGTCATCACTAGAAGTAAAATCATCATCGAGATCAAAAATGGGATTAGAGAAAGCCAAAGAATCGTTTCCCAAGATGTCGGTGGGAGGTAATGAATCATTACTAGAAAGAGATTCACACTCATCGTCAATATCGGAAGCAACCGTAGGCTTACTTTGGATTGGAATAAGAATCTCGTCACAAGGAATAGTGATAAGACCCTCATCCCCCATGATGAGAGAGGCATCGGGCTCCGTAGTGGAAGAATCGAGAATAGGAGTGGTAGAATCCTTAGGCTCGAGAGCCGGCAAGTTGAGAGAAGGAATTACAATTGCACTAGGACATTGAGCACAAAGATCATTCCATGAAATAGTATTCTCATCGTCATCATCATCATAATAGAAAGAACGCGCAAGAGGCGGAGTATAATCACTAAGATTAGATACTTGCTCTTGTCGTTGTCGTTGTTGCTCCTCCAATGTCTCGGTCAGTCGAATTAAGCCGTCATGAAGTTCCCAAAGAAGGGCTTTTCTTTCGTCATTCAAAGCATTGATTTGTTGAATTCTCTGAGAGGATTGATGATTGATGGTGGGATGTGGGGGTTCAAAATTTTGAAAACCGGAATTATAGCACGGATGTGGCTCATAATTCATCGGTTGACAATAAGAAGTATCGTGAGGGCCCCCACAATGATTGCAACACGGGTATTGGGAAAAACCCGATTCATGTTGCGGATAGGGATTGTCATAGACGGGAGGGGGGGGGGGGAGAAAGTATTGTAAGAGGAGAAGTACGAATTCGTTGAATTACAAAATGGACAAAATCCAAATTGTGTATTGTCGATATCAAAACCACACCGCTCACAAATACACCATTGACATGTTTGAAAACCATGCCATGGTCTTCCACACCGAACGCAAGACGAATCCATGAAGAATTATAAATAAGAGGGGTAAAGAAAAGAATTAAACACAAAAGAGGATAAAGAAGAATATTTTTAAAACTTTTTTTTTCTTTTTTTTTTTTAATGATATATATATTAATACAGAAAATAAGATAAAATAAGAAAATATTTTTTTGGATTTTTAAATTTATTTTTTTTTTTTATTTTTTTTTTATATATATATACAAGTACGAAAATAAACTTTCAAAACGAAAGGATCTTCAAGTCACCAACTAAAAACACAACGCAAACATCGCTACACACAAAGCCGGCAGCGGCGCCATTTAATACATTCGTTTTCGTACACCCGAAGGTTATCGTAGTTCCGGCGAAGTGTGAATGGAAATCCGCGTTTATGTCTAAAGTTTGATGCTCGAATAATTAAAAAAAAGGTTTTGATTCTAATAGTTAAACTACTAATATAAACGACTAAATATTAAAATATATCAAAGTGATAAGGATGAAAATTAAACTACAATTATAAAGCGATAGATATCTAAAATAATAATAATGGCAATAAAGATGCTAAACTAACAAACATAATCAAACTACTCGAATTAAGATATAAAAGCTAACCATTAACAAGGCAACATACGGTTAACGACAAATAATATAAATGACATTTTAAAATTTTAAAAACTAATTTAATAGAAGTGAAAAATTGTATAAACTATTATAAAAATAAATTTGTTTAAGAATATTTATAAGCCTAAATTTTATTAAAGAAATGGCAGATTAGTTGTAAAGCTTAATATTGAACTAATTAAAATATATAAACCTAATCCTTCTATCAATAAAAAATACTGGTAAAAAAATGCTTTCTAATCTCCTGAAATTAAAACAAACGCAGGGAAATAATCTATAAAAGTGAGGATCCTAAATGGAATCTTGATATATATATATGCAAAAATGATGCGTCCATATACAGTTATACCAATACGCAAGAAATATAAAATAGAATAAAGAAAGAGATATTATGCCTACTCTAAAAACAGTCCTCTACGCAGCCCCCAAAAAAAATAAAATAAAAAATAAAGTGCTTCCTAAAGAAACCGTTGTCTGCTTATCCTCTACGCAGCCTCAAAAAGAAAAAAAAACAGATAATGAAAAATAATGAGCTGCTGCGTTTAATTTTCTTATCTAATCTAAAAATAATAAATTGAAGACAGGAAAATGTAATATAAAACAAGAGTGCTGCGATTGCTATCTAATTAAAGAAAGAAAATATATCAGAAAAGTCCTATCCTATCTAATATATAAGACGCAGTGATTAAACAAGTGGGATAAGGAAAAAAAATAAAATGTAAGCTGCGTTTAATTGCTGATTCTAAAAATAAAACTGGGAAATAAAATATGGAATGTTGTAAATATCTGCTTAACTAGTCGCAGGGAAAGAAAAATATGACGCAGGATAAAAATGAAAAAGAAGATGAGATCTAAAATACAATTCTATCCTAAAACTAATTAAGGAAAGAAAAACGCAGGGGAAAGTGAGGATATGTTTCTTCCTAATCTCCCCTTTTTTCTACGCAGCTAAAAAGAAAAATATGAATAATATTTCCAAAAGTCCACCAATGCTTAACTTGTACGCAGCTTATCCCTTCTTTCTTCTTACTGGGCTTCTTCCTGGGCTTCTTACTGGGCCTTTCTTCTTCTTTTTTTTTTGTTTCTTTCGGGCCTAATGGCTTGCTGGGCTTCAGCTTTGTTGTAGGGCTGCTGGGCTTTTTAGTGTATTAATGGGTCGGTCCGACCCATATAAATGGTGTCGGGTCAGCCCACTAAAATATAAAGGCGCCACCGGACTCGATTTCTCGTGCTCTTTCCATTTCTCGTGCTAATTTTTGGCTCTTTGGCTTCGTTTGTGCTCCTTTTCTTCATATCCGTACCTACAATAATAAATAACACATTTAAACGATATATGCACTAAAAACACACGTTTTGCTATTTATTAGGTCATAAATGAAGGGATATTACTACTAAAAACACGAATAATTACGTGTCTAACATTCCCCTTTGGCCAGTTTTGGCCGGTTTTGAATGGTTTAGCCCGCATCGACCGTATTTGGATGTGTGTAACCATGTTTAAAAGTTATTAAGTTAGTATGTGACAATGAAAATATATACATAACCCATGTAAGAAAATACGTGATGATGGTGAACCCAAGAACCAGTATCCATAAGCTAAAATTCAATTTAACTTACAAGGTCGTGTAACTAAACAATACATTAAAAATTAAACTTCCAATATAAGAGAGACTTTTTAATTTAACCTTTCAAAGTCCTAGCATAGTTAAGAACATGTTGATAGATGCTATGTTTTGTTCATTAGTTTTGTATGTTATCCATCTTTGTAGGTTTCCTAAGGAAAATCAATGTCATTGTTTTGTTGATGAAACAATAATAAATGTTGTTAGAGCTCAACCATATATTTTATATCATTTGATTGTGTGTCATCACGATGTTCCTTGTCTAATAAAACAACATCTAATTCACCACCTAAATTTTAACAATTAAGCCTGGTCAAAACATAGTTAATCCCAACCGAAACCTGACAAAGACTCCCAAACCATGATCCAAACAATCAAACCCAAGTGGAACTTGAATCTACAAGGATTTGGCATGGTTTGCCTGTATTATTAATACTTTCCCCGGGTTTGCCCGCTTAAATTCCATTTTGGTCTATTTTGGTTGGTTCGGAAGGTTTGATCGATGTACAAGTGTAGAAGATAGAGCCCAAACATATTTGGTTGCCCAATATCACGTGAACAAACGTACTTTTTTGAAAATGTCATAACTTAGGTTGTAGAAGTCCGTTTTAGGCGCGGGACGAGGCGAATCGAAGGCCAAAACGAGGGGAACGTAGCTGTAACCTAACTTTGTTGGGTTACAGAAATTTCGAGGCCCGAAACACTATATTTTATGAGATATTTTCATTTTTATCAATTTTTCACATTTAGTTAGATATTGTTTTTGGGCTCAGGTCCGACCCATTTACATTCAAGGGTTTATTTCGATCATACTATTAATGCCAAGTTATTAATAATAGATTATAAATTAACTTGGCAATCATAGACAAAAATTGTAATATGACATTTCTAAGTCCCGAGATCGTTAAGTAACAGTTGGTTACATAAGATGTTTTGTTCATTCGTTTGGTATTTTATCCATCTTTAAATGTCATTTTTGTCTTGATCAAATAATGATAAATGTTGTTGTAGTTCACTCATATCTTTAATACCAATACATGGTGTGTATGAATGATTTCATTCTCTAGTGAAACCAATATTACTTTACCAACTAATTTGCAACCTCCAAGCCTAGTCAAAACATAGCCAAACCCGACCAAAACATGCTAAAGGCCCCCAAAACATGATCACAACAATCAAAACATAGTGGAAATACATTTACCCTAGATTTGGGATGGTTTTACCGGGTTATTCAGACTTTCTCTGGTTTTTACAGTTTAAGTTCCCTTTTGGCCAGTTTTGGCCGGTTTCGAATGGTTTAGCCCGCATCGACCGTATTTGGATGTGTGTAACCATGTTTAAAAGTTATTAAGTTAGTATGTGACAATGAAAATATATACATAACCCAAGTAAGAAAATACGTGATGATGGTGAACCCAAGAACCAGTATCCATAAGCTAAAATTCAATTTAACTTGCAAGGTCGTGTAACTAAACAACACATTAAAAATTAAACTTCCAATATAAGAGAGACTTTTTAATTTAACCTTTCAAAGTCCTAGCATAGTTAAGAACATGTTGATAGATGCTATGTTTTGTTCATTAGTTTTGTATGTTATCCATCTTTGTAGGTTTCCTAAGGAAAATCAATGTCATTGTTTTGTTGATGAAACAATAATAAATGTTGTTATAGCTCACCCATATATTATATATCATTTAATTGTGTGTCATCACGATGTTCCTTGTCTAATAAAACAACATCGACTTCATCACCTAATTTTTAACATTTAAGCCTAGTTAAAAAATAGTAAATCCCAACCGAAACCTGACAAAGACTCCCAAACCACGATCAAAACAATCAAACCCAAGTGGAAATTGTATCTACACGGATTTGGCATGGTTTTCCTGTATTATTCATACTTTCCCCGGGTTTGCCTGCTTAAATTCCATTTTGGTTTATTTTGGTTGGTTCGGAAGGTTTGATGGATGTACAAGTGTAGAAGATAGAGCCCAAACGCATTTGGTTGCCCAATATCGCGTGAGGAAAAGTACTTTTTTGAAAATGTCATAACTTAGGTTGTGGAAGTCTGTTTCAGGCGCGGGACGAGGCGAATCGAAGGCCGAAACGAGCGGAACGTAGCTATAACTTAACTTTGTTGGGTTACGGAAATTTTGAGGCCTAAAACACTGTATTTTATGAGATATTTTCATTTTTATCAATTTTTCACATCTTGTTGGATAATGTTTTTGGGCTCAGGTCCGACCCATTTATATTCAAGGGTTTATTTCGATCATTTTTTTTACCAAAGGTAAATTGCATTAAAAACAAAAGAAAGGTACAAAGTCAAAAAACAAAAAGACTAAGAAGCAAGGACAAACCCCTAAACTTCTAGCTTTGGAATCAAAAAACAAAATGGCCATGGACAATTCCCATGCTCATATCAACAAGTACTAATACAAAAAGCAACTAAATCCAATGTAGATAAAGCTACTAACTCCTATCAAAACTTAATCCCAATTGATGAGGACCAAGCTTCTGCTCTTCAATGGCACACCAAAAGAATCCATCACTTAGTTTAAGTAAGAGTCCTACTTCAGAATCCATGGCAACCCTCAATACAATCCACAAAGGGAAAATACCAAGAGCAGCCAATCCATCCCAATAGAACCTCTAACCAAAACTAAGTATAGGGAAAGCAAGCCATAATAAACCTGCATAAATCGCCATCTGAACAAGAAGAATCCAAAGAGAGGTGCCAGTGTAGCACATCATATCTATTGCCTCCTCAAAACCCCTATCTATGTAAAACCCAGTGGGAAACCATAAACAGGGGAAAGAGTACAACTAGATATGAATCCTCTCAAGATGCAATAACCAAAAATACCTATCAGCTCAACAATAAACAGATACATGGTTAATCAAGATAACAGGGAGGACTAGGCATCAAAATAACAGGTTTGGCAACTAAAACTTGTTCAAATAGGTAGCAAATGGGAAAAATGCAGCATACCAAGCATAGACGGCACATCTTTCAGCATGCTCTAGATGGCATAATACACTCCCCCAAACACTACCTATAAGCCCACTAATAGCACATCAAACCTCACAACAACCAATCCAGAAATTCCTCCCCCAAGCTCCCTAATGATAAGAGTTGAAACATAATCAAAGGTTAGATAACAATGTATGAATACCATAACCAACATCTTACCTAAGGCGAAAACCAAACAAACTCCACCAAACTAGAAAAGCAGGCAGTAGCTAAAGGTCTTCTCACAAGAGTAACAAAAACTGGCACAATAGAGGTTTGAAACCACATTCTATTGCAATCCCAAAAACCCGTCCCACCATGGGACCAACTCCACCAAATAACAGAAGGATCACTCGCCATTAGTATCCATTAAGTCACTAAACACCTCATCAGTAATGTCCTTATTTTTATTCTTAATGCTAACTGGAAAGTTCCAAATCCTAGCAGCCTCAATAACATCAGGAGTAGATCTAAGACTTAAACTTAAAATCCTATTCCTAACAGAGTTACAAATAATGCTAAGCACATCGTTATCACTCCTACTAGATCCTTCAAAGAACCTAATATTCCTTTCCTACCAAATATAATAGACTGCAGCACCAAGACAAAGTCTTTGAATTACACTCCATATAGCATTTTTAGCCGGGACATTAGTAAATCTGGAAACAACTTGAGCCCATAAATTTGAAATATTGTCCAGATTTACCATACCTTTGAGTCTCTCCCAAATCAAAGCAGAAAAACGGCAGCTAAAATATAAGTGCTGGTGGGATTCCTTACATTGATTACATAACAGGCAATTCACATCTTGAAAATTAAGCCATCTTGAAAGCCTATCCTGAGTCTTCAGCCTTCCCTTCACAGCCATCCAAAGGACAAAAGCATGACTCGGAATGCACTGATTGAACCATACATGATCAGACCAAATAACTTTTATAGAACTCTCTTTTATACCTGCCCAAACTTCAGCAACACAAAAATTTTTAGTATTACCCGTTTTATCAACCCATATAGTTTTATCATTAGCATCCAGGTTTAAAATAGGATAATCAATACTGCAAACCTCAGAAAACCTCACATTCCATCCATCATGCCATTTCCACCCATTAATATCCATAAGATCAGCAACTTTAAGGTTTCTAGCAGACTTATCAGAAAACAGCAACGAAGGATTAAACAAACTACAAGGAGGAGGTCCACATCTCCAATTATCAAACCAGAAAAAGCAAGTATGCCCATTCCCAATCCTAACCTTCACAAACATTCTAAATCTATGACAATAACCTTTTCTACCATCAGCATTCCAAAGAAAATTTTTTAATAGTTTATCAACTTCATCACATATACATTTAGGGAGACTAAAAATAGAAGCCCAATAAGTAGTAAGAGAGCTAAGAATAGAAGTTACCAGCTGAAACCTCCCAGCAAAAGAAAGCACTTTGTTCCTCCAATCACCTACTCTCTTCTTGACTCTATCAATAAGAGCATTGCAATCCAATTTAGAAAGTTTCCTGGCATCAAGGGGAATTCCTAGATATTTAACCGGTAAGCTTCCCACTTCATAAGGCATAACCAATCTAATATCATTCTGAACCCTACAAGCAACATTCCCAAAGTATACCGTGCTTTTAGCCATACTTGGTCTAAGACCCGAAGCTAAATAGAATTCATCCAAAGCTCTACGCAGAACACAAGCTTAGATAAAGTTTCCATGGCAGAACATCATCAAGTCGTCAGCAAAACACAAACTAACAATCTCAAGTTTCTTACAACCCCAGTGATATTTAAAATTCTTTTCCTCCCTAATCTGTCTTTTAAGCATCAATGTGAAAACCTCCATCACAATAGTGAAAAGGTAGGGTGATATAGGATCACCCTGCCTGAGCCCACGACGAGCCTTAAAGAAACCATTAGACTCCCCATTAACACTAATGGAGAAGGAAGCAGATTTTAAGCAAGTCATAATCCATCCAACCATAATACTATGTAACCCAAACTGCACTAAAATATATTCCAGGAATTCCCATGATACCGTATCATAAGCTTTCTGGATGTCAATTTTAAACGCACATCTAGCTGGTTTGTTCTTGTTATTATAGCCACACATCAGCTCTTGAGCCAACATAACATTATCAGTAATCAATCTACCCTCCACAAACGCACTCTGATTAGCACTAATAGTATCCTTTAACACGTGCTTTAGTCTATTAGTAATTACCTTACTGATGCACTTGTACATAACATTGCAGCAAGCAATCGGCCTGAAATCAGTAACTTTATACGGAATACTACATTTAGGAATTAAAGAAATAAGAGTGGTGTTAAGCTCACCCAACATCTTACCTTTAGCAAAGATTTCTTTCACAGCATCACACACATCCTTGCCCACAACACCCCAAGCAGATTTAAAAAACTTCGTTGTGTATCCATCCGGACCCGAAGCCTTGTCATCATGAATATCAAACATTGCAGCTTTAATCTCTTCATCAGAAACCTGTCTAATCATATAAAAAGCAGCCAAAGGATCCACTTTCTTGACAAAAAGATCATTAGGATTCTCAATAGGGAAAAATTCATCACAAAGACCAAGGAAATTCTGAAAGTGATTAACAAATTGTCCCGCAACAGCATCACCAAAGAACTCTTCCCCATTTTCATTCTTCACACTAATAATCCTACTTCTTTTCATACGACCTTTAATCAGTTTATGAAAATAAGAACTATTCCGATCCCCCTCCTTAAGCCACTCAACCCTAGCCTTCTACTTAAGAACCCTCTCTTCATCAATCAAAGCTTCCCTATAAGCACTGTTAAACACCATCTCAACCTCTTTAAGATACACATTATTCAGATCCTTATCCAAATCAGTTTGAACTTTTTTCAACTCAATCCTTAGCATTTTAACTTTATCATAAACATTTCCATTTCTTTTATTCATATTTCTGAGGTGATACTTCATGGCCTTAAGTCTCTTAGCAAGGACAAACATAGAAAATCCACCCACATGAATTCCCCAATGCTCCTTAACAATGTTGTGAAACTCATCCTTATAAGCTAGATAATTCATAAATCTAAAAGCCCGCTTCCTACCCTTCTTAACATCACTAATAACCAATAAAGCCAGGCAATGATCAGAAACAACATATGGAAGGAACTTAGCAAAACTGATTTCAAACATATCAAGAAACTCAGTATTACTCATGACCCTATCCAATTTCTTCATAATACCATTTTCCGGATCCATTCTTTTCTGAACCCAAGTAAAAAATAAACCATTCATTGGCAGATCTTCCAACCCTAAACTATCAATGCAATCCCTAAATTCATGCATACTGTGATTTTTGTCCAAATCACCCTTAGAATTTTCAGCAACACTTAGAATAGCATTAAAATCTCCTAAAAGAACCCAAGTTTCTGATTAATAAAACCCGAGTGACTATGCAAATTTTTCCAAAGCTTATTCCTATCATTAGGTGTTGACTCACCATAAACAAATGAAACATAAAACTTTCTGCTATCATGAACAAGCAATACCTCAAAGTGCATAACTTGATCAATAACAGATAACAAAACAGCCTTAATAAAATCTGTATCCCATCCTACACAAATTCTACAACCCTTCGGACTATCAACAGAATTAGAAACCCAATCCCATTGACCAAATACATTCTCACAAATAGAATTCACCTTCTTCTTACAAAGTTGAGTTTCTATAACCGCACACATTTTTAAATTATTCTCCTTAATTAATAACGTGACCTCCTCTTGTTTAGAAGTATTAGACATACCTCTAATGTTCCACGCGGCAAGTTTTAAATCCATTAAGACAAAGAGGAAGGTCCAGCATTCCCATCATTAGATACATTCGCCATACTAGTCTCACCTGGACCTGAGACAGAATCTTGGACCATGAATTCAGCATGAGCAGAAGGGTCATTACTAACTTCCTCCACCATCGCATCCACATATTTAGAAACATCTTCAACATTCTTCTCAGCAACTTTAGCTTTGTAGTATTTAACCATCCCAGCAGACCACTTATCCCTAACCTCATCAGAGAAATGCAGCCCCAACAACCAGAAAAGGTCAACCTCAGCCATTTGCCTCATCGATACCAAATTAAGAACCCTTTGTTTACCACTCTCAATCACATTTTCATACACAACAGTAAAAGCTTGACTTTGGGAAACACCGGTTTTCTGTACTTCTTCATCAACATTCTTCTTGGCATATTCAAAAGCATTAAACTCAGCACTTCTATTACTAGCTTCAATCTCATCAGATAAATCTTTAATCTTCTTCGTAACTTCCTCAACTTTCTTTTTCTTAATAACAAAATCACGCCTTTCCTTATAATAGCATTGAACTTCTTTAGGCCATTCCATAACAACCTTGTCGTCTATAGGCTGACCCATATCACATGCAACATCAATATTGATCTTAAGATTCTGTAATTCCTGTTCTTGAACATCAGCAATTCCCCCTTCCGAAAGCGCATTGAACCTATTCCCCACCTTAAAATTCTTATTAGCAATAACTTTAACATTTTCATCACCAGATTACTTCTCCTTCTTACTTCCCTCTACCTAAGATGTCTTAGTATTGTCATTAATCTTAGCAGAAACAGGAACAAACACCCAATCCTTACTGTCCTGATTACCATTCATACCTCCACGACCATTAGCACCCCCTCTTCCACGGCCACTCACCCCACCTCTAGCCGAAGAATTACTCCCTCTTGACCTATTAAACAACCTCTAGCATAGTAGGAAGTATTAGCCGGAGCTTGATTAGTTTGGGCTTTAGCTGGAACCGTAACACTATTCTCCATTCTTCTATTAGAAACAGACTGCCATCCTTCACTAACATTACCACTCACATTAACTCCATTGTTACTCATAACTTTCGGCACTTGAGTTTCAGCCTTCTCAGCATCACTAAGCACTCTATTCTTACATCCCTTAAAACTATGACCAAACACCTTGCAGTGACTACATACAGGAGGTTGCCAAGCATACTCTACTTTCAATTCCATACTTCTTCCAAGCTCATTGTACCAAATCTCCACCTTATCTAAAATACCATCAGCCGCATCCACTTCAACCAATACTCTAGCAAATGTCGCTCTCCCATTACTTTTCTCACACATAGCAGTAGTTACCTTGTCCATAACAATGGGAGTTCCTAAGCTACTAGCAATTCTACTAATACCTTCATTATTCCAAGCTTCTAACGGTATATTAAAAATCTTCACCCATAATGGTACTCTACTCGGTTCCGGTTTGTCAAAACAAATACCAGCAGTCCATCACTGAACAAACAGTGGCTTCTGATCAACAAGCCACGGGCCATTCTCAATCACAATTTGTAAGCCATCCTCAGATTTAAACTTGAAAAAGTATAACCCTTGATTGATAATGATATCCTCTAGCTGATACGCCCTCCACATTCTCCTTAAATGACTTACTATCTCCCTATGACTCATCTTAAAACCAACAAAATATCCAACAATAGTAAGCCCCCACCTCTTACTGCCTTCACTAATAACCGGGTCCATATCAACCATTTTCTTACCATCTTTGTTCACAATACATGGAATTTTCCTAAGCTTATTATCATAAGAAGATTCCGTACCCTTAACTGCATTACTAAATGAAACAGCACTTTTGAAGTTATTCTTACTAGCCGAAGAATCACCTTGCATCACTACACCCTGCATACCCTGAACACCAACATTGCTACCACTAGCACCCTCAACATTACTTACCCCATTATCATTACTAGCATTATTGTTACTAGTAACACTAACATTAACACCCATACCATTATCATTAGGCAAAATAGTGACAGTGTTAGCTAACTTATAACTACTAGCACCCTTACTACTAGCATATACACTATTTAATTCTGGAAACATATCATTCAAATTTTCATTACCATTTGAAACTAAGGTGGAATCAACAAGCCACACTTTAGCCTCAGTCATCACAACTTCCTTCTTTTTACCAACATCAATAGTACTCTCATCCCCAATAGCGTTATCTTCACCAATATTCTCACCTTGTGATCCCCCTTTCTTGAAATTAACTTGAGAAGATGCTTGAGACATGGTTTCAACTGAAACATGTTTCATCGTAACCCTATGATCTGGGTTCATCGTCCTAGTGGTTTTCATTGGTTTAAAGATGACTTAGGTGTCTTCTTCATACCATGAGTGTTCAACGGCGGAGGAACAACCGGCGCTGGTGAAGGGTTAACCACCGGTGGTGGATTAACCATGGGGTTTAATAACAAATCAGACATGAATCATTATATTTAGTACGAGGTTATGAAATGATTAGGAAATGGTTTAAGGAAACGGAGTAAAAAATGGGTATAAGCCAAACAGTAAAACCCACTTAATAAAATGTATTTATTTGGGTGATTAAGAGAAACTTTATGGTAAAAAGTTATATGGATTTGTAGATAATGCAAAGAAGAACAAGGATCTAAAATAAAATTCAAGATCCCATGGTTGGATCAAAATTAGATGATGATTCTTAATAAAATACTTTAGGGTTTTTAAGTTTAGAGAGAGAAAGTTTTAGAGAGAGGTCAGAGAAAAGTGTTTATTTCGATCATTTTTTTTTACCAAAGGTAAATTGCATTAAAAAACAAAAGAAAGGTACAAAGTCAAAAAACACAAAGACTAAGAAGCAAGGACAAACCCCTAAACTTCTAGCTTTGGAATCAAAAAACAAAATGGCCATGGACAATTCCCATGCTCATATCAACAAGTACTAATACAAAAAGCAACTAAATCCAATGTAGATAAAGCTACTAACTCCTATAAAAAATTAATCCCAATTGATGAGGACCAAGCTTCTTCTCTTCAATGGCACACCAAAAGAATCCATCACTTAGTTTAAGTAAGAGTCCTACTTCAGAATCCATGGCAACCCTCAATACAATCCACAAAGGGAAAATACCAAGAGCAGCCAATCCATCCCAATAAAACCTCTAACCAAAACTAAGTATAGGGAAAGCAAGCCATAATAAACCTGCATAAATCGCCATCTGAACAAGCAGAATCCAAAGAGAGGTGCCAGTGTAGCACATCATATCTATTGCCTCCTCAAAACCCCTATCTATGTAAAACCCAGTGGGAAACCATAAACAGGGGAAAGAGTACAACTAGATATGAATCCTCTCAAGATGCAATAACCAAAAATACCTATCAGTTCAACAATAAACAGATACATGGTTAATAAAGATAACAGGGAGGACGAGGCATCAAAATAACAGGTTTGGCAACTAAAACTTGTTCAAATAGGTAGCAAATGGGAAAAATGCACCATACCAAGCATAGACGGCACATCTTTCAGCACGCTCTAGATGGCATAATACACTCCCCCAAACACTACCTATAAGCCCACTAATAGCACATCAAACCTCACAACAACCAATCCAGAAAGTCCTCCCCCAAGCTCCCTAATGATAAGAGCTGAAACATAATCAAAGGTTAGATAACAATGTATGAATACCATAACCAACATCTTACCCAAGGTGAAAACCAAACAAACTCCACCAAACTAGAAAAGCAGGCAGTAGCTAAAGGTCTTCTCACAAGAGTAACAAAAACTGGCACAATAGAGGTTTGAAACCACATTCTATTGCAATCCTAAAAACCCGTCCCACCATGGGACCAACTCCACCAAATAACAGAAGGATCATTCGCCATTAGTATCCATTAAGTCACTAAACACCTCATCAGTAATGTCCTTATTTTTTATTCTTAATGCTAACTAGAAAGTTCCAAATCCTAGCAGCCTCAATAACATCAGGAGTAGATCTAAGACTTAAACTTAAAATCATATTCCTAATAGAGTTACAAATAATGCTAAACACATCGTTATCACTTTTACTAGATCCTTCAAAGAACCTAATATTCCTTTCCTGCCAAATATAATAGACTGCAGCACCAAGACAAAGTCTTTGAATTATACTCCATATAGCATTTTTAGCCGGGACATTAGTAAATCTGGAAACAACTTGAGCCCATAAATTTGAAATATTGTCCAGATTTACCATACCTTTGAGTCTCTCCCAAATCAAAGCAGAAAAACGGCAGCTAAAAAATAAGTGCTGGTGGGATTCCTTACATTGATTACATAACAGGCAATTCACATCTTGAAAATTAAGCCATCTTGAAAGCCTATCCTGAGTCTTCAGCCTTCCCTTCACAGCCATCCAAAGGACAAAAGCATGACTCGGAATGCACTGATTGAACCATACATGATCAGACCAAATAACTTTTATAGAACTCTCTCTTATACCTGCCCAAACTTCAGCAACACAAAAATTTTTAGTATTACCCATTTTATCAACCCATATAGTCTTATCATTAGCATCCGGGTTTAAAATAGGATAATCAATACTGAAAACCTCAGAAAACCTCACATTCCATCCATCAGGCCATTTCCACCCATCAATATCCATAAGATCAGCAACTTTAAGGTTTCTAGCAGACTTATCTGAAAACTGCAACGAAGGATTAAACAAACTACAAGGAGGAGGTCCACATCTCCAATTATCAAACCAGAAAAAGCAAGTATGCCCATTCCCAATCCTAACCTTCACAAACATTCTAACCTTATCCCTCAAGTTAAGAATATGTTTCCAGGTCCAAGAAATACACCTCCTACTATTGGCAGCCCAAACACTCATTCCTTTAAGCCATTTAGATTTAACCCATCTAACCCATAAAGAATCCCTTTCAGTCAAAATACTCCAAAGGTGTTTAGTCATAAGTGAAGTATTTATATCATAGAGGGATTTAAGACCTAGACCACCTTCATTTTTTGGCTTACACACCTCCTTCCAAGAAACACTATGACAATAACCTTTTCTACCATCAGCATTCCAAAGAAAATTTTTTAACAGTTTATCAACTTCATCACATATACATTTAGGGAGACTAAAAATAGAAAGCCCAATAAGTAGTAAGAGAGCTAAGAATAGAAGTTACCAGCTGAAGCCTCCCAACAAAAGAAAGCACTTTGTTCCTCCAATCACCTACTCTCTTCTTGACTCTATCAACAAGAGCATTGCAATCCAATTTAGAAAGTTTCCTGGCATCAAGGGGAATCCCTAGATATTTAACCAGTAAGCTTCCCACTTCAAAAGGCATAACCAATCTAATATCATTCTGAACCCTACAAGCAACATTCCCAAAGTATACCGTGATTTTAGCCATACTTGGTCTAAGACCCGAAGTTAAACAGAATTCATCCAAAGCTCTACGCAGAACACAAGCTGAGATAAAGTTTCCATGGCAGAACATCATCAAGTCGTCAGCAAAACACAAACTAACAATCTCAAGTTTCTTACAACCCCAGTGATATTTAAAATTCTTTTCCTCCCTAATCTGTCTTTTAAACATCAATGTGAAAACATCCATCACAATAGTGAAAAGGTAGGGTGATATAGGATCACCCTGCCTGAGCCCACGACGAGCCTTAAAGAAACCATTAGACTCCCCATTAACACTAATGGAGAAGGAAGCAGATTTTAAGCAAGTCATAATCCATCCAACCATAATACTATGTAACCCAAACTGAACTAAAATATATTCCAGGAATTCCCATGATACCGTATCATAAGCTTTCTGGATGTCAATTTTAAACGCACATCTAGCTGGTTTGTTCTTGTTATTATAGCCACACATCAGCTCTTGAGCCAACATAACATTATCAGTAATCAACCTACCCTCCACAAACGCACTCTGATTAGCACTAATAGTATCCTTTAACACATGCTTTAGTCTATTAGTAATTACCTTACTGATGCACTTGTACACAACATTGCAGCAAGCAATCGGCCTGAATCAGTAACTTTATACGGAATACTACATTTAGGAATTAAAGAAATAAGAGTGGTGTTAAGCTCACCCAACATCTTACCTTTAGCAAAGAATTCTTTCACAGCATCACACACATCCTTGCCCACAACACCCCAAGCAGATTTTAAAAACTTGGCTGTGTATCCATCCGGACCCGGAGCCTTGTCATCATGAATATCAAACATTGCAGCTTTAATCTCTTCATCAGAAACCTGTTTAATCATATAAAAAGCAGCCAAAGGATCCACTTTCTTGACAAAAAGATCATTAGGATTCTCAATAGGGAAAACTTCATCACAAAGACCAAGGAAATTCTGAAAGTGATTAAAAATTGCCCCGCAACAGCATCACCAAAGAACTCTTCCCCATTTTCATTCTTCACACTAATAATCCTACTTCTTTTCATACAACCTTTAATCAGTTTATGAAAATAAGAACTATTCCGATCCCCCTCCTTAAGCCACTCAACCCTAGCCTTCTGCTTAAGAACCCTCTCTTCATCAATCAAAGCTTCCCTATAAGCACTGTTAAACACCATCTCAACCTCTTTAAGATACACTGATGAGATGGCATTTATACATGATCTCATCGTTCTTTTCGGGCTTTAAATGCATAAAAATGTCATAAAAATACCATATATATATGCTTGTGTTTGTTTACTTGTGTATTTTAGGTATGGATATCGTGAAAAAGACAAAAGATCACAAGTTACAAGGAAAAACGGACACGAGAAACGAAGCCGTACAAAGAACCGGGCCCTAAACATGGAAAATTCAACAAATACCCTTGAAGACTTGAAGACAAACAAGATTGATCCTCATTCATTGAAGAAATGACACTTAAACCCTTGTATAGTCATAATTACAAGTTTGGTCCCTTAAGTTTGTCAAAATTACACAAAAGGTCCCTCAACTTTGAAGAAATGGCAAGATAAGTCCCTCAACAATTTCAAATTGTCAATTATGGTCCCTCATCAAGCCAAAGATACATTGAAGACCTTTGAAGATCAAAAATGTCCAAGATCAGTCCTTCAAATATGCAAAAGTTCCAAAAATAACCCTTGATACACCTTTTGGAAAGTTTTGTGCAAAAAATGACAAGATGTGAAAGTTGTTACAAGTATAAATGGGCGCTGATAGACTTTTAAACACAAATGCAAAAAGAAAGGAAACATAAGGACTAAAGGTGTGAATTGAAACTTTCAAACACACAAACACGCGCCAAACAAAACCAATCCCCCAAAATCGGATCAAAAGTTACTACTGTTCACCCCAAGAACCCAGTAACTAACTTCATTAAAACAAAGGGTAAAATGAAATTACCCTTTCCCACACTTGATTCACACGCCTATAATCTCATCCCAACCTTAAAACACTCACTCCCACTCACCAAGAGGTCCCACCACCAAAACCGTTTCACCATCATGTGACAACTTCCTCACCAAGGCTTGCCACGTGTCAAGATCAACAGCCCACATCATTTGCTTCATATCAAAGCTACTATAAACGGTTTGGATGCATTTGGACAGCTCACACCAAGAAAACGTCTAGAAGGACTTAGGGCATTTAGGGAATTTCACTTCTAGGGTTTGTGAATAGTGTTAGCCAGGCATTTGCGTATAAAAGGAGACCTCAACATGTGAGAGTCCCTTTGTTCCAGATTTTAGCTTTAAATCTTTGTAATTCCTTTTTATGAAATAAAGTTTGAATTTCTTAAAATTTTGAGTTCTAATCTGTTATTTATAAAAGTTTGGTGTTTGATAAGCTAAAATCTGAGTTCCATTATCTTGTTTGAAGGTTTTTGAGGCAAGGTTTTAAGTGATAAAGCTTGTGCATCAAAAATCAGAAAGTTGGCATTATTTTGATCTCACCTTGTGTTTTGTTCTTCTTAGCAGCTTGGAAGCTGGTACTTGTTCTGCTAGTACCTAAGCACAAACAATCCAGGGCCTGGATGTAGGTCTTGGAGGTTTGCATCCTTCTCCCTTTTCATTTTCTCTTTTATTTTTCTGAATTTGGTGATTATTTCATGTTTATGCTTGAATCTATGTTATTGTGGTTGATTATTGTTGATTTGGCTTGGTTTGATGTTATTGAGGTGTTATTGATCTGATTTGTGGGATAAATCTTCATGAGCCTTTGAAAATTTGTGGAATCAAGTTTTAAAAGGGTGTTTGGGATTAATGCATAAGTTAGGATTGTGGTTTGTTAAGTGATTGTTTTGTGTAAGCAAGTATTGGTATCTGTTTATTAGGTGCATATGTTCATCTGTTTGCAGGTTTGAAGGGTTGAAACACATAGATTCTTAATTTGGCTATAAAATCTTTAAAACTTGGTAAAATTGGCTAAGATTTTGAGGACACCTAGATCTAAGCTTAGGCTAGGGCTAACAAGTGCTAAATCATAGTTAATCACATCAGGGAAGAAGGATTTGAGGCTTGAAATTGGACCAAGTGTCAAGTATATCAGAAAACTTGTTTCTACATATGTTCATTGTTCATCAGTAACTTCTAGTGCTTTGATCTTGTTATTTACTTTGATTCAGTGTTTGGTTCTTGTTGCTTTGTGTTTGGTCTTAGTTTATATAGCTTGTGTATGCATCCTGTTAAGTTTGGTTGGCTTATTGTGGCTAAATCTGCTTATTAAGTGCTTAACTGCTTATTTCAATATCTGGTGCATATCTGGTGACTGTTTGGCTTATTGTGGCTTATTGTGTGAACCAATTTGTGATTTTATTGTTGCTATTGACTCCTTGTGATTCACTGATCACAAGGGTGCCTTTGTTTCCAATTGAATCAAACCAGAACTCTCAAATAAGCTTGGTCAAATAGTCAAAGCAGTGGGAACTCCTTTCCCCTGCTGGTTGCCACTGATAGTGTAAATCTGGTGTCAGCTTATCAATAAGCTATAATAGCTTATTCCAACCAGCAACAACTTTGTTTTTGTAATAGGTGCTCATATTTTGACCCATTTGTTCATACTGGAGCATTTGGGTGGTTGACTTTAGGGTTTGACTAGAAAACCAACTCCATTGACTTTTTCATAAGTTCATTTGTGCTTATCTTGGCTTATTGGTTGTGATTATTGGATTTTTGTTGATTGATTTTGCTTATTGAGTCCATTTGAAAGCTTTTGCAAGTTGAATCAAGTCCTGAGGTGCCCTAAATCTCTAAAACGACTATTTTGTCTTTTAGTGAAATTTTTCTTTGCTTATTTCTGGCTTATTGAGTGAGCTTTTTCAAAAATTCTTTTTACAGATCTCATAAGCATCCCAAAAGAAGGATGTGTGTCAAATTAGAGCTTATGGCATTAGCTTATGGCTTAATGGGCTGAAAAGCCCAATAAGAATAAGCTGAGTGTTCAATAAGCTGTGATATGCTCATTTTCAGCTTTTGGGCCTTTAGAGTTTTGTTCTTAGAATTGAATTTTGAGTCAGATAGGGCTTTTCCAAGTCAATTGGGCCAAGTTTGACTTATTGGGCCCAAAAGCCCATTTGTGTTGACTGATTTTGGATTTGGCCCATTTGAGGGCCCATTAGGGGTATTTTGGTAATTTCACTTTGATTTTCTGATTATTTAGGTTAAAATAAACTAGTTTGCAAGTTTTTAAAATTTTTTTATAATTTTTGGATTTTTAATATTATTTTATTATTTAATTATTATTTTTAAAATTTTACACTTTCCAACTTTTTATATTTTTCTTAGGTTTAATACATTAAAATAGCAATTTAGCAACTTTTAGAATAATTTTATCTCTTTTAGAATAATTTTTATAATTATTTTAAGTTTTAATAGTTTTTAAATCATTTTAAATAGATTTTATTAGTTTAAAAATTTCTAAAAATAGTTTTTAATCTTTTTAGGTCATTTTAGAGGTTTACCAATTGAAAAATCTTTATTTGGGCTTTTTGATAATTTATTTGATTTTTAGGGCTTTAATTATCATTTAAAAATTGAATATTTAATTATTTAAAACGTTTGAAAAAGTTTTGATCATTGGTAAACTCTTAGTTTATTATTCTTGATTTTTGGTGAATTTTTGGTAATTTTTAGAATTTATTTTTATTTTTGTGGTTTTTAAGGTTCTACGTTTTAACTTTCTAGTAGTGATTTTTTGTTAATTTTTATTTTTTACGTCTTCGTCATCTTCTTTTCTCATCCCCTTCTAAACCAATCATTAATCACAAACATTTAACAAATTTCTCACACACATATACCTCCTTGGGAAACGAACTTTCATACCATTAAGGGTCATTAGTGTTGATTTTCCTAAATCATCACTCGATACTTACCACTTTTACGCCTTTTTCCTAAAAGGTCGTATTTTCCAACAATCATTTTGGCGCCACTGTCGGGGAGGTGTGTCGTGATTAATTTGCATTGTTGTTTTTAATATTAACCAAATAGTATTTGTATTAGTAGAACTCTACTAATACGTATTATCGGTTTTCTTGGTTTTTCTTGTAGAAATATTATTACTATATTGTATTAAGTATCACAATAAATATACAATATCTCCAAAAGTGTGAAAACACAACCTTAATTGGGATTTCATCACTCAATTATTGTATTCGAATCTCAAACAAAAAGAAAAAGGCAAAAATAGATAAATACTTTCGTGAAGCTCGATTTTGAAAGATACAAACTATAAGGTGGGTATAAGGCGGGTATTATAAAATATACCCTAAGGAAAAAGGCTCTTAAGTACTTCGCGCCGCCTCGTTTCCCCGCTTGCTTGTGAGTATTTTGAGATTGAAGGCTAATCGAGGGTTTTGCCGCCCAAAGTATTATTACGTATAATATATTTGCTTGGTTTCTTTGTGATTAAACCATCTTGAACAATTTGGTTTTCACCAAAGTTCTAAAGTCATTCGAAGGCGTTCACTCCACGTGATCGTTTTCATTCCTTTGAGGCTTCTTTAATCAAGAGTTTGATTCGAGGAGAGATTTTGTAGATTGTTGTCTACGAAGATACACCAAAATCCAAAAAATTAAATATCATCAAAAACACAAAAAAAATTGAAAATTCTCAAAACACCCAAAAAGAAACTTCTTTGCTCACCTCCCATTCTTCGTGAAGTTTATGATCACTCGTAATCAAGCAAAATGAGCTTGTAAACGACTTCAAAAGCAAGCCAATCAAGAGACGTTGATTGTAGAAGAAGAACCTCCAATTGTTGAACCTATTGTAGAACAAGAAGTCGTCATGGCTAATCGTACTATGATGGAGTTACTTCAAGCACCCACCGAGGGTTTTGGAGAGGCTATTGTGATTCCCGCCATCCTTGCGGAGAATTTCGAGATTAATACGGGTTTAATGTCGATGTTGCAAGCAAATAAGTTTAGAGGTCACGAGAAAGACAACCCGCATTATCATATTAGGAATTTTAACCGTCTCACCGCCACTAGCAAGTTTAAGGATGTTCCACATGACGCCATTAAGATGATGTTGTTTCCATACTCGTTAGATGGACCCGCTAAAATTTGGCTTGAGAAAGAACCGCCAAATTCGATTTTGACATGGGCCGATCTCGTTTCTAAGTTTGTGAACAAGTTTTTTCCACCATCTAAGACTACGCACTTGAAAAATGAGATTTCACGATTTGTGCAAAGAAATAATGAAAGTTTTTCAATGGCATGGGAACGCTTTAAAGAAATGTTACATGAATGTCCACACCATGATTTTACGGAATTGCATCAAGTGGATACTTTTTATAATGGTCTTAATGATCATGAACTAGATTATTTGAATGCCGCCGCGGGTGGTAATTTTTTGTGCAAGACGACAAATGAGGCTTTACAAATCATCGAGAATAGATCTAAGGTTTATAGCCCTCGTAACACACCGATTGTTGCCAATTTGGGTTCGTCATCATCGTCACAATCGTCTCGTAGCATTAATGCCTTACATGATGAAGCTAATGAGGAAAATCGGTTTTTTGATAGATTTGCTAGCCTTATGACCCATTGGAAAGCTCAAGAAGCTTCCAATTCCGCTTCGGTTAAAGCGGTTGCTAAGAGTTGTTTATCTTGTGGAGGAGCTCATGATCTTTCCGAGTGCATTACCGCGGATGGTAACACTTCGAGTGCTTATGTAGCAACGGGAACTTACAACCAAATCGGTCAAGGTTCCCGCCAAAATCAAGCTCCACCAAATCAAAATGCTAATAACTATCGCAACAACAACCAAGGTGGAAATTACCAAGGAAATCAAAGGAATTATAACAAGGGTAATTATCAAAGTGGAAATGGACAAATTTCTAATCAAAACCAAAACCGTGATTTTCAAAACACTACACAAGGTTTTCAAAATGCTCACACTAAAAATTTGCAAGGAGAATTTTTGGATTATGCTAAAGCAAATGATGCTAAATTTGATAACATGCAACGTGAGATGATTAGCTTAAGATCCGATTTGAAAAACGAGCTTAAAAATGAACTTGCTAATGAACTTAAAACTCATGCAAATAAAATGGAAGGAAATGTCCAACGTCTTCAACAAAACCAACAAAAGATGGAATTAGGACAACATGAGATTAAGCAAGAGTTATTAAAAGCGGATGCTAGGCAATCAAAATTTGAGGACCGAATGGCTAAGATGTTTGAAGCAATCATGTGTAAACCCTCTTCCTCGGGTGGTCTTCCTAGTGATACCATTGCAAACCCGAAGGGAGAAATGAAGTTTATTACTACACGAAGTGGTAAAACTTTCAAGGAACCAATCTCTCGTCCAAGTACTTCTACGGAGAAGGAAATCGAGAAAGAACCCGAGGTGATGGTCGAAAAGGAGCAGATTACAATCCCACGAAGTACCGCTCAAACCACACCTACGGTTGAACCAATACCAATTGTGGAACCCGAGTTTCCAAGGCCGTTGCCTAATGACCAACCCACACCACCTTTACCCTACCCTTCAAGACGAAACAAAGAGAAAAAGCAAGAACGTAACAAACAACAAATCGAGCTTTGTATAAAAATGTTTCAACAAGTGCATTTTGATGTGAGTTTAGCCGACGCGTTGTTATATATGCCTCGTTTCGCTTCCACTTTTAAAAGTATGATGAGCGATAAGGAAAAGCTTTCAAAGCTTGCTAATTGTACTTCGGTTTATCTTAACCGCATACCGGAAAAAGTTGGTGATCCCGGAAAGTTTCTCATTCCTTGTGACATACAAGATATGAAAGAATGCCTCGCCTTGGCCGATCTTGGTGCGAGCATTAATTTGATGCCATTTTCCATTTGGAAATCGCTTTCGCTTCCGGCTCTCATTCCTTCGAACATGTCCATCGAGATGGCCGATCATTCTACGATTATGGCATGTGGAGTAGCCGAAGATGTTTTTGTGAAAGTGGGGAAGTTCTACTATCCCGTTGATTTTATAGTAGTTGACATCCCCGCGGATCCTCAAGTTCCTCTAATTTTAGTTCGATCATTTTTAGACACTTCGAGATCGCTTATCGATGTTCATGCGAGAACTATCACTTTGGGATTCAAGGAAGAGGAACTTGTTATAAACACTACTCAAAACTCGAAACCTTCTCATGTTTATGCAATCGCTACCATCAATCACATTGACATTGTTGATGTGGTTTGCGATGAGTTTTCACAAGAAGTGTTAGGTTTTTCCAATAGCTCGTCAAGTGGCAATCCCACTATTTTGGACCCCATTCTTGCTAATTCCACACCAAATCTCACTCCATTCCAAGGAGGCGATTTCACTTCAAATGAAATCGACAATGAAGATGAGGTGTTGATTAGTGATGATACTTCTATTCCACCATTTCTTTCGCCGATGGAAGTTATGGGTGTTGAACCAAAATCTTCAATCGAGGAACCACCTATCCTTGAATTGAAAGATCTTCCTTCTCACCTTGAATACGCATTCTTGGAAGGTCATGACAAGTTGCCGGTTATTATTGCAAAAGGTCTTGCTAATGATGAAAAAACCGAGCTCTTGAAAGTTCTTAAGGCTCATAAAGGGGCAATTGCGTGGAAAATATCCGACATTAAGGGTATTGACCCAAAATTTTGTACTCACAAGATTTTAATGGAGGAAGACTACAAACCCGCAATTCAAAGTCAAAGAAGGGTAAATCCTAAAATTCACGATGTCATTAAAAAGGAGGTCCTTAAACTCCTTGACGCGGGAATGATTTATCCTATATCCGATAGCCCATGGGTGAGCCCAATCCATTGTGTCCCTAAAAAGGGAGGAATGACCGTTGTGCCCAATGAAAACAACGAGTTAATTCCCACTCGTGTTGTGACCGGTTGTAGGGTGTGTATTGACTACCGAAAGTTAAATGACGCCACTCATAAAGACCACTTTCCTTTGCCCTTCATGGATCAAATGTTGGAGCGACTTGCGGGAAATGAATACTATTGCTTTCTAGATGGTTTTTCCGGTTACTTTCAAATCCCTATCGACCCTCGTGATCAAGAGAAGACTACTTTTACATGTCCTTATGGAACGTTCGCTTATTGTAGGATGCCTTTCGGACTTTGTAATGCACCCGGTACGTTTCAACGGTGTATGATGGCGATTTTTCACGATATGATCGAGAAGTCGATGGAAGTGTTTATGGATGACTTCTCGGTGTTTGGTAATTCGTTCACGTCATGTTTATCTAATCTCGAGCAAATGTTAAAACGTTGTGAAGAAACCAATCTTGTGCTTAATTGGGAAAAATGTCATTTTATGTGTAAACAAGGAATCGTCTTAGGACATAAGGTGTCAAAGGCGGGGATTGAGGTCGATAAAGCTAAGGTAGACGTCATCGCCAAGTTACCTCATCCCAAAACCGTTAAGGGAGTTAGGAGTTTCCTAGGCCACGCGGGCTTTTATCGTCGTTTCATCAAGTACTTTTCGAAAATCTCTCGACCTATGACACACCTTCTCGAGAAGGATGCTCCTTTTAACTTCAATGAGGATTGTGTTAAGGCTTTCGAAACTCTCAAAAGGAAACTTACCGAAGCTCCCATTCTTGTTGCTCCTAATTGGGAATTACCCTTTGAAATCATGTGCGATGCAAGTGATTATGATATAGGGGCCGTCTTAGGGAAACGTTATGACAAGCATTTCCGTCCTATCCATTATGCTAGTAAGACGATGACCGAGGCTCAATTAAAGTACACCACAACGGAAAAGGAATTCCTTGTCGTGGTCTATGCTTTTGAGAAATTCCGACCTTATCTCGTCTTGACTAAAAGCATCGTGTATACCGACCATTCGGCTATCAAGTATCTCTTAGCTAAGCAAGATGCTAAGCCGAGATTGCTTCGTTGGATGCTCCTCCTCCAAGAATTTGATGTCACCGTGCTTGACAAAAAAGGAGCCGAGAATCTAGCGGCCGATCATCTCTCTCGTCTAGAAGATCCTCACAAAGATGTTTTCGAGAACAAGGAAATTACCGAAACATTTCCTCTTGAGACTCTCGGTGTAGCGAATTCTAAAGACGCCACCCCATGGTTTGCCGACATTGCAAATTACCATGCGGGAAATTTCATAATCAAGGGTATGACGACACAACAAAAACGAAAATTCTTTCGTGACGTCAATTTCTATTTTTGGGACGACCCTTATCGCTTTCGAGTTTGTGCGGATCAACTCGTTCGACGTTGTGTGTTTGGTTCCGAAGCTTCTAATATCCTTAGAGCTTGTCACGAGGGACCCACGGGTGGTCACCACGGTGCTAATCTCACGGCTAAGAAAGTGTTCGATGCCGGTTTCTTTTGGCCTTCTATCTATCGTGATGCACACGCACTTGTAAAGTCGTGTGATTCGTGCCAACGTCAAGGAAAATCGTCTCAACGTGATGAAATGCCGCAAAACATAATTCAAGTGTGTGAGATTTTCGACATATGGGGAATAGACTTTATGGGGCCGTTCCCATCGTCTCATGGCAACAAATATATCCTCGTCGCGGTGGACTACCTTTCTAAGTGGGTGGAAGCTAAGGCTTTGCCTACTAATGATGCTCGTGTGGTAGTAAAGTTTTTGAAGCAACTATTCTCTCGGTTCGGAACCCCTCGTGCTATTATAAGCGATCGTGGAACCCATTTTTGTAATGACCAATTCGAAAAGGTTCTAAAGAAATATGGAGTTACTCATCGTCTTTCTACGGCTTATCACCCGCAAACGAGTGGGCAAGTCGAGGTTTCAAACCGAGCTTTAAAGAGGATTTTAGAGAGGTCAATTGGAGAAAACCGTGCTTCATGGTCCGACAAACTTGATGACGCTTTATGGGCCTTTAGGACCGCTTATAAGACACCTATCGGTTGCACTCCTTATAAGTTAGTCTATGGGAATAATTGTCATTTGCCCATTGAGTTGGAGCACAAGGCATATTGGGCCCTTAAGCATGCAAACTTTGACTTGAAGACCGCGGGAGATCACCGGAAAATAAAATTGAATGAATTGGATGAATTAAGAGATAATGCTTATGAAAATTCATTAATTTTTAAAGAAAAGACTAAAAAGTTTCATGATTCAAAGATTAAAAACCGGGTTTTTAACGTTGGTGATCAAGTGTTGCTTTTTAACTCTCGTCTTAAGATATTTTCCGGTAAATTGAAATCTCGTTGGTCGGGTCCGTTCACCATTACACAAGTATTTCCGTATGGGACCATTGAGCTAGCTCAAGATGATGGTCCTAATTTCAAGGTGAATGGACATAGGCTTAAGCACTACTTTGGTGGGGAAATTCCTTCAATGGTTGTCCTCGACCAAGTCACCTTCCCTAATTATAATTAGCATTGAGGGGATCGAGTCGAGCTCATGACTCGGTAATCGAAAACGAGGTGCCTCGTGGGGGAGATCCCATGCTTATCTTTTATGCTCACTATTCACTAATAAGGGGACTTGTACCCTTTCAACCCGTTGTCTCGTGGTTGTTTGTGATTGTGTTATCTAGATCATCATCATCATCTATGATTGAAGACTCTCGTGTTCGTTTACGTGAGCCTCCATCGTTCGTTTGAAGAAGTTTTTCACGAATCCATGACATATCCTTTATTGTTCTAACAATTATTTTTTAGCATACTTAATAAACGGCTTTAGATATATTGTTGATCACCCTTTCCATGCTAGATCCTAAGCATTCGACTCTTCGTCTCTAGTATGGGGGTCCTCCACCTTTAGACTCGAAACATTGAGGACAATGTTTACTTTTAGTATGGGGGTGAATAGGTACTTGCTTTGCTACGCCCTCACGCTTTCCAATTTTCAATGTTTTTGTTGCTAATAAGGCTAAAAATGGCCAAATTTTTAATTTTTCTTAGTTTTCATAAGTGTTTTTAAGACACGAATGTATATTTTCCATTGGGTAGAATAAGAGTTAATTTTTGACTTGATGGGCATTTGGAGCCATTTACATTCCTTAACCCGCTCAATTCAAGTTTTGCTAGACTTTTATATAGGGAGCTTTAAAACGCGAAAGTCTTAATTCATACGGGTTAAGAACAAGAACTTTTCGCAAGTTCCTATAATTGATTCTAGAAAGTCACTTATCAAGGGAACTTTAAAACGCATTCTCTAAACTTGAAAAAGTCCAAGAAAGTGCAAGATCCTATAGGTGGCTTGAAAACCCAAAACTTTGATTTGATATAGTCTTAATGAAAGCTAAGCCAAATTTGGCTTAATTTTGACTTGCATGGCTAAGTATTCACGAGTCTCTTTAATTAGAGGTCTTTATATAGTGAAGAACGAGAAATGATAGAGTTAGACAAGTGATCATGCTAAACGTAGAACACGAAAGTGTTCTTTCAAAAACTCATATGTTTTTAATTGTGGCTTTTTCTTCCCATAAGATCAATGCATAAGGAATAAATCATAATTGCAATAAGTAAGGTCGTACGATTTGAAAGGTTACTTAGCCTCTAGCGCAAGATCGTTTAAAAGTTGCTCGGGGTTGAATAGAGTTCATAGCCAAGGCATAACTTATTGAAGCGGGACGCAAAGATTGGCGATTATCCAAAAAGGCCCTAACAAGGCATGAGGAGCTCTATTTTTGCTAAAGATCCAAAGATGATGTGAAGTATCATTATTCCTAAATCAATATGAAGGATCGAGACACACGACGAAAAGCAATTACTCCCCTAAAGATCATGGAGAAAGTCTATCCAAAAAGACCCTAACAAGGTATGAGGATAAATATATCCAAGTCCGAAAAGGAGGCGGATCGTTGTATATCAAAATCCAAAGTAAAGATTGAAGAAAAATGATGAAGTCGTGGTCCAATATGAAGAATCTCTCAAAAACGTCAAGTGAAGAAATTCCAAATATATGAAGAGAAGACCATAATTTCGAGAACGTCTTCCCAAGATTTGAAGTATGAAGTACATGCCAAATATCGGTCCGAGAAAGGTCTCAAATCGTGAAACGAGTTATGCCAAGATATGAACTTAAGGAGATACACGAGAAGCCGTTTTAAAAGATTTTGTCCTTCGGCTAACTATTGATCAAATCGTGCTACTTTGCTTTCGGACTAATAACTACTCAAATAAGTCAATATGAATCACTTGTGATCCATGACAAATAGATAAAAAAATGCTAGTAACCCATTTCCTTTTATAATAACTAAGATTGCGGGGAGAAAAAGTATTACACAATTTGGACGTATGAGTAGTGTTAGCATTGTGACTTGTACCAACAATGATCTCGTTTTTTCACTTAGCATGGAATGTATGACAATCGAGGATGACGAAGTTTACTCTAAGGGACATTTACTTGTTTCTATTCTTTGACCCTAAAAGTCACTTTTTGTGATGAAAATCATATGTTATGTCTTTACACATCTTCGTAGTGTGTTGCAAGTCTTTCACTTTTCAATAAAGGTTAATAAAATTGAACTTTGGTGATGCTTAGATACTTTATTCTAGCATTGCGTGAGGGCATGGCAATGGCTTAGTATGGGGGAGTGATGAGATGGCATTTATACATGATCTCATCGTTCTTTTCGGGCCTTAAATGCATAAAAATGTCATAAAAATACCATATATATGCTTGTGTTTGTTTATTGTGTATTTTAGGTATGGATATTGTGAAAAAGACAAAAGATCACAAGTTACAAGGAAAAACGGACACGAGAAACGAAGCCGTACAAAGAACCGGGCCCTAATCATGGAAAATTCAACAAATACCCTTGAAGACTTGAAGACAAACAAGATTGATCCTCATTCATTGAAGAAATGACACTTAAAACCCTTGTATAGTCATAATTACAAGTTTGGTCCCTTAAGTTTGTCAAAATTACACAAAAGGTCCCTCAACTTTGAAGAAATGGCAAGATAAGTCCCTCAACAATTTCAAATTGTCAATTATGGTCCCTCATCAAGCCAAAGATACATTGAAGACCTTTGAAGATAAAAAAATGTCCAAGATCAGTCCTTCAAATATGCAAAAGTTCCAAAAATAACCCTTGATACACCTTTTGGAAAGTTTTGTGAAAAAAAATGACAAGATGTGAAAGTTGTTACAAGTATAAATGGGCGCTGATAGACTTTTAAACACAAATACAAAAAGAAAGGAAACATAAGGACTAAAGGTGTGAATTGAAACTTTCAAACACACAAACACGCGCCAAACAAAACCAATCCCCCAAAATCGGATCAAAAGTTACTACTGTTCACCCCAAGAACCCAGTAACTATCTTCATTAAAACAAAGGGTAAAATGAAATTACCCTTTCCCACACTTGATTCACACGCCTATAATCTCATCCCAACCTTAAAACACTCACTCCCACTCACCAAGAGGTCCCACCACCAAAACCGTTTCACCATCATGTGACAACTTCCTCACCAAGGCTTGCCACGTTTCAAGATCAACAGCCCACATCATTTGCTTCATATCAAAGCTACTATAAACGGTTTGGATGCATTTGGACAACTCACACCAAGAAAACGTCTAGAAGGACTTAGGGCATTTAGGGAATTTCACTTCTAGGGTTTGTGAATAGTGTTAGCCAGGCATTTGCCTATAAAAGGAGACCTCAACATGTGAGAGTCCCTTTGTTCTAGATTTTAGCTTTAAATCTTCGTAATTCCTTTTTATGAAATAAAGTTTGAATTTCTTAAAATTTTGAGTTCTAATCTGTTATTTATAAAAGTTTGGTGTTTGATAAGCTAAAATCTGAGTTCCATTATCTTGTTTGAAGGTTTTTGAGGCAAGGTTTTAAGTGATAAAGCTTGTGCATCAAAAATAAGAAAGTTGGCATTATTTTGATCTCACCTTGTGTTTTGTTCTTCTTAGCAGCTTGGAAGCTGGTACTTGTTCTGCTAGTACCTAAGCTCAAACAATCCAGGGCCTGGAAGTAGGTCTTGGAGGTTTGCATCCTTCTCCCTTTTCATTTCTCTTTTATTTTTCTGAATTTTGTGATTATTTCATGTTTATGCTTGAATTTGTGTTATTGTGGTTCATTATTGTTGATTTGGCTTGGTTTGATGTTATTGAGGTGTTATTGATCTGATTTGTGGGATAAATCTTCATGAGCCTTTGAAATTTGTGGAATCAAGTTTTAAAAGGGTGTTTGGGATTACTGTATAAGTTAGGATTGTGGTTTGTTAAGTGATTGTTTTGTGTAAGCAAGTATTGGTATCTATTTATTAGGTGCATATGTTCATCTGTTTGCAGGTTTGAAGGGTTGAAACACATAGATTCTTAATTTGGCTATAAAATCTTCAAAACTTGGTAAAATTGGCTAGGATTTTGAGGACACCTAGATCTAAGCTTAGGCTAGGGCTAACAAGTGCTAAATCATAGTTAATCACATCAGGGAAGAAGGATTTGAGGCTTGAAATTGGACCAAGTGTCAAGTATATCAGCAAACTTGTTTCTGCATATGTTCATTGTTCATTAGTAACTTCTAGTGCTTTGATCTTGTTATTTACTTTGATTCAGTGTTTGATTCTTGTTGCTTTGTGTTTGTTCTTAGTTTATATAGCTTGTGTATGCATCCTGTTAAGTTTGGTTGGCTTATTGTGGCTAAATCTGCTTATTAAGTGCTTAACTGCTTATTTCCATATCTGGTTTATATATGGTGACTGTTTGGCTTATTGTGGCTTATTGTGTGAACCAATTTGTGATTTTATTGTTGCTATTGACTCCTTGTGATTCACTGATCACAAGGGTGCCTTTGTTTCGAATTGAATTAAACCAGAACTCTCAAATAAGCTTGGTCAAATAGTCAAAGCAGTGGGAACTCCTTTCCCCTGCTGGTTGCCACTGATAGTGTAAAACTGGTATCAGCTTATCAATAAGCTATAATAGCTTATTCCAACCAGCAACAACTTTGTTTTTGTAATAGGTGCTCATATTTTGACCCATTTGTTCATACTGGAGCATTTGGGTGGTTGACTTTAGGGTTTGACTAGAAAACCAACTCCATTGACTTTTTCATAAGTTCATTTGTGCTTATCCTGGCTTATTGGTTGTGCTTATTGGATTTTTGTTGATTGATTTTGCTTATTGAGTCCATTTGAAAGCTTTTGCAAGTTTAATCAAGTCCTGAGGTGCCCTAAATCTGTAAAACGACTATTTTGTCTTTTAGTGAAATTTTTCTTTGCTTATTTCTGGCTTATTGAGTGAGCTTTTTCAAAAATTCTTTTTACAGATCTCATAAGCATCCCAAAAGAAGGATGTGTGTCAAATTAGAGCTTATGGCATTAGCTTATGGCTTAATGGGCTGAAAAGCCCAATAAGAATAAGCTGAGTGTTCAATAAGCTGTGATAAGCTCATTTTCAGCTTTTGGGCCTTTAGAGTTTTGTTCTTAGAATTGAATTTTGAGTTAGATAGGGCTTTTTCAAGTCAACTGGGCCAAGTTTGACTTATTGGGCCCAAAAGCCCATTTGTGTTGACTGATTTTGGATTTGGCCCATTTGAGGGCCCATTAGGGGTATTTTGGTAATTTCACTTTGATTTTCTGATTATTTAGGTTAAAATAAACTAGTTTGCAAGTTTTTAGAATTTTTTATAATTTTTGGATTTTTAATATTATTTTATTATTATTTTATTATTATTTTTAAAATTTTACATTTTCCAACTTTTTATATTTTTCTTAGGTTTAATACATTAAAATAGGAATTTAGCAACTTTTTGAATAATTTTATCTCTTTTAGAATAATTTTTATAATTATTTTAAGTTTTAATAGTTTTTAAATCATTTTAAATAGATTTTATTAGTTTAAAAATTTCTAAAAATAGTTTTTAATCTTTTTAGGTCATTTTAGAGGTTTACCAATTGAAAAATCTTTATTTGGGCTTTTTGATAATTTATTTGATTTTTAGGGCTTTAATTAGCATTTAAAAATTAAATATTTAATTATTTAAAAGGTTTGAAAAAGTTTTGATCATTGGTAAACTCTTAGTTTATTATTTTTGATTTTTGGTGAATTTTTGGTAATTTTTAGAATTTATTTTATTTTTGTGGTTTTTAAGGTTCTACGTTTTAACTTTCTAGTAGTGATTTTTTGTTAATTTTTATTTTTTACGTCTTCGTCATCTTCTTTTCTCATCCCCTTCTAAACCAATCATTAATGACAAACATTTAACAAATTTCTCACACACATATACCTCCTTGGGAAACGAACTTTCATACCATTAAGGGTCATTAGTGTTGATTTTCCTAAATCATCACTCGATACTTACCACTTTTACGCCTTTTTCCTAAAAGGTCGTATTTTCCTACAATCATACACATTATTCGGATCCTTATCCAAATCAGTTTGAACTTTTTTCAACTCAATCCTTAGCATTTTAACTTTATCATAAACATTTCCATTTCTTTTATTCATATTTCTGAGGTGATACTTCATGGCCTTAAGTCTCTTAGCAAGGACAAACATAGAAAATCCACCCACATGAATTCCCCAATGCTCCTTAACAATGCTGTGAAACTCATCCTTATAAGCTAGATAATTCATAAATCTAAAAGCCCGCTTCCTACCCTTCTTAACATCACTAATAACCAATAAAGCCGGGCAATGATCAGAAACAACATATGGAAGGAACTTAAAACTGATTTCAAACATATCAAGAAACTCAGTATTACTCATGACCCTATCTAATTTCTTCATAATACCATTTTCCGGATCCATTCTTTTCTGAACCCAAGTAAAAAATAAACCATTCATTGGCAGATCTTCCAACCCTAAACTATCAATGCAATCCCTAAAATCACGCATACTGTGATTTTTGTCCAAATCACCCTTAGAATTTTCAGCAACACTTAGAATAGCATTAAAATCTCCTAAAAGAACCCAAGGTTTCTGATTAATAAAACCCGAGTGACTATGCAAATTTTTCCAAAGCTTATTCCTATCATTAGGTGTTGACTCACCATAAACAAATGAAACATAAAACTTTCTGCTATCATGAAAAAGCAATACCTCAAAGTGCATAACTTGATCAATAACAGATAACAAAACAGCCTTAATAAAATATGTATCCCATCCTACACAAATTCTACAACCCTTCGGACTATCAACAGAATTAGAAACCCAATCCCATTGACCAAATACATTCTCACAAATAGAATTCACCTTCTTCTTACAAAGTTGAGTTTCTATAACCCCACACATTTTTAAATTATTATCCCTAATTAATAACTTGACCTCCTCTTGTTTAGAAGTATTAGACATACCTCTAATGTTCCACGCGGCAAGTTTTAAATCCATTAAGACAAAGAGGAAGGTCCAGCATTCACATCATTAGATACATTCGCCATACTAGTCTCACCTGGACCTGAGACAGTATCTTGGACCATGAATTCAGCATGAGCAGAAGGTTTATTACTAACTTCCTCCACCATCGCATCCACATATTTAGAAACATCTTCAACATTCTTCTCATCAACTTTAGCTTTGTAGTATTTAACCATCCCAGCAGACCACTTATCCCTAACCTCATCAGAGAAATGCAGCCCCGACAACCAGAAAAGGTCAACCTCAGCCATTTGCCTCATCGATACCAAATTAAGAACCCTTTGTTTACCACTCTCAATCGCATTTTCATACACAACAGTAAAAGCTTGACTTTGGGAAACACCGGTTTTCTGTACTTCTTCATCAACATTCTTCTTGGCATATTTAAAAGCATTAAACTCCGCACTTCTATTACTAGCTTCAATCTCATCAGATAAATCTTTAATCTTCTTCGTAACTTCCTCAACTTTCTTTTTCTTAATAACAAAATCACGCCTTTCCTTATAATAGCCTTGAACTTCTTTAGGCCATTCCATAACAACCTTGTCGTCTATAGGATGACCCATATCACATGAAACATCAATATTGATCTTAAGATTCTGTAAATCCTGTTCTTGAACATCAGCAATTCCCCCTTCAGAAAGAGCATTGAACCTATTCCCCACCTTAAAATTCTTATTAGCAATAACTTTAACATTTTCATCACCAGATTTCTTCTGCTTCTTACTTCCCTCTACCTCAGATGTCTTAGTATTGTCATTACTCTTAGCAGAAACAGGAACAAACACCCAATCCTTACTGTCCTGATTACCATTCATACCTCCACGACCATTAGCACCCCCTCTTCCACGGCCACTCACCCCACCTCTAGCCGAAGAATTACTCCCTCTTGACCTATTAAACCCACCTCTAGCATAGTAGGAAGTATTAGCCGGAGCTTGATTAGATTGGGCTTTAGCTAGAACCGTAACACTATTCGCCATTCTTCTATAAGAAATAGACTGCCATCCTTCACTAACATTACCACTCACATTAACTCCATTGTTACTCATAACTTTTGGCACTTGAGTTTCAGCCTTCTCAGCATCACTAAGCACTCTATTCTTACATCCCTTAAAACTATGACCAAACACCTTGCAGTGACTACATACAGGAGGTTGCCAAGCATACTCTACTTTCAGTTCCATACTTCTTCCAAGCTCATTGTACCAAATCTCCACCTTATCTAAAATACCATCAGCCGCATCCACTTCAACCAATACTCTAGCAAATGTCGCTCTCCCATTACCTTTCTCACGCATAGTAGTAGTTACCTTGTCCATAACAATGGGAGTTCCTAAGCTACTAGAAATTCTACTAATACCTTCATTATTCCAAGCTTCTAACGGTATATTAAAAATCTTCACCCATAATGGTACTCTACTCGGTTCCGGTTTGTCAAAACAAATACCAGCAGTCCATCGTTGAACAAACAGTGGCTTCTGATCAACAAGCCACGGGCCATTCTCAATCACAATTTGTAAGCCATCCTCAGATTTAAACTTGAAAAAGTATAACCCTTCATTGACAATGATATCCTCTAGCTGATACGCCCTCCACATCCTCCTTAAATGACTTACTATCTCCCTATGACTCATCTTAAAACCAACGAAATATCCAACAACAGTAAGCCCCTACCTCTTACTGCCTTCACTAATAACCGGGTCCATATCAACCATTTTCTTACCATCTTTGTTCACAATACATGGAATTTTCCTAAGCTTATTATCATAAGAAGATTCTGTACCCTTAAGTGCATTACTAAATGAAACAGCACTTTTGAAGTTATTCTTACTAGCCGAAGAATCACCTTGCATCACTACACCCTGCATACCCTGAACACCAACATTGCTACCACTAGCACCCTCAACATTACTTACCCCATTATCATTACTAGCATTATTTTTACTAGTAACACTAACATTAACACCCATACCATTATCATTAGGCAAAATAGTGACAGTGTTAGCTAACTTAGAACTACTAGCACCCTTACTACTACCATATACACTATTTAATTCTGGAAACATATCATTCAAATTTTCATTACCATTTGAAACTAAGGTGGAATCAACAAGCCCCACTTCAGCCTCAGTCATCACAACTTCCTTCTTTTTACCAACATCAACAGTACTCTCATCCCCAATAGCCTTATCTTCACCAATTTCTCACCTTCTGATCCCCCTTTCTTGAAATTAACTTGAGAAGATGCTTGAGACATGGTTTCAACTGAAACATGTTTCATCGTAACCCTAGGATCTGGGTTCATCGTCCTAGTGGTTTTCATTGGTTTTAATGATGACTTAGGTGTCTTCTTCATAACATGAGTGTTCAACAGCGGAGGAACAATCGACGCCGGTGAAGGGTTAACCACCGGTGGTGGATTAACCATGGGGTTTAATAACAAATCAGACATGAATCATTATATTTAGTACGAGGTTATGAAATGATTAGGAAATGGTTTAAGGAAACGGATTAAAAAATAGGTATAAGCCAAACAGTAAAACCCACTTAATAAAATGTATTTATTTTGGTGATTAAGAGAAATTTTATGGTAAAAAGTTATATGGATTTGTAGATAATGCAAAAAAGAAAAAGGATCTAAAATAAAATTCAAGATCCCATGGTTGGATCAAAATTAGATGATGATTCTTAATAAAGTACTTTAGGGTTTTTAAGTTTAGAGAGAGAAAGTTTTAGAGAGAGGTCAGAGAAAAGGGTTTATTTCGATCATACTAGTAATGCCAAGTTATTAATAATAGATTATAAATTAACTTGGCAATCGTAGACAAGATTTTTAATATGAAATTTCTATGTCCCGGGATCGTTAAGCAACAGTTGGTTACATAAGAGGTTTTGTTCATTCGTTTGGTATATTATCCACCTTTGAATGTCGTTTTTGTCTTGATCAAATAATGATAGATGTTGTTAGAGTTCACTCGTATCTTTAATACCAATACATGGTGTGTATTAATGATTTCATTAACTAGTGAAACCAATATTACATTACCAAGTAATTTGCAACCTCCAAGCCTAGTCAAAATATAGCCAAACCCGACCAAAACATGCTAAAGGGCCCAAAAACATGATCACAACAATCAAAACATAGTGTAAATACATTTACCCCGGATTTGGGATGGTTTTACCGGGTTATTCAGACTTTCTCCAGTTTTTATAGTTTAAGTTCCCTTTTGGTCAGTTTTGACCGGTTTCGAATAGTTTAGCCAGCATCGATCGTATTTGGATGTGTGTGACCATGTTTAATAGTTATTAAGTTAGTATGTGACAATGAAAATATATACATAACCCAAGTAAGAAAAGACGTGATGATGGTGAACCCAAGAACCAGTATCCATAAGCTAAAATTCAATCTAACTTGCAAGGTCGTGTAACTAAACAATACATTAAAAATTAAACTTACAATATAAGAGAAACTATTTAATTTGACCTTTCAAAGTCCTAGCATAGTTAAGAACATGTTGATAGATGCTATGTTTTGTTCATTAGTTTTGTATGTTATCCATATTTGTAGGTTTCCTAAGTAAAATCAATGTCATTGTTTTGTTGATGAAACAATGATAAATGTTGTTAGAGCTCACCCATATATTTAATATCATTTGATTGTGTGTCATCACGATGTTCCTTGTCTAATAAAACAACATCTACTTCACCACCTAATTTTTAACATTTAAGCCTGGTCAAAACATAGTTAATCCCAACCGAAACCTTACAAAGACTCCAAAACCATGATCAAAACAATGAAACCCAAGTGGGAATTGTATTTCCACAGATTTGGCATAGTTTGCCCGTATTATTCAGACTTTCCTCGGGTTTGCCCGCTTAAATTCAATTTTGGTCTATTTTGGTTGGTTCAGAAGGTTTGATGGATGTACAAGTGTAGAAGTTAGAGCCCAAACGTATTTTGTTGCCCAATATCGCGTGAAGAAAAGTACTTTTTTGAAAATGTCAAAACTTAGGTTGTAGTCCGTTTCAGGCGCGGGATGAGGCGAATCGAAGGCCAAAACGAGGGGAACGTAGCTGAAACCGAACTTTGGTGGGTTACGGAAATTTTGAGGCCCGAAACACTATATTTTATGAGATATTTTCATTTTTATCATTTTTCACATTTTGTTGGATATTGTTTTTGGGCTCAGGTCCGGCCCATTTACGTTCAAGGGTTTATTTCGATCATACTAGTAATGCCATGTTATTAATAATAGACTATAAATTAACTAGGCAATCATAAACAAAAATTTTAATATGACATTTCTCAATCCCGGGATCGTTAAGCAACAGTTGGTTACATAAGATGTTTTGGTCATTCGTTTGGTATATTATCCACCTTTGAATGTCATTTTTGTCTTGATCAAATGATGATAAATGTTGTTGGAGTTCACTCGTATCTTTAATACCAATACATGCTAAAGGGCCCAAAAACATGATCACAACAATCAAAACATAGTGTAAATACATTTACCCCGGATTTGGGATGGTTTTACCGGGTTATTCAGACTTTCTCCAGTTTTTATAGTTTAAGTTCCCTTTTGGTCAGTTTTGACCGGTTTCGAATAGTTTAGCCAGCATCGATCGTATTTGGATGTGTGTGACCATTTTTAATAGTTATTAAGTTAGTATATGACAATGAAAATATATACATAACCCAAGTAAGAAAACACGTGATGATGGTGAACCCAAGAACCAGTATCCATAAGCTAAAATTCAATCTAACTTGCAAGGTCGTGTAACTAAACAATACATTAAAAATTAAACTTACAATATAAGAGAAACTATTTAATTTGACCTTTCAAAGTCCTAGCATAGTTAAGAACATGTTGATAGATGCTATGTTTTGTTCATTAGTTTTGTATGTTATCCATATTTGTAGGTTTCCTAAGTAAAATCAATGTCATTGTTTTGTTGATGAAACAATGATAAATGTTGTTAGAGCTCACCCATATATTTAATATCATTTGATTGTGTGTCATCACGATGTTCCTTGTCTAATAAAACAACATCTACTTCACCACCTAATTTTTAACATTTAAGCCTGGTCAAAACATAGTTAATCCCAACCGAAACCTTACAAAGACTCCAAAACCATGATCAAAACAACGAAACCCAAGTGGGAATTGTATTTCCACATATTTGGCATGGTTTGCCCGTATTATTCAGACTTTCCTCGGGTTTGCCCGCTTAAATTCAGTTTTGGTCTATTTTGGTTGGTTCAGAAGGTTTGATGGATGTACAAGTGTAGAAGTTAGAGCCCAAACGTATTTTGTTGCCCAATATCGCGTGAAGAAAAGTACTTTTTTGAAAATGTCATAACTTAGGTTGTAGTCCGTTTCAGGCGCGGGATGAGGCGAATCGAAGGCCAAAACGAGGGGAACGTAGCTGAAACCGAACTTTGGTGGGTTACGGAAATTTTGAGGCCCGAAACACTATATTTTATGAGATATTTTCATTTTTATCATTTTTCACATTTTGTTGGATATTGTTTTTGGGCTCAGGTCCGGCCCATTTACGTTCAAGGGTTTATTTCGATCATACTATTAATGCCATGTTATTAATAATAGACTATAAATTAACTAGGCAATCATAGACAAAAATTTTAATATGACATTTCTCAATCTCGGGATCGTTAAGCAACAGTTGGTTACATAAGATGTTTTGGTCATTCGTTTGGTATATTATCCACCTTTGAATGTCATTTTTGTCTTGATCAAATGATGATAAATGTTGTTGGAGTTCACTCGTATCTTTAATACCAATACATGCTAAAGGGACCAAAAACATGATCACAACAATCAAAACATAGTGTAAATACATTTACCCCGGATTTGGGATGGTTTTACCGGGTTATTCAGACTTTCTCCAGTTTTTATAGTTTAAGTTCCCTTTTGGTCAGTTTTGACCGGTTTCGAATAGTTTAGCCCGCATCGATCGTATTTGGATGTGTGTGACCATGTTTAATAGTTATTAAGTTAGTATGTGACAATGAAAATATATACATAACCCAAGTAAGAAAAGACGTGATGATGGTGAACCCAAGAACCAGTATCCATAAGCTAAAATTCAATCTAACTTGCAAGGTCGTGTAACTAAACAATACATTAAAAATTAAACTTCCAATATAAGAGAAACTATTTAATTTGACCTTTAAAATTCCTAGCATAGTTAAGAACATGTTGATAGATGCTATGTTTTGTTCATTAGTTTTATATGTTATCCATCTTTTTAGGTTTCCTAAGTAAAATCAATGGCATTGTTTTGTTGATGAAACAATGATAAATGTTGTTATAGCTCACCCGTATATTTAATGTCATTTGATTGTGTGTCATCACGATGTTCCTTTTCTAATAAAACAACATCTAATTCACCACCTAAATTTTAACATTTAATCGTGGTCAAAACATATTTAATCCCACCCGAAACCTGACAAAGACTCCCAAACCATGATCAAAACAATCAAACCCAAGTGGAAATTGTATTTCTACGGATCTGGCATTGTTTGCCCGTATTATTCAGACTTTCCCCGGGTTTCCCGCTTAAATTCCATTTTGGTCTATTTTGGTTGGTTCGGAAGGTTTGATGGATGTACAAGTGTAGAAGATAGAGCCCAAACGTAATTGGTTGCCCAATATCGCGTGAAGAAAAGTACTTTTTTGAAAATGTCATAACTTAGGTTGTAGAAGTCCGTTTCAGGTGCGGGATGAGGCGAATCAAAGACCAAAACGAGGGGAACGTAGCTGTAACCTAACTTTGTTGGGTTACGGAAATTTCGAGGCCCGAAACACTATATTTTATGAGATATTTTAACTTTTATCAATTTTTCACAGTTTGTTGGATATTGTTTTTGGGCTCAGGTCCGACACATTTACATTCAAGAGTTTATTTCGATCATACTAGTAATGCCATGTTATTAATAATAGATTATAAATTAACTTGGCAATCATAGAAAACATTTTTAATATGACATTTATAAGTCTCGGGATCGTTAAGCAACAGTTGGTTACATAAGATGTTTTGTTCATTCGCTTGGTATATTATCCACCTTTGAATGTCATTTTTGTCTTGATCAAATAATGATAAATGTTTTTGGAATTCACTCGTATCTTTAATACCAATACATGGTGTGTATTAATGATTTCATTGTGTAGTGAAACCAGTATTACTTTACCAACTAATTTGCAACCTCCAAGCCTAGTCAAAACATAGCCCAACCCGACCAAAACATGCTAAAGGCCCCCAAAACATTATCACAACAATCAAAACATAGTGGAAATAAATTTACCCTGGATTTAGGATGGTTTTACCGGGTTATTCAGACTTTCTCCGATTTTTATAGTTTAAGTTCCCTTTTGGTCAGTTTTGGCCGGTTTCGAATAGTTTAGCCCGCATCGACCGTATTTGGATGTGTGTGACCATGTTTAATAGTTATTAAGTTAGTATGTGACAATGAAAATATATACATAACCTAAGTAAGAAAAGACGTGATGATGGTGAGCCCAAGAACCAGTATCCATAAGCAAAAATTCAATCTAACTTGCAAGGTCGTGTAACTAAACAATACATTAAAAATAAAACTTCCAACATAAGAGAAACTATTTAATTTGACCTTTCAAAGTCCTAGCATAGTTAAGAACATGTTGATAGATGCTATGTTTTGTTCATTAGTTTTGTATGTTATCCATATTTGTAGGTTTCCTAAGTAAAATCAATGTCATTGTTTTGTTGATGAAACAATGATAAATGTTGTTAGAGCTCACCCATATATTTAATATCATTTGATTGTGTGTCATCATGATGTTCCTTGTCTAATAAAACAACATCTACTTCACCACCTAATTTTTAACATTTAAGCCTGGTCAAAACATAGTTAATCCCAACCAAAACCTAACATAGACTCCTAAACGATGATCAAAACAATGAAACCCAAGTGGGAATTGTATCTCCACAGATTTGGCATGGTTTGCCCGTATTATTTAGACTGTCCTCGGGTTTGCCCGCTTAAATTCCATTTTGGTCTATTTTGGTTGGTTCGGAAGGTTTGATGGATGTACAAGTGTAGAAGTTAGAGCCCAAACGTATTTTGTTGCCCAATATCGCGTGAAGAAAAGTACTTTTTTGAAAATGTTATAACTTAGGTTGTAGAAGTCCGTTTCAGGCGCGGGACGAGGCGAATCGAAGGCCAAAATGAGGGGAACGTAGCTGTAACCGAACTTCGTTGGGTTACGGAAATTTTGTGGCCCGAAACACTATATTTTATGAGATATTTTCATTTTTATCAAATTTTCACATTTTGTTGGATATTGTTTTTGGGCTCAGGTCCGACCCATTTACATTCAAGGGTTTATTTCGATCATACTAGTAATGCCATGTTATTAATAATAGATTATAAATTAACTTGGCAATCATAGACAAAAATTTTAATATGACATTTCTAAGTCCCGGGATCGTTAAGCAACAGTTGGTTACATAAGATGTTTTGGTCATTCGTTTGGTATATTATCCACCTTTGAATGTCATTTTTGTCTTGATCAAATGATGATAAATGTTGTTGGAGTTCACTCGTATCTTTAATACCAATACATGGTGTGTATTAATGACTTCATTGTCTAGTGAAACCAATATTACTTTACCAACTAATTTGCAACCTCCAAGCCTAGTGAAAACATAGCTAAACCCGACCAAAACATGCTAAAGGCCCCCAAAATATGATCACAACAATCAAAACAGTGGAAATAAATTTACCCCGGATTTGGGATGGTTTTACCGGGTTATTCAGACTTTCTCCGGTTTTTATAGTTTAAGTTCCCTTTTTGTCAGCTTTGGCCGGTTTCGAATGGTTTAGCCCGCATCGACTGTATTTGGATGCGTGTGAACATGTTTAAAAGTTATTAAGTTATTATGTGACAATGAAAATATATACATAACCCAAGTAAGAAAAGACGTGATGATGGTGAACCCAAGAACCAGTATCCATAAGCTAAAATTCAATCTAACTTGCAAGGTCGTGTAACAAACAATACATTAAAAATTAAACTTCCAATATAAGAGAAACTTTTTAATTTGGCCTTTCAAAGTCCTAGCATAGTTAAGAACATGTTGATTGATGCTATGTTTTGTTCATTAGTTTTGTATGTTATCCATCTTTGTAGGTTTCCTAAGGAAAATAAATGTCATTGTTTTATTGATGAAACAATGATAAATGTTGTTAGAGCTCACCCATATATTTAATGTCATTTGATTGTGTGTCATCACGATATTCCTTGTCTAATAAAACAACATCTACTTCACCACCTAATTTTTAACATTTAATCCTGGTCAAAACATATTTAATCCCTCCCGAAACCTGACAAAGACTCCCAAACCAGGATCAAAACAATCAAAACCAAGTGCAAATTGTATTTCCATGGATCTGGCATGATTTGCCCGTATTATTCAGACTTTCCCCGCTTTTCCCGCTTAAATTCCATTTTGATCTATTTTGGTTGGTTCAGAAGGTTTGATGGATGTACAAGTGTAGAAGATAGAGCCTAAACGTATTTGGTTGCCCAATATCGCATGAAGAAAAGTACTTTTTTGAAAATGTCATAACTTAGGTTGTAGAAGTCTGTTTCAGGCGCGGGACGAGGCGAATCGAAGGCCAAAACGAGGGTAACGTAGCTGTAACCAACTTTGTTGGGTTACGGAAATTTCGAGGCCCGAAACACTATATTTTATGAGATATTTTAATTTTTATCAATTTTTCACATTTTGTTGGATATTGTTTTTGGGCTCAGGTCCGACCCATTTACATTCAAGGGTTTATTTCGATCATACTAGTAATGCCATGTTATTAATAATAGATTATAAATTAACTTGGCAATCGTAGACAAAATTTTTAATATGAAATTTCTACGTCCGGGGACCATTAAGCAACAGTTGGTTACATAAGAGGTTTTGTTCATTCGTTTGCTATATTATCCACCTTTGAATGTCGCTTTTTGTCTTGATCAAATAATGATAAATGTTGTTGGAGTTCACTCGTATTTTTAATACCAATACATGGTGTGTATTAATGATTTCATTAACTAGTGAAACCAATATTACATTACCAACTAATTTGCAACCTCCAAGCCTAGTCAAAACATAGCCAAACCCGACCAAAACATGCTAAAGGCCCCCAAAACATGATTACAACAATCAAAACATAGTGGAAATACATTTACCCCGGATTTGGGATGGTTTTACCGGGTTATTCAGACTTTCTCCATTTTTTATAGTTTAAGTTCCCTTTTGGTCAGTTTTGGTTGGTTTCGAATAGTTTAGCCTGCATCGACCGTATTTGGATGTGTGTGACCATGTTTAATAGTTATTAAGTTAGTATGTGACAATGAAAATATATACATAACCCAAGTAAGAAAAGACGTGATGATGGTGAACCCAAGAACCAGTATCCATAAGCTAAAACTCAATCTAACTTGCAAGGTCGTCTAACTAAACAATACATTAAAAATTAATCTTCCAATATAAGAGAAACTATTTAATTTGAACTTTCAAAGTCCTAGCATAGTTAAGAACATGTTGATAGATGCTATGTTTTGTTCATTAGTTTTGTATGTTATCTTTGTAGGTTTCCTAAGTAAAATCAATGTCATTGTTTTGTTGATGAAACAATGATAAATGTTGTTAGAGCTCACTCATATATTTAATATCATTTGATTGTGTGTCATCACGATGTTCCTTGTCTAATAAAACAACATCTACTTCACCACCTAATTTTTAACTTTTAAGCCTGGTCAAAACATAGTTAATCCCAACCGAAACCTGACAAAGACTCCCAAACCATGATCAAAACAATCAAACCCAAGTGGAAATTGTATTTCCATGGATTTGGCATGGTTTGCCCGTATTATTCAGACTTTCCTCGGGTTTGCCCGCTTAAATTCCATTTTGGTCTATTTTGGTTGGTTCGGAAGGTTTGATGGATGTACAAGTGTAGAAGTTAGAGCACAAACGTATTTTGTTGCCCAATATCGCGTGAAGAAAAGTACTTTTTTGAAAATGTCATAACTTAGGTTGTAGAAGTCCGTTTCAGGCGCGGGACGAGGCGAATCCAAGGCCAAAACGAGGGGAACGTAGCTGTAACCGAACTTTGTTGGGTTACGGAAATATCGAGGCCCGAAACACTATATTTTATGAGATATTTTCATTTTTATTAATTTTTCACATTTTGTTGGATATTGTTTTTGGGCTTAGGTCCGACCCATTTAGATTCAAGGGTTTATTTCGATCATACTAGTAATGCCAAGTTATTAATAATAGATTATAAATTAACTTGGCAATCATAGACAAAAATTTTAATATGACATTTCTAAGTCCCGGGATCGTTAAGCAACAGTTGGTTACATAAGATGTTTTGTTCATTCGTTTGGTATATTATCCACCTTTGAATGTCATTTTTGTCTTGATCAAATAATGATAAATGTTGTTGGAGTTCACTCGTATATATAATACCAATACATGGTGTGTATTAATGATTTCATTGTCTAGTGAAACCAATATTACTTTACCAACTAATTTGCAACCTCCAAGCCTAGTCAAAACATAGTCAAACCCGACCAAAACATGCTAAAGGCCCCCAAAAATGATCACAACTATCAAAACATAGTGGAAAAAGATTTACCCCGGATTTGGGATGATTTTACCGGATTATTTAGACTTTCTCCGGTTTTTATAGTTTAAGTTCCCTTTTGGTCAGTTTTGGCCGGTTTTGAACGGTTTAGCCCGCATCGACTGTATTTGGATGTGTGTGAACATGTTTAAAAGTTATTAAGTTATTATGTGACAATGAAAATATATACATAACCCAAGTAAGAAAAGACGTGATGATGGTGAACCCAAGAACCAGTATCCATAAGCTAAAATTCAATCTAACTTGCAAGGTCGTGTAACAAAACAATACATTAAAAATTAAACTTCCAATATAAGAGAAACTTTTTAATTTGGCCTTTCAATGTCCTAGCATAGTTAAGAACATGTTGATAGATGCTATGTTTTGTTCATTAGTTTTGTATGTTATCCATCTTTGTAGGTTTCCTAAGGAAAATCAATGTTATTGTTTTATTGATGAAACAATGATAAACGTTGTTAGAGCTCACCCATATGTTTAATATCATTTGATTGTGTGTCATCACGATGTTCCTTGTCTAATAAAGCAACATCTACTTCACCACCTAATTTTTAACATTTAAGACTGGTCAAAACATATTTAATCCCACCCGAAACCTGACAAAGACTCCCAAACCATGATCAAAACAATCAAACCCAAGTGGAGATTGTATTTCCACGGATCTGGCATGGTTTGCCCGTATTATTCAGACTTTCCCCGGGTTTCCCGCTTAAATTCCATTTTGGTCTATTTTGGTTGGTTCAGAAGGTTTGATGGATGTACAAGTGTAGAAGAGAGAGCCCAAACGTATTTGGTTGCCCAATATCGCGTGAAGAAAAGTACTTTTTTGAAAATGTCATAACTTAGGTTGTAGAAGTCCGTTTCAGGCGCGGGACGAGGCGAATCGAAGGCCAAAACGAGGGGAACGTAGCTGTAACCTAACTTTGTTGGGTTACGGAAATTTCGAGGCCCGAAACACTATATTTTATGAGATATTTTAATTTTTATCAATTTTTCACAGTTTGTTGGATATTGTTTTTGGGCTCAGGTCCGACCCATTTACATTCAAGGGTTTATTTCGATCATACTAGTAATGCCAAGTTATTAATAATAGATTATAAATTAACTTGGCAATCATAGACAAAATTTTTAATATGAAATTTCTATGTCCCGGGATCGTTAAGCAATAGTTGGTTACATAAGAGGTTTTGTTCATTCGTTTGGTATATTATCCACCTTTGAATGTCGTTTTTGTCTTGATCAAATGATGATAAATGTTGTTGGAGTTCACTCGTATCTTTAATACCAATACATGGTGCGTATTAATGATTTCATTAACTAGTGAAACCAATTTTACATTACGAACTAATTTGCAACCTCCAAGCCTAGTCAAAACATATCCAAACCCGACCAAAACATGCTAAAGGCCCCCAAAACATGATCACAACAATCAAAACATAGTGGAAATACATTTACCCCGGATTTGGGATGGTTTTACCGGGTTATTCAGACTTTCTCCAGTTTTTATAGTTTAAGTTCCCTTTTGGTCAGTTTTGGTCGATTTCGAATAGTTTAGCCCGCATCGATTGTATTTGGATGTCTGTGACCATGTTTAATAGTTATTAAGTTAGTATGTGACAATGAAAATATATACATAACCCAAGTAAGAAAAGACGTGATGATGGTGAACCGAAGAACTAGTATCCATAAGCTAAAATTTAATCTAACTTGCAAGGTCGTGTAACTAAACAATACATTAAAAATTAAACTTCCAATATAAGAGAAACTATTTAATTTGACCTTTCAAAGTCCTAGCATAGTTAAGAACATGTTGATAGATGCTATGTTTTGTTCATAAGTTTTGTATGTTATCCATCTTTGTAGGTTTCCTAAGTAAAATCAATGTCATTGTTTTGTTGATGAAACAATGATAAATGTTGTTAGAGTTCACCCATATATTTAATATCATTTGATTGTGTGTCATCACGATGTTCCTTGTCTAATAAAACAACATCTACTTCACCACCTAATTTTTAACTTTTAAGCCTGGTCAAAACATAGTTAATCCCAACCGACACCTGACAGAGACTCCCAAACCATGATCAAAACAATCAAACCCAAGTGGAAATTGTATTTCCACAGATTTGGCATGGTTTTCCCGTATTATTCAGACTTTCCTCGGGTTTGCCCGCTTTAATTCCATTTTGGTCTATTTTGGTTGGTTCGGAAGGTTTGATGGATGTACAAGTGTAGAAGTTAGAGCACAAACGTATTTTGTTGCCCAATATCGCGTGAAGAAAAGTACTTTTTTGAAAATGTCATAACTTAGGTTGTAGAAGTCCGTTTCAGGCGCGGGACGAGGCGAATCGAAGGCCTAAACGAGGGGAACGTAGTTGTAACCTAACTTTGTTGGGATATGGAAATTTCGATGCCCGAAACACTATATTTTATGAGATATTTTCATTTTATCAATTTTTCACATTTTGTTGGATATTGTTTTTGGGATCAGGTCCGAGGGTTTATTACGATCATACTAGTAATGCCATGTTATTAATAATATATTATAAATTAACTTGGAAATCATAGACAAAAAATTTTTATATGACATTTCTAAGTCCCGGGATCGTTAAGCAACAGTTGGTTACATAAGATGTTTTGTTCATTCGTTTGGTATATTATCCACCTTTGAATGTCATTTTTGTCTAGATCAAATAATGATAAATGTTGTTGGAGTTCACTCGTATCTTTAATACCAATACATGGTGTGTATTAATGACTTCATTGTCTAGTGAAATCAATATTACTTTACCAACTAATTTGCAACCTCCAAGCCTAGTCAAAACATAGCTAAACCCGACCAAAACATGCTAAAGGCCCCCAAAACATGATCACAACAATCAAAGCATAGTGGAAATAAATTCACCCCGAATTTGGGATGGTTTTACCGGGTTATTCAGACTTTCTCCGGTTTTTATAGTTTAAGTTCCCTTTTGGTCAGTTTTGGCCGGTTTCGAATGGTTTAACCTGCATCGACTGTATTTGGATGTGTGTGAACATGTTTAAAAGTTATTAAGTTATTATGTGACAATGAAAATATATACATAACCCAAGTAAGAAAAGACGTGATGATGGTGAACCCAAGAACCAATATCCATAAGCTAAAATTCAATCTAACTTGCAAGGTCGTGTAACAAAACAATACATTAAAAATTAAACTTCCAATATAAGAGAAACTTTTTAATTTGGCATTTTAAAGTCCTAGCATAGTTAAGAACATGTTGATAAATGCTATGTTTTGTTCATTAGTTTTGTATGTTATCCATCTTTGTAGGTTTCCTAAGGAAAATCAATGTCATTGTTTTATTGATGAAACAATGATAAATGTTGTTAGAGCTCACCCACATATTTAATGTCATTTGATTGTATGTCATCACGATGTTCCTTGTCTAATAAAACAACATCTACTTCACCACCTAATTTTTAACATTTAATCGTGGTCAAAACATATTTAATCCCACCCGAAACCTGACAAAGTCTCCCAAACCATGATCAAAATAATCAAACCCAAGTGGAAATTGTATTTCCACGGATTTGGCATGGTTTGCCCGTATTATTCATACTTTCCCCGGGTTTCCCGCTTAAATTCCATTTTGGTCTATTTTGGTTGGTTCGGAAGGTTTGATGGATGTACAAGTGTAGAAGATAGAGCCCAAACGTATTTGGTTGCCCAATATCGCGTGAAGAAAGGTACTTTTTTGAAAATGTCATAACTTAGGTTGTAGAAGTCCATTTCAGGCGCGGAACGAGGCGAATCGAAGGCCAGAACGAGGGGAACGTAACTGTAACCTAACTTTGTTGGTTTACGGAAATTTCGAGGCCCGAAACACTATATTTTATGAGATATTTTAATTTTTATCAATTTTTCACAGTTTGTTGGATATTGTTTTTGGGCTCAGGTCCGACCCATTTACATTTAAGGGTTTATTTCGATCATACTAGTAATGCCAAGTTATTAATAATAGATTATAAATTAACTTGGCACTCGTAGACAAAATTTTTAATATGAAATTTCTATGTCCCGGGATCGTTAAGCAACAGTTGGTTACATAAGAGGTTTTGTTCATTCGTTTGGTATATTATCCACCTTTGAATGTCGTTTTTGTCTTGATCAAATAATGATAAATGTTGTTGGAGTTCACTCGTATCTTTAATACCAATACATGGTGTGTATTAATGATTTCATTAACTAGTGAACCCAATATTCATTACCAACTAATTTGCAACCTCCAAGCCTCGTCAAAACATAGCCAAACCCGACCAAAACATGCTAAAGGCCCCCAAAACATGATCACAACAATCAAAACATAGTGGAAATACATTTACCCCGGATTTGGGATGGTTTTACCGGGTTATTCAGACTTTCTCCACTTTTTATAGTTTAAGTTCCCTTTTGGTCAGTTTTGGCCGGTTTCGAATAGTTTAGCTCGCATCGACCGTATTTGGATGTGTGTGACCATGTTTAATAGTTATTAAGTTAGTATGTGACAATGAAAATATATACATAACCCAAGTAAGAAAAGACGTGATGATGGTGAACCCAAGAACCAGTATCCATAAGCTAAAATTCAATCTAACTTGCAAGGTCGTGTAACTAAACAATACATTAAAAATTAAACTTACAATATAAGAGAAACTATTTAATTTGACCTTTCAAAGTCCTAGCATAGTTAAGAACATGTTGATAGATGCTATGTTTTGTTCATTAGTTTTGTATGTTATCCATATTTGTAGGTTTCCTAAGTAAAATCAATGTCATTGTTTTGTTGATGAAACAATGATAAATGTTGTTAGAGCTCACCCATATATTTAATATCATTTGATTGTGTGTCATCACGATGTTCCTTGTCTAATAAAACAACATCTACTTCACCACCTAATTTTTAACATTTAAGCCTGGTCAAAACATAGTTAATCCCAACCGAAACCTTACAAAGACTCCCAAACCATGATCAAAACAATGAAACCCAAGTGGGAATTGTATTTCCACAGATTTGGCATGGTTTGCCCGTATTATTCAGACTTTCCTCGGGTTTGCCCGCTTAAATTCAATTTTGGTCTATTTTGGTTGGTTCAGAAGGTTTGATGGATGTACAAGTGTAGAAGTTAGAGCCCAAACGTATTTTGTTGCCCAATATCGCGTGAAGAAAAGTACTTTTTTGAAAATGTCATAACTTAGGTTGTAGTCCGTTTCAGGCACGGGATGAGGCGAATCGAAGGCCAAAACGAGGGGAACGTAGCTGAAACCGAACTTTGTTGGGTTACAGAAATTTTGAGGCCCGAAACACTATATTTTATGAGATATTTTCATTTTTATCAATTTTTCACATTTTGTTGGATATTGTTTTTGGGCTCAGGTCCGGCCCATTTACGTTCAAGAGTTTATTTCGATCATACTAGTAATGCCATGTTATTAATAATAGACTATAAATTAACTTGGCAATCATAGACAAAAATTTTAATATGACATTTCTCAATCCCGGGATCGTTAAGCAACAGTTGGTTACATAAGATGTTTTGGTCATTCGTTTGGTATATTATCCACCTTTGAATGTCATTTTTGTCTTGATCAAATGATGATAAATGTTGTTGGAGTTCACTCGTATCTTTAATACCAATACATGGTGTGTATTAATGATTTCATTGTCTAGTGAAACCAATATTACTTTACCAACTAATTTGCAACCTCCAAGCCTAGTCAAAACATAGCCAAACCCGACCAAAACATGCTAAAGGCCCCCAAAACATGATCATAGCAATCAAAACATAGTGGAAATAAATTTACCCCGGATTTGGGATGGTTTTACCGGGTTATTCAGACTTTCTCTGATTTTTATAGTTTAAGTTCCCTTTTGGTCAGTTTTGGTCGGTTTCGAATGGTTTAGCCTACATCGACTGTATTTGGATGTGTGTGAACTTATTTAAAAGTTATTAAGATATTATGTGAGAATGAAAATATATACATAACCTAAGTAAGAAAAGACGTGATGATGGTGAACCCAAGAACCAGTATCCATAAGCTAAAATTCAATCTAACTTGCAAGGTCGTGTAACAAAACAATACATTAAAAATTAAACTTCCAATATAAAAGAAACTTTTTAATTTGGCCTTTCAAAGTCCTAGCATAGTTAAGAACATGTTGATAGATTCTATGTTTTGTTCAATAGTTTTGTATGTTATCCATCTTTGTAGGTTTCCTAAGGAAAATCAATGTCATTGTTTTATTGATGAAACTATGATAAATGTTGTTAGAGCTCACCCATATATTTAATGTCATTTGATTGTGTGTCATCACGATGTTCCTTGTCTAATAAAACAACATCTACTTCACCACCTAATTTTTAACATTTAATCCTGGTCAAAACATATTTAATCCCACCCGAAACCTGACAAAGACTCCCAAACCATGATCAAAACAATCAAACCCAAGTGCAAATTGTATTTCCACGGATCTGTCATAGTTTGCCCGTATTATTCAGACTTTCCTCGGGTTTCCCGCTTAAATTCCATTTTGTTCTATTTTTGTTGGTTCGGAAGGTTTGATGGATGTACAAGTGTAGAAGATAGAGTCCAAACGTATTTGGTTGCCCAATATCGCGTGATGAAAAGTACTTTTTTGAAAATGTCATAACTTAGGTTGTAGAACTCCGATTCAGGTGCGGGACGAGGCGAATCGAAGGCCAAAATGAGGGGAACGTCGCTGTAACCTTACTTTGTTGGGTTACGGAAATTTCGAGGCCTGAAACATTATATTTTATGAGATATTTAATTTTTATCAATTTTTCACATTTTATTGGATATTGTTTTTGGGCTCAGGTCCGACCCATTTACATTCAAGGGTTTATTTCGATCATACTAGTAATGCCAATTTATTAATAATAGATTATAAATTAACTTGTCAATCGTAGACAAAATTTTTAATATGAAATTTCTATGTCCCGAGATCATTAAGCAACAGTTGGTTACATAAGAGGTTTTGTTCATTCGTTTGGTATATTATCCAACTTTGAATGTCGTTTTTGTCTTGATCAAATAATGATAAATGTTGTTGGAGTTCACTCGTATCTTTAATACCAATACATGGTGTGTATTAATGATTTCATTAACTAGTGAAACCAATATTACATTACCAACTAATTTGCAACCTCCAAGCCTAGTCAAAACATAGCCAAACCCGACCAAAACATGCTAAAGGCCCCTAAAACATGATCACAACAATCAAAACATAGTGGAAATACATTTACCCCGGATTTGGGATGGTTTTACAGGGTTATTCAGACTTTCTCCAGTTTTTATAGTTTAAGTTCCCTTTTGGTCAGTTTTGGCCGGTTTCGAATAGTTTAGCCCGCATCGACCGTATTTGGATGTGTGTGACCATGTTTAATAGTTATTAAGTTTAGTATGTGACAATGAAAATATATACATAACCCAAGTAAGAAAAGACGTGATGATGGTGAACCCAAGAACCAGTATCCATAAGCTAAAATTCAATCTAACTTGCAAGGTCGTGTAACTAAACAATACATTAAAAATTAAACTTCCAATATAAGAGAAACTATTTAATTTGACCTTTCAAAGTCCAAGCATAGTTAAGAACCTGTTGATAGATGCTATGTTTTGTTCATTAGTTTTGTATGTTATCCATATTTGTAGGTTTCCTAAGTAAAATCAATGTCAATGTTTTGTTGATGAAACAATGATAAATGTTGTTAGAGCTCACCCATATATTTAATATCATTTGATTGTGTGTCATCACGATGTTCCTTGTCTAATAAAATAACATCTACTTCACCACCTAATTTTTAACATTTAAGCCTGGTCAAAACATAGTTAATCCCAATCGAAACCTAACAAAGACTCCCAAACCATGATCAAAACAATGAAACCCATGTGGGAATTGTATTTCCATAGATTTGGCATGGTTTGCCCGTATTATTCAAACTTTCTTCGGGTTTGCCCGCTTAAATTCAATTTTGGTCTATTTTGGTTGGTTCGGAAGGTTTGATGGATGTACAAGTGTAGAAGCTAGAGCCCAAACGTATTTTGTTTCCCAATATCGCGTGAAGAAAAGTATTTTTTTGAAAATGTCATAACTTAGGTTGTAGTCCGTTTCAGGCGCGGGACGAGGCGAATCGAAGTCCAGAACGAGGGGAACGTAGCTGTAACCGAACTTTGTTGGGTTACGGAAATTTTACGGAACTTTGTTGGATATTGTTTTTGGGCTCAGGTCCGACCCATTTACATTCAAGGGTTTATTTCGATCATACTAGTAATGCCATGTTATTAATAATAGACTATAAATTAACTTGGCAATCATAGACAAAAAATTTAATATGACATTTCTAAATCACGGGATCGTTAAGCAACAGTTGGTTACATAAGATGTTTTGGTCATTTGTTTGGTATATTATCCACCTTTGAATGTCATTTTTGTCTTGATCAAATGATGATAAATGTTGTTGGAGTTCACTCGTATCTTTAATACCAATACATGGTGTGTATTAATGATTTCATTGTCTAGTGAAACCAATATTACTTTACCAACTAATTTGCAACCTCCAAGCCTAGTCAAAACATAGCCAAACCTGACCAAAACATGCTAAAGGACCCCAAAACATGATCACAACAATCAAAACATAGTGGAAATAAATTTACCCCGGATTTGGGATGGTTTTACCAGGTTATTCAGACTTTCTCCGGTTTTTATAGTTTAAGTTCCCTTTTGGTCAGTTTTGGTCGGTTTCGAATGGTTTAGCCTGCATCGACTGTATTTGGATGTGTGTGAACTTATTTAAAAGTTATTAAGATATTATGTGACAATGAAAATATATACATAACCCAACTAAGAAAAGACGTGATGATGGTGAACCCAAGAACCAGTATCCATAAGCTAAAATTCAATCTAACTTGCAAGGTCGTGTAACAAAACAATACATTAAAAATTAAACTTCCAATATAAAAGAAACTTTTTAATTTGGCCTTTCAAAGTCCTAGCATAGTTAAGAACATGTTGATAAATTCTATGTTTTGTTCAATAGTTTTGTATGTTATCCATCTTTGTAGGTTTCCTAAGGAAAATCAATGTCATTGTTTTATTGATGAAACTATAATAAATGTTGTTAGAGCTCACCGATATATTTTATGTCATTTGATTGTGTGTCATCACGATGTTCCTTGTCTAATAAAACAACATCTACTTCACCACCTAATTTTTAACATTTAATCGTGGTCAAAACATATTTAATCCCACCCGAAACCTGACAAAGACTCCCAAATCATGATCAAAACAATCAAACCCAAGTGGAAATTGTATTTCCACGGATCTGTCATAGTTTGCCCGTATTATTCAGACTTTCCCTGGGTTTCCCGCTTAAATTCCATTTTGTTCTATTTTTGTTGGTTCGGAAGGTTTAATGGATGTACAAGTGTAGAAGATAGAGTCCAAACGTATTTGGTTGCCCAATATCGCGTGATGAAAAGTACTTTTTTGAAAATGTCATAACTTAGGTTGTAGAACTCCGATTCAGGTGCGGGACGAGGCGAATCGAAGGCCAAAACGAGGGGAATGTCGCTGTAACATAACTTTGTTGGGTTACGGAAATTTCGAGGCTTGAAACACTATATTTTATCAGATATTTTAATTTTTATCAATTTTTCACATTTTGTTGGATATTGTTTTTGGGCTTAGGTCCGACCCATTTACATTCAAGGGTTTATTTCGATCATACTAGTAATGCCAATTTATTAATAATAGATTATAAATTAACTTGTCAATCGTAGACAAAAATTTTAATATGAAATTTCTATGTCTCGAGATCATTAAGCAACAGTTGGTTACATAAGAGGTTTTATTCATTCGTTTGGTATATTATCCAACTTTGAATGTCGTTTTTGTCTTGATCAAATAATGATAAATGTTGTTGGAGTTCACTCGTATCTTTAATACCAATACATGGTGTGTATTAATGATTTCATTAACTAGTGAAACCAATATTACATTACCAACTAATTTGCAACCTCCAAGCCTAGTCAAAACATAGCCAAACCCGACCAAAACATGCTAAAGGCCCCCAAAACATGATCACAACAATCAAAACATAGTGGAAATACATTTACCCCGGGTTTGGGATGGTTTTACCGGGTTATTCACACTTTCTCCTGTTTTTATAGTTTAAGTTCCCTTTTGGTCAGTTTTTGCCGGTTTCGAATAGTTTAGCCCGCATCGACAGTATTTCGATGTGTGTGACCATGTTTAGTAGTTATTAAGTTAGTATGTGACAATGAAAATATATACATAACCCAAGTAAGAAAAGACGTGATGACGGTGAACCCAAGAACCAGTATCCATAAGCTAAAATTCAATCTAACTTGCAAGGTCGTGTAACAAAATAATACATTAAAAATTAAACTTCCAATTTAACAGAAAATTTTTCATTTGACGTTTCAAATTCCTATCATAGTTAAGAATACGTTGATAGATGCTATGTTTTGTTCATTAGTTTTGTATGTTATTCATCTTTGTAGGTTTCTTAAGGAAAATCAATGTCATAACTTAGGTTGTAGAAGTCCGTTTCAGGCGCGGGACGAGGCGAATCGAAGGCCAAAACGAGGGGAACGTAGTTGTAAACTAACTTTGTTGGGTTACGGAAATTTCGAGGCCCGAAACACTATATTTTATAAGATATTTTCATTTTTATCCATTTTTCACATTTTGTTGGATATTGTTTTTGGGCTCATGTCCGACCCACTTACATTCAAGAGTTTATTTTGATCATACTAGTAATGCCAAGTTATTAATAATATATTATAAATTAACTTGACAATCATTGACAAAATTTTTAATATGAAATTTCTAAGTTCTAGGATCGTTAAGCAACTTTTGGTTACATAAGATGTTTTGTTCATTCGTTTGGTATATTATTCACCTTTGAATGTCGTTTTTGTCTTGATCAAACAATGATAAATGTTGTTGGAGTTCACTCATATATTTAATACCAATACATGGTGTGTATTAATGATTTCATTGTCTAGAGAAACCAATATTACTTTACCAACTAATTTGCAACCTCCAAGCCTAGTCAAAACATAGCCAAACCCGACCAAAACATGCTAAAGGCCACCAAAACATGATCACAACAATCAAAACATAGTGGAAATACACTTACCCCGGATTTGGGATGGTTTTACCGGGTTATTCAGACTTTCTCCGGTTTTTACAGTTTAAGTTCCCTTTTGGTCAGTTTTGGCCGGTTTCGAATGGTTTAGGCCGCATCGAATTTATTTGGATGTTAGTGACCATGTTTAAAAGTTATTAAGTTAGTATGTGACAATGAATATATAGAGAAATGCTAGAACCACAAAAAGATTCTCACAAAATTGTTTAAAAAATGATGTGGCATCAAATTAGTGGTAATATGAAATTTACTTTTGAACTCTCTCTTATATGCATCCACTAATTTTATGACAAATCATTTTGTAAACTCTTTTGTGAAAATCTCGTTGTGGTTCTAGCATTTCTCGAAAATATATGCATAACCCTAGTAAGAAATGATGTGATGATGGTGAACCCAAGAACCAGTTTCCATAAGCTAAAATTCAATCTACCTTGCAAGGTCGTGTAACTAAACAATACATTAAAAATTAAACTTCCAATATAAGAGAAACTTTTTAATTTGACATTTCAAAGTCCTAGCGTAGTTAAGAACATGTTGATTGATGTTGTGTTTTGGTCATTAGTTTTGTATGTTATCCATCTTTGTAGGTTTCCAAAGGAAAATCAATGTCATTGTTTTGTTGATGAAATAATGATAAATGTTGTTAGAGCTCACCCATATATTTAATATCATTTGATTGTGTGTCATCACGATGTTCCTTGTCTAATAAAACAACATCTACTTCACCACCTAATTTTTAACATTTAAGCCTGGTCAAAACATTGTTAATCCCACCCGAAACCGGACAATGACTCCCAAACCATGATAAAAACAATCAAACCCAAGTGGAAATTGTATTTCCATAGATTTGGTATGGTTTGCCCGTATTATTCAGACTTTCCCCGGGTTTGCTCGCTTAAATTCCATTTTGGTCTATTTCGGTTGGTTCGGAAGGTTTGATGGATGTACAAGTGTAGAAGATAGAGCCCAAACGTATTTGGTTTCCCAATATCGCGTGAAGAAAAGTACTTTTTTAAAAATGTCATAACTTAGGTTGTAGAAGTTCGTTTCAGGCGCGTGACGAGGCGAATCGAAGGCCAAAACGAGGGGAACGTAGCTGTAACCTAACTTTGTTGGGTTACGGAAATTTCGAGGCCCGAAACACTATATTTTATGACATATTTTCATTTTTATCAATTTTTCACATTTTGTTGGATATTGTTTTTTGGCTCAGGTCCGACCCATTTACATTCAAGGTTTTATTTCGATCATACTAGTAATGCCAAGTTATTAATAATAGATAATAAATTCACTGACAATGATAGACAAAATTTTTAATATGAAATTTCTAAGTCCCGGAGTCGTTAAGAAAAAGTTGGTTACATAAGATGTTTTGTTCATTCGTTTGATATATTATCCACCTTTGAATGTCGTTTTTGTCTTGATCAAATGATGATAAATGTTGTTGGATTTCACTCATATCTTTAATACCAATACATGGTGTGTATTAATGATTTCAATAACTAGTGAAACCAATATTACATTACCAACTAATTTGCAACCTCCAAGCCTAGTCAAAACATAGCCAAACCTGACCAAAACATGCTAAAGGCCCCCAAAACATGATCACAACAATCAAAACATAGTGTAAATACATTTACCCCGGATTTGGGATGGTTTTACCGGGTTATTCAGACTTTCTCCAGTTTTTATATATTTTAAGTTCCCTTTTGGTCAGTTTTTGCCGGTTTCGAATAGTTTAGCCCGCATTGACCGTATTTGGATGTGTGTGACCATGTTTAATAGTTATTAAGTTAGTATGTAACAATGAAAATATATACATAACCCAAGTAAGAAAAGACGTGATGATGGTGAACCCAAGAACCAGTATCCATAAGTTAAAATTCAATCTAACTTGCAAGGTCGTGTAACAAAACAATACATTAAAAATTAAACTTCCAATATAAGAGAAACTTTTTAATTTTGCCTTTCAAAGTCCTAGCATAGTTAAGAACATGTTGATAGATGCTATGTTTTGTTCATTAGTTTTGTATGTTATCCATCTTTGTAGGTTTCCTAAGGAAAATCAATATTATTGTTTTATTGATGAAACAATGATAAATGTTGTTAGAGCTCACCCATATATTTAATGTCATTTGATTATGTGTCATCACGATGTTCCTTGTCTAATAAAACAACATCTACTTCACCACCTAATTTTTAACATTTAAGCCTGGTCAAAACTTATCAAACCCAAGTGGAAATTGTATTTCCACGGATCTGACATGGTTTGTCCGTATTATTCAGACTTTCCCCAGGTTTCCCGCTTAAATTCCATTTTGGTCTATTTTGGTTGGTTCGGAAGGTTTGATGGATGTACAACTGTAGAAGATAGAGCCCAAACGTATTTGGTTGCCCAATATCGCGTGAAGGAAAGTACTTTTTTGAAAATGTCATAACTTAGGTTGTAGAAGTCCGTTTCAGGCGCGGGATGAGGCGAATCGAAGGCCAAAACGAGGGGAACGTAGCTATAACCTAACTTTGTTGGGGTTACGGAAATTTCGAGGCCCGAAACACTATATTTTATAAGATATTTTCATTTTTATCAATTTTTCACATTTTGTTGGATATTGTTTTTGGGCTCAGGTCCGACCCATTTACATTCAAGGGTCTATTTCGATCATACTAGTAATGCCAAGTTATTAATAATATATTATAAATTAACTTGACAATCATAGACAAAATTTTTAATATGAAATTTCTAAGTTCCAGGATCGTTAAGCAACTGTTGGTCACATAAGATGTTTTGTTCATTCGTTTGGTATATTATTCACCTTTGTATGTCATTTTTGTCTTGATCAAACAATGATAAATGTTGTTGGAGTTCACTCATATATTTAATACCAATACATGGTTTGTATTAATGATTTCATTGTCTAGAGAAACCAATATTACTTTACCAACTAATTTGCAACCTCCAAGCCTAGTCAAAACATAGCCAAACCCGACCAAAACATGCTAAAGGCCCCCAAAACATGATCACAACAATCAAAACATAGTGGAAATACATTTACCCCGGATTTGGGATGGTTTTACCAGGTTATTCAGACTCTCTCTGGTTTTTACAGTTTAAGTTCCCTTTTGGTCAGTTTTGGCCGGTTTCGAATGCTTTAGGCCGCATCGACTGTATTTGGATGTGTGTGACCATGTTTAAAAGTTATTAAGTTAGTATGTGACAATGAATATATAGAGAAATGCTAGAACCACAAAAAGATTCTCACAAAATTGTTTAAAAAATGATGTGGCACGAAATTAGTGGTAATATGAAATTTACTTTTGAACACTCTCTTATATGCATCCGCTAATTTTATGACAAATCATTTTGTAAACTCTTTTGTGAAAATCTCGTTGTGGTTCTAGCATTTCTCGAAAATATATACATAACCCAAGTAAGAAAAGACGTGATGATGGTGAACCCAAAAACCCGTATCCATAAGCTAAAATTCAATCTAACTTGCAAGGTCGTGTAACTAAACAAAACATTAAAAATTAAACTTCCAATTTAAGAGAAACTTTTTAATTTGACCTTTCAAAGTCCTAGCATAGTTAAGAACATGTTGATAGATGTTGTGTTTTGTTCATTAGTTTTGTATGTTATCCATTTTTGTAGGTTTCCTAAGGAAAATCAATGTCATTGTTTTGTTGATGAAACAATGATAAATGTTGTTAGAGCTCACCCATATATTTAGTATCATTTGATTGTGTGTCATCACGATGTTCCTTGTCTAATAAAACAACATCTATTTCACCACCTAATTTTTAACATTTAAGCCTGGTCAAAACATAGTTAATCCTACCCGAAACCTAACAAAGACTCCCAAACCATGATCAAAACAATCAAACCCAAGTGGAAATGGTATTTCCATGTATTTGGCATGGTTTGCCCGTATTATTCAAAATTTCCCCGGGTTTGCTCGCTTAAATTCCATTTTGGTCTATTTTGGTTGGTTCGGAAGGTTTGATGGATGTAAAAGTGTAGAAGATAGAGCCCAAACGTATTTGGTTGCCCAATATCGCGTGAATAAAAGTACTTTTTTGAAAATGTCATAACTTAGGGTGTAGAAGTCCGTTTCAGGCGCGGGACGAGGCGAATCGAAGTCCAAAACGAGGGGAACGTAGCTGTAACCTAACTTTGTTGGGTTACGGAAATTTCGAGGCCCGAAACACTATATTTTATGAGATATTTTCATTTTTATCAATTTTTCATATTTTGTTAGATATTGTTTTTGGGCTCAGGTCCGACCCATTTACATTAAAGGGTTTATTTCGATCATACTAGTAATGCCAAGTTATTAATAATAGATTATAAATTAACTGGAAATCATAGACAAAAATTTTAATATGAAATTTCTAAGTCCCGGAGTCGTTAAGCAAAAGTTGGTTACAAAAGATGTTTTGTTCATTCGTTTGATATATTATCCACCTTTGAATGTCGTTTTTTACTTGATCAAATAATGATAAATGTTGTTGGAGTTCACTCATATTTTTAATGCCAATACATGGTGTGTATTATTGATTTCATTGTCTAGTGAAACCAATATTACTTTACCAACTAATTTGCAACCTCCAAGCCTAGTCAAAACATAGCCAAACCCGACCAAAACATGCTAAAGGCCCCTAAAACATGATCACAACAATCAAAAGATAGTGGAAATACATTTACACCAGATTTGCGATGGTTTTACCGGGTTATTCAGACTTTCTTCGGTTTTTACAGTTTAAGTTCCCTTTTGGTCAGTTTTGGCTAGTTTCGAATGGTTCATCCTGCATCGACCGTATTTAGATGTGTGTGACCATGTTTTAAAGTTATTAAGTTAGTATGTGACATTGAAAATATACTAAAATTCAATCTAACTTGCAAGGTCGTGTAACTAAACAATACATTAAAAATTAAACTTCTAATATAAGAGAAACTTTTCAATTTGACCTTTCAAAGTCCTAGCATAGTTAAGAACATGTTAATAGATGCTATGTTTTGTTCATTAGTTTTGTATGTTATCTGTTGATACAAAAGTTGGATGATCCTTGCTAGACCCGAATTAGGCTTAATTCGGGTTGGCTGGGTTCCGGCTCCTGCACCAAGTGAAATATTTGGTTGGGATCCTGCACACTAAAACAACACGCGTTAGGCTTACCGTAGGAATGTATCCCACGATTAGAATCCGGCGTGAGAGTAAGTAATCGGTTAGGGTTTAAGAATCAGATGAGTTGTGAGTGTGTAGAATGTAAAACCTTTGTGGAACCTTTGGGGTTCCTTATATAGGCAGTGAATCCCTAATGGGCTGTCACTGATGCTTCGGCCCCAAGGAAAGGATAAGTACCAGAATTAGCTTGATTGTTATCTTTTAATTATGGTGAGTGTATATCCTCTTCTTTGGGGTAAATCCTAATCATAATAAGAGTATGATTCTGTCTAACCCTGTACCGGCCGTGCCGGGCCGTGGGCCGCACGCATGCATGCGGTCACTGTTCATCCGAAACCCATAACCTCAAATGATATTAATCCAACCCATTAGTAATAGGCCGGATGCGGGTAGTACCCGTGGGCCGGGTTCATGACCCGACTGGGGACTATGCGTCATCATGTCCCCCCAGTCTAGTTGTTACAGTCGTAGGCGTAACCTCTAGACTAATCAATGTCCTGTAGACCTTTTTGTTGCAATTACGGCCACACTCCAAAATAAGCCGACCGGGACAAATTTAATGAATGCATTAATGGTGCTCAATAGTCGGACGCACGCCTGCAAAAGTGCACCAGAAAGGCCCACCATTGAGCCACATAAAACTGTCAAGAAGTGACCCGTGGGTCCCTTCTGACGTTTCAGAAGTGTCAGAAATCCCATCCGTTAGATGGGCGTAGTAGCTTACACGTGGCGAACATCCACGTTACCTTGGAAATCGAGGCAACCCTATATAAGAGTTGGTGTGTACTACTGTTACACACACAGTTTATACATCTTCCCGCGATTGCAATTTCCAAGCTAATTCCTCCATACCTTCTCTTCGTATCCCACGGATTTTCTCCACCGCAGGTTAGATCATCACGCCTCTCTAATCCTTTGTATAAAACATGGTGAAGGACAATCCTCTTATTACGGATGTCCTCAACGTGATGCCTGCGGAGAAATACATAGACTTTTTTTCTAAGTATTATATTCCCGAAAGCGTACGTCCGACCTATCCAGGTGACGGTGAAGCTATTACGCATGCTCCGAAGGGAAAGATAGGCGTGTATACACGTCTATTTGACTCGGCTAACTACCGCATCCACCTATCTAGGTTCTTAGTAGATCTGCTTCTAAACTACGACTTCCACATAAACCAACTTCACTGCATAGGGGCATGTAAGATCAACTAGTTTGAGATTACCTGCCATAAATGTGAGGTAAACCCGACCGTAAATCTATTTAGGGTTTTTTACTCCCCCCAACTGGTGAATGGGTGGTTATCGTTCAAGAAACGATCCGCATTCGCCCCCATGACTTATAAGAAACCCCTAGATTCCCTTAAGAATTGGTACGACCATTATTTTTCGTAGATGAGAAAGTATTCCCCACTCCTTTTGTCCTCAAAACCAGAGCACCCAAAGACTATCTCCGCAAATCCAAAGACTATAGTAGTAAGGATTTGAAAATTATAGACACCCACCACACAGAATTCCATAGGGGCCTGCCGGAGCACTTCCTGTGCCTAGTAGGGATCAGCCGCTATTACTATGGGAGGGAGGATAGATATCCGTGCTTTCTGACCGAACGTAAGTAGGGTAGGTCTTCTATTCTTTAGATTCAAAACATGTCTCATAGTACTTGTGAAATTACTAATCTGTGTATATCCATATGCCCACAGAGATGAAGCTGCTTGGTTTATTGCGCCAAGGCGATCCAAGCAAAGTTCCCCAAGGATCACGACCACTGAAAGAAGGGGAACCTCCCTTACTAGAGGCCACCGTGAACATGACCATCCCGCTGGAAGAAACTTCTGAGCAGCGATCGGATGAAGAGGAACCTGTGATCCAAAAGTCCTCCCTTGACTTCCATAATGAAGATGGTGAAGAACTGCTGTTAGAGGATGTCGTACCGCACCAAGATGAAGAAGAAGAAGAAGAAGAAGAAGAAGAACTCACCAACCCTACTGACAATCACACCGGTGATGAAGAAGAAACAATACAGGCTTCTGGATTCCCGCAGCCATCAAAGCCCAAATCTAGAAAGCGGAAGACTACCAGGTTGGTAGCAAAAAATCTGGAGGCCGTGGCAGGGGCGAACAATGCTCCCTCAAAGAAGCTAAGGAAGGACCATCCACAGTTCCAAGAGGGGAACAGTGTCTCTACGACTAAAGTAAACCCTACGCTGCATGTTGATGAGCAATTCTGGAAGGCTACCCCCGTGAATGGCGTGGCTCCTACCATCACGGAACGCGTAACTGGCACTACGTAAGTACCAATCCATATTCCAAGGAAATATAATCCATAAACAAAAACTAACAGGTATGTTTTGATAATAGGGCGGACCCGTCGATGGCAGACCAGGAGAAGGAGGTGGAAAGGTAACCCTCACCCGTGATATCAATGAGACCTCCATCCCCTCCCGTAACTCATGAAGAGGAGCCACGTCTTGAGGGACCTGACACCAGCCTTCGCCTACCCTGGAACTTGTCCAGCTTAACAAGATTAGAGGCGTAGTCCGAGTGCACATAATTTATAGAACACATCACTCCTCCAGCACTGGCACAGGATTTGGATGAACTTGAACACGAGATGCTGCTGGAGCAGTTTGATGTATCCTCCGCGCACCAGGTGACGGTTGGTGCGGCCTTACGGCGCTGCCTGGTAAAAGCTTTGGCCAACGTGAGCCGTGTTGATAGGAAGATAGCTCGCCGCGAGGAACTGGTGGACAAGCATGAGAAAACTATATCGTCTCTTCAGGCAGCTTTAGTCGTAGCGGAGTCAACTGTCAAGGAACAAGCCCACCATGCCAACGCACGTGAGGAACGCATTGTTGAGCTAGAGGCCCTCTTAGCTGCATCCAATGAGAAGGTATATGCTTATACTGACACTTATTTGTTCACACAAAAAACCCACATTGTCTTGTAGTAATTCCAAGTATCATGTATAGGTATCCACAGCCGAAGCCGTCACTAAAGCCGTAACAGTACAAGCCTTCACTATTGCTTAGGAACACGACACGCTTAAGGATGCACTTACCCATGTGCGGACTACTTTGGAAGAGCAATCTGCGGTAGTTGAGGTGAACTGAGCAGGATGGCAACGGACTGCGCCGAAGTGTTGTGTCCTCCCTTGCTCACAGCCATAGTTGGGCGTAGATGGATGGTTGGCCAGGGAATGCGGCTTCCGTGAGCAATATAACGGAGGCTCCTTACATGTTGTAGGCTTTTGCCGACGTTGTATCGGACGGTATTGACCGTGGTAGGCACGAGGGGCTGACCAAACCTGCAGAGCTAATAAGCAAGAAGGAAGATATTACCCAACATGCCTATCACAACCCTCTAGCCAAAGATAAGATGACCGCATCAATGACCGCCCTTTGGGAAATCCAGCACCCATTCCTAGACGAGCTAGAGTCGCTGAAGGATGCTCCTAATGAGGTAATAATGTCCAAGCTCACTGTCGATCCCATCCAACTGACCCTGACCACCTACGACTCTGTTTCAAAGGTGATGAAAGGTGAGAAGCTGTTAGCCGAGGCGTTGGATGCTAACATGAGCAGGGCACAGTGTGGAAAAGATGCTCGCGGTGAGGTCCTCCGCGCCTTGATTGCTGAAGGGAAGAAAGAGATAGGAGAGTTCTTACCTCCTTTGTAAGTTACATTGTAAACAGTTGGGCCTTTTATTCGTCCGTATATGTATATTTATGTAAGTCTGTGATAACCACGGCTACTTTTGTGTTTTGAATTTGAAACTTGTGTATTTTTTATTTTTAGATATCATGTATCTATGTTGCATGACATGTCACGTCTTACCGAAAATACAATCAAGTCTATATTTTACTAGACGTGCGGCGTGCGTCTTTACCATGCAAATCACTACGTGAGTGCCTCATATGGAAACTTATCACAGCGTCTTGTGAGTAAGGTGTCTAGTAAGGATACCTGATCCGCTTCACTGGGGTTGCATCCCTCTTATGCGACAAGTTGAATTATTAGGTTCACTTAATCCTCTTACCCCGCCTGGAGGCGCATAGTACATGTACGGTTTTGAATGAATGCATATGAATAAGAGATAGCACATTATAGCAATAACAACTAAATCTATACGACAATAATTTGTACATAGAATCTAAAAAAACAAGACAATAATTTGCACAAGAACGAGTCGTGGAGCTAGCAAGGCACCACGACATTTTATTAGAACGTTTACGATTTTTGTTTTGACAAGAATGGGAAATCCTAAAAACAAAGGGAACCTAGAAAGCATGAAAAACAAAACAAAAGAGAATACATGGATCTTCATTGAAGACCACTATAGTGAAGTGTCCATGCGAAAGACGTAGCTTTTCAAAGATAACATCTTTTAAGATTGCAGATATTCCATGTGTGTTCCAGGTCGCGACCATCCATGTCACGCAACTTGTACGCGCCCCGTCCTAAGGCTTCCGTAACCTCATACGGTCCTTCCCACTTGGGGCCCAGCTTTCCTGTATTATCCTCTCGACTTGCCTCGTTGGCACAATAAACAAAATCTCTCGGTCCAAAGGAAACACCTTTAACCTTGGCAACATAATAAGCCTTCATCCGTGCCTTGGACTTAGCTTCATTTATAGCCGCTATTTCTCTTTTTTCTGTTGATCCCAAACTTAGATCGATTAGCTTTGTGTATACGAGATTAGATCAAGTATAACAAGTAGAGAAACCTTTGTTATATGCTTTTTGAATCTAAGTGTTACGCGGAATTTAACACTTAAACAAGAACACAAGATGTAAACAAAACTTTCACTTTGATTATGAATGTCGAACTTGCTTACAATGAAAGATGTTTACGAATGAAAACTTATATAAAACTTGATATTAAACATTAACCTAAAGGCCTTCTTTTATAGACTAAGAAGCCTTGTACAATAAGCTACGTATCAACTATTCTAGGTAAAGATAAACATAGAAAATACATTGTCGTTTCTATCCTTACTAGAAGTATTCTAGAATATAATAAACGTGTAGCTTATATCTTCCATCAGTGCTTGTCTTCAATCTATCAACGCTTGACTTTAACTTGTCAACGCTTGGGCTATCAGCGCTTGCTTTGTTCCTATCAACGCTTGTTTTGTTCTTGTCAGCGCTCAAGTGATCTGGCCTTAATTTATTCCCAACAATCCTCCCCTAAACTTGATATCCACTCTTATGATCAAGTTTCTGAATAAGCATTAAGAACTTGGAGGAGTCTGACAAACCTTTTCATATTGGTAATAAATAAATCTGATCAAATTCTTTGCCACGTCACTTGTAGAATCTATCTCCAGCTGAGTGTCCTTCATCTTTTCCAAAACAGCCTTGGATATGAAATATTGAGCATCCACAAGTAGATACTCAGCAAACTTTGTAGAACTCAAATGGTATACACCAGCAGCTGAATATAACCTCCATTGAAGACCACTGAGGTCATCTTCAAGATCCTTCCATATTTCAGGATCTTCCTCATTTGTCCCACACATTCTTTTGAATGTGGTCCAAAGTTTTATTCCATTAGCTGAAGTTGGTGCTTCAGCCTCATACTTGGTTTCCAGCAACCTCCAAAGGTCCACCAAGTCTTCTCTATCACAACTTGCAAATAAAGATATGAGAGTGGTAAAAGTGTGTACCTCCTTGCCAAATCTGCCAATCTTCAAGAATCCACATTCATCCTCATCATAACTCACAATTGGATTCCTGGAATCTAATGGTAACACATGCACCATATCTGAAGCTTCTAATGGGGAGAGCTTGAGGCTCTTTCTAATAACTGCTTCACTTGGATATAGTGGATTCATATCTTTTGGAAATTCAAGTTTAAATCCCTTCTTCACTGGCCTGGGAACTATCATAGCTTTCTTGATTTCCATCTCTTCTGCAAGTTGCTCCTTTCTTTCATCTGAAAGAAGTCTGTAAGTGTTCTCTTCCTGCACTTTCACCCAAATAGGATAAGCCCTATGTTCCAACTCATCAAATGTCAAAGCCTTCAACTTCTGATGTGTCCATCCAACTCCATGACATCTGAGCAACATAAAGTAGAGCTCTCTTCTATCCCTTTTCAACTCAGAGAGAATATTGCTTGCCTTGTGCTTCAAAATCACCTTACAATCCTTCTAAACTCTAAGAAGAAGCTCCAAACCCCATATTTGATCTGAAATGGTCAAGTCTGGATTATCCATATAGCTTTCTTCCCAAGAATTGTACATCTGAACCACCTCTGGCATGTCAAAATTAACCTGCAATTTTAAATCTCTCAACTTTTCCCTGGCAAGCTCATCACCATACTCAAGCCTTTCTGGTTCTATAATCATCACACTTGAGTCTGAGCTAGCTCCATCACTTTCTTCTTCAGAAGTCACAACAAATGGTGACTTTTCCTTTTCACCTTGTTCCATCATTTGTTCAGCCAATCTTCTATCAAATTCAACTTGGGCTGCATCCTTTGGAACAATTTCTTCTACCAATTTACCCTTACCCTTATCTGATGGTGCAATGGTTGGTAAGGTAGATGGTAATACCTCAGTAGAAACTTCCTTGATGATAGATGATGACTGGAATACATCACCTTCATGTGCAGGTCTGTCAACGCCCAAATTTCCTCTATCAGCGCCCAAAATTCTTCTATCAGCGTCCAAATTCGTCTTGTCAACGCTCAAATATTTTTCCTCAGCGCCTTGTGTAACCTCTCTCAACATAGCTGTAAATGATAAATTTAGATTGGTAGGAGAGATTAAGGACGTATCAAAACCTGTTTGTTCCTTCAAAGTTGTAAGGGCTTCAGCAACATCCATTGATTGACCATCTTGACTGCCCTTATCACTCAGATTTCTTTGATCTTCCTCCCCTTTGGAAGACTCCTCCATACCCCTCCTAGCATGATCACTCTCCAAAACAACAATCCTCTCCCTCAATTCCTTGAGTTCAACGCCTTGTGAGTTGACAATTTGTACTAAGTCTACATTTTGCTTTTGCAAGCTAATGCAGACAGTCGTCAATTCCAAAAGAGTCATTGGTTCCAGACTGCCCTCCTCTGAAATGGGAATTTGACCTCCCAAGTCAGGTTCATTGGGCAAGGATGAGGACTTAATGATGGTGGGACTGCCTTGGCCAGCATCTAAGCCAGAACCAATAGTCCCAGCCTCATCCAAGTCACCAGCCACACTTGTGGTTGTGGTTCTCTCTGCTTCATGGCTAGGACCACCAGAGGAGAACACTCCAGTAGTCCTTTGGCATTTGATCAACCTATATTCAGGTGGTGTGGAAGATGGTGTGGAAGAATGTGTAGATGTGGGTTGGTTAAGGGGTGTTTGGGATTGTGATGGTGGTATGTCAGTGGTGGAAATAGGCACATCAACGCCAACATTTGATGTGTCAGCGTCAAAGGGTTCTTGGTCAATTTGCATTTGTTCAGGTGAGGGTAAAGGTTCAGGAATGGGTTCAAGTTGTGGTTGAGGATCAATTTGAGGTTGAGGGTCTGGTTGGGGTTGTGCTGCTGTAATAACAGCAAGCATGGCTGGGGTTAAAGGTAAGTCTCTATGAGGTGGTGAATCCATCTTCGTAAAAATAGCTTTCTTTTGTTCAGGGATTTTATAAAAATCATTGTGATCCCTTGAACAATATCTTTGATCATCAAAAATCATTTGCAGAAAACGGGGATAAGCTAAAGTCATTTTTGTACCCTTATTTTTACACATCCCTTCAAAAATCATTTTAGAATAGTTATATTTTTGCCCTGTTCCAATGCACACAATAGCACTGGCAATGGATCTATTGATCTCATTGTGTGCAGTACATTTGGGACTCAAACATTGAAGGAGGATGTGAATGAGGTACTTCCAGGCTGGGGGAAATTCCTGCTTATGATACTTATTAAGAGTACCTTCATCAGGAATAGGATATCCCAAAGCCCTAAGCCCTTGTTCTATTTCAGTTATGGGAAGAATGGCTACACCATCAGCATCATCAAGATGCAAGGCCTGGCGTACCAAGGCCTCAGTAACCACCCAAGACCTCCCATGAACAATAGAAGTTAATGTGGTCACTCCATTAACCGTTGAGGAACTGACAGTGTTCCAAAACTGCTTAATGTGTGTGACTGGAATGAGTGGTGCATGAGAAAGAGCATACCTTAGTGGGGATGCATTCAAATACTCTGCCATTTGTGTGTATTGAGGAAACAAATCATTATCAGCAACAAGATAAGCAATCATGTTGTGTTGAGACTTGAACCCCAAATCCAATTCTGCTGAGTTAAACTTTGATGCCATTGATGAAAGCTGTTAATTTGAAGTGTAGAAGATGAAGGTTGATAAGAGAAAAGTGTTAGACAAGAATTATAGATACCCTGTTTTAAAATAGGAGCCAAATTTATAGGAGATAAAGAATGCATGTGATTGGCCCAAAAAGAGGCAAAGATTTTCAAAAACTAATCATGAAAATATTGAAAAAGTTATAAGTTATCTCATGCATTTAATGAAAGTAACAACTCCTAAAATTACGGCTTGAAAATATGTCAAAAAGTAACAACTGGGTAGGTCCCATTGAGTGTCAACGGTCAAAAATAACCTATCAACGCCCAACGGCTATAATCTTGTCAACGTTCGCCTAAAGCCATGTCAGCGTCCAATTTGGTCACAACAACGCTTGGAAAAATCTTGTCAGCGTCCAAAAATAAAATTGTTTTAAAAAGTGAAAAATGACCTTAACAAGTAATTTATCCTAGAGAAAATAACCAAAAGCTGATAATTATTATAGGGGGGCAAGCACTGTCCAGTTATGCACACTTGCATAAGCAAGATAGACGTAACAGTCCTCTAGTGTCCCTTGCTAACCAAAATTCTTAACAACCAAGTTACCTTATAAAATCCTTGTTACTCCCAGGTAAATCCCATATCAAAATCATTCCCAAGTCTCCCAACAGACCACAACCAATTCTAGGCCAAAAATGTCTTGGCAGCATGCAAAGTTGATATACTATGCATGCTACAGTGCCTCATGGTTTAGTAAAACTAACCCATCCTCACCTGTGGACACAATCTAGAATTGTGATAAGAGTATCATATGGATACCCAAAAATCCTAAAGGTTCCTAAAACCTCCCCTTAAACTATGATACAAAAAGTTTGCTAAAATCATGCATGAACATAAAAAATTTATGTCAAGATAGGAATGAAACATTTCAACCATCATCCATAAATAAAAACTTGTCCAAATGCTTCTCCTTAGATCCATAAGCAACTCTGTATCCAATGGTATACTGCTAACACCATCTGCACATTTAGATTGAAAACCACAAAACTAACATTGTTGCTGACAACGCCCCGATAACACATAACAGGGTTGAAGAAAGCTTTGTCAGCGTTAGACAATTATATTGCTGAAAACGTTGCAAAAACACTTATCAGTGTTCAAACAACCTTTGTCAGTGTTAAAAAAATATAGTGGAAAACCTAAATCATCAATAAGACCAATAATAATAATGCATCATCCTGTACATACTTTTACAAAAAGAATCCAAAACACATAGTAAGTGAGATTAACCATTCCAATACTTGTTACCAAGTATTGAAATCTTCCAGCATCAAAAGGTTTAGTTAATAAATCTGACACATTTTCCTCAGTGTCAACCCTATCTGGTTGTATTAAACCTTTCTTAAAGCAATCTCTTATAAAATGGTGTCTAATTTCTATGTGTTTAGTTTTAGAATGATGTACAGGATTCTTAATGATGCACAAAGTACTATTATTGTCAACAAATATCTTAGTATGCATGAAATTATACCCATAATCCAACAGCTAGTTCTGAATCCACAACACTTGACCACAACATGCTGCTGCAGCCACATACTCTGCTTCAGTTGTATAATTAGCCACCACTGTTTGTTTCTTGCATTGCCAAGATATTAATCTGCTCCCAAGAAACTGACATCCACCAGTTGTGGATTTCCTATCAAACTTGTCACCTCCATAATCACTATCTGAATATGCAATCAGCTCCAATGGTGAATCCTTTGGGTACCACAAACCAAGATTAGGATAGCATCTTAGGTACCTAAAGATCCTCTTCACAGCATAAAGGTGACATTCTTTGGGAGTCACTTGATGACGTGCACATGCACACACAACAAACATGATATCAGGTCTGGAAGCAGTAAGATACATCAAGGATCCAATCATGGATCTATAATGCCTGACATCAACATCTTTCCCATCTCCAATCTTTCCCCAAGGGTGTTCTCTATCCATAGGAGTAGTAGCCCTCTTTTCATGTGGAGAAAAGCCAAACTTCTTCTAGATTTCAGCAACATATTTGTCCTAGGAGATGAAGATACCATCTTCTTTCTGCTGAACTTGTAAACCAAGAAAGAAGTTCATCTCCCCCATAGAACTCATCTTGAATTTGTCTGTCATAAGCTTGGAGAAATCCTCACTCATCTTTGGATCAGTAGACCCAAAAATGATATCATCAACATAGACCTGCACAAGCAACACATCTTTGCCTTTCTTCTTTGTAAATAGTGTCTGATCTATGGTGCCCCTCTTGAATCCATTGTCCACCAAATATGTAGACAAGGTACCATACCATGCTCTAGGGGCTTGATGAAGGCCATACATAGCCTTTTTGACTCTATACACTTTATCAGGATTCTCTGGATCCTCAAAACCAGGAGGTCGCATGACATAAACTTCCTCAACAATGGTGCCATACAAGAATGCACTTTTGACATCCATTTGATAGACTGTGAAGCCCATGCAAGATGCATAGGCTAGAAAAATCCTAATAGCTTCAATCCTTGCAACTGGTGCAAAGACTTCCTCATAGTCTATCCCCTCCTCTTGTGTATAACCTTGAGCCACTAACCTTGCCTTGTTTCTGACCACAATACCTCTTTCATCTCTTTTGTTCCTGAGAACCCATCTTGTCCCTATAGGTCTGACATATCTAGGACAATCCACCAGTTCCCAAACATCCTGAATTGCAAATTGGTGAAGCTCATCCTGCATTGCTTCCACCCAACTTGGTTCTTTGAGAGCATCAAATATCTTCTTGGGTTCTTCTTGTGACAGAAAACATGCAAACAAACATGCTTGCACAAGAGGGGTATCAACCTTCTTGTGTATATTGGCAATAAATCCACCAAGACCTTGATGGGATCTTCTTGTCTGAACTGGAGTCATAACATCACCAATGATCTGAGATGGGGGGTGATTCTTCATTGTGGAAGTGAGAACCCCTCCTTCAAAAAGTCTGGTGTCCTCAACCTCATGCTCCATGTTGCCAATATCTTCTTCATCAGACTCTCTTTGAGCAACAGGAATCTCTTCATGAACATTGGAAGGTCCACCTTGTTCAAAACTGGAAGAGAAAAGATGCCCATAAGTGTTGTCAACGTTTGAATCTTGGTTGTCAGCGTCTGGGCTAACAGCGCTTGAAATGTTGTTGTCAACGTCTGAATTGGTCTTGTCAGCGCTAGATTTGCCTTTGTCAGCGCCTGAAGAACCATGCATGTTTGTATCTGGTGGTATTTGGAGACCACCATTATCTTGTCCAGCAGCAGCAAAAGCATCTGTCCAAATGGGAATTGTGACATATTCAAATGTAGGAGACGCCTTTTCTGCTTGTGATCCAACCTTCTCATGAACCTGTGTACCTGAAACATCAACAATTTGTTCCTCCACAACATTTGAAGTTACCTTCACAATGTCTTGATTAGTGACAGGCATATAATTTAAAGTTCTAGATAAGGGTTCCAAATCAAACAACCAATTAGGACCACTTTCAGGATCACTAGGTTTATTCTCTAAGAACCTAACATGTACTCTTTCAACAATTCGTTTGTCCTCCTTAAGATAAACCCTATAACCCTTGCTCTGGACTGAATACCCCATGAAGTAACCTTCATCACCTTTTGCACTAAATTTCCCTAAGGCATCACTAGTATCTAATACTACTACATGACAACCAAAAGGTCTGAGAAAACCAATATTAGGTTTTCTTCCCCAAAGTAACTCATAAGGTGTTTTGTTCTGAATTTTGTTAACCAATGCTCTATTTTGCACATAGCATGCTGTATTAACAGCCTCAGCCCAAAAGGCTATAGGAAAGTGAGCATCAGCCAACATTGTTCTGGCTGCTTCAATTAGGGTTCTATTTTTCCTTTCAGCAACCCCATTTTGTTGTGGGGTTCTAGCAATACTAAACTGCCTAGTAATTCCTTTCCTGGCACAAAAATCATCAAGCTTTTTGTTCCTAAATTCCCCACCATTATCACTCCTAAGCATTTTAACCTCATTGTCAGACCTTTTCTCAATTTGAGTGATAAATTCAATAAGAACATCAACTGTGTCACTCTTCATAGCTAGAAAGAATGTCCAAGTAAACCTAGAAAAGTCATCAGTGACAACAAAACAGTATGATTTACCATTCAAACTTTCTATATTTGTTGGACCAAAGAGGTCCATGTGAAGCATATGAAGAGGTCTGGAACTAGTATGCACCTGCTTGGACTTGAATGAGACCTTGTGCTGCTTGCCTTTAAGACATGCAACACAAGAGTGGTCATTGTGGAAGGCCTTCTCAGGCAAACCATCAACTAAACCAAGCCTCACAAGCCTATTTATATTTTTAAAGTTTATGTGCCCTAGTCTCCTGTGCCATAAATTACTTTCATCTACTGAGGCCTTAGCATAAAAACAAGACATATTTGTATTCACTTTAATCCCATTTAAATTCACATTGTATATGTCCTTATGCCTAGGTGTTCTATACTCAATATACTTCTCATCAGGGATCTTAAAATCCTTGCTTAACACCAAACACTCAGTATCAGTGAAAAGAACCTTATTTTTGTTATCACATACTTGTGATACACTAAACAGATTATAATCCAGTTCTTTTACCAGGAAGACGTTCTCAAAACGCAGATTATTGGTGAGAAGGGTTCCTTTGCCTGTAATGGTGCCGTAGCCCCCTCCAAAGAATACCTTATCACCATCTTTAATAGGAGAGAAGTTCGCCAGATAGTCTTCCTTTCCTGTCATGTGCCTTGAGCATCCACTATCCCAATATCCATAATCATTGATCTGCTTTTGAATGCCCTGCACATAAAGAAAACAAATTAGTTTTCTTTGGGAACCCAAGTCTCAGAAGACTTGGATTTATCTGGTTGTTCAATAAGAACAGACTTAGTTCTCACAACAACCCCATTCTCATCCTTTTTAGGATGAAATACCCAGTTAACCCCAATTGGTTTTGTAATGACCTTTGAAATGTAATTAAATCTATTGCAAGTCATTGAAATTCCATTATTATTAGGGTTTTGATCTTTCTTGGGTCTCCATGTTAAGCTTGAAGAAGCTTTAGACCCCTTACCTTGTAGCTACAAATATTTAGGTCTGGTCACATTTCTGTCAGCGTTGGATTTTGTCCTGTCAATGCTGAAATTACCCTTGTCAGCGTTGAACCTAAGGTTTGCTACAGGAACCCATTGCCTATTTGACCAGGTGTTTGTCTTTTGAAAAGGTCTTTGTCCATGAGTGTTAGACCTTTTAGAGAAGAATGGGGCAGGTCTAATCACTTGTGGACTTTGCTGCACACAATGTTTGGGTCTGACAACGTTTGACTTCCTAACAACGTTGACTTTCTTCCTATCAGCGCTGAAATTGTTCCTATCAGCGCTGGCTTTTGGAGCGTTGACACACTTGTATGCCAAATGTGAAAAGCTACCACAAGTGTAACAGGCTTTCTTAGACATACTCTTAGGTCTAGAAGAGTAGAAACCTGTTCCATGATTGTTAACTTGGCTCTTGGGTGACCTATTATTCCTATACATCTCTGCATATTTAATGGTAGGTCTTCTAACAGTGTTGGAGCCTAGGTCAACAGCTTTACCAGTAACTGGGTGAGTAACCTTAATGGGTGGTGATTCATTGGGACTTTCACATAGCAAACCTCCCTTAACAAACAAAGTAGGGTTAGCTTTCTTCCACTCATTTAGGTCAGTCAATTTTTGTTGATACTCTTCTATTGGAGTGACAACTCTTGGTGGAGGAATGAATTCCTCTTCTTGGCATTCTGGTATACCAGTCCAAGCTAAATCCTTTCTAAGGACACCATAAAAGTCACCAGCTGGTGGTGGAACCAGAGAGTAATCATTCATCCCAATCCCAGTCATGTCCTTAGGATCCCTTTGTTTAGCTACACAGTCTCCTAGGGTTTGGGTGGCTCTATCAAATCTTTGAATCTTGAGGTCAACATTATCTTTATTCTTAATGGCCTCATCTAACTTAGCCTGTAGGTCTCTATTGACCTTTGTCATGATATTTCTAATATCCATACTACCCTCTAGCTCATGTTTTAAGATATTTATCTTATCTTTTAAATCAAATTCCATTTTCTTGTATTCAGAAACGGTTTTCTCAGTTTCAGTAAGAGCCAGTTGGTAATTGGACAATTTACACCTTTCAGTGCTCATATCATCTTTTAGTTTTAACACCTCTTTGTTAAGTCTATTAGTGTTTAACCTACAACCTTTGCTACAAAAAGCATCATCATATACCTCATTATCAGATGAAGAGGAGGAGTGTGCCATGAGAGCATATTCAACATGCTCTTCTTCTTCAATATCAGCAATCAAAGCTTTGTCCTCTTCAGCATTCTTAGCCAGATAGCTCCAATCCCATCCAGTACCATCAATTCCTTGAACTGCAACCATGGCTTTGGAATCTTGAGCTTTGACAACCTGACTTGAGGGTTTACCAGCATCAGATCTTCTAGGAGATCTGCATTCCCTCATGAAGTGTCCCATACGATGACAGTTGTAGCATTCAACTTTGGATTTATCAAATCCAGCAGTGTCTTTATCATTGAAGGTCATCTTCTTCTTGAACCTTCTATTCCACCTATTTGCTCTTATACTAGCAAGAGCCATGTTCCACTTGATGTCCATCTCTTCCAAGTGTTCATCACTTATCTGCTCAAGGTCCTCATATGTAATCACTGAACCATTGGGCAAAGAAGCAATGTAAGCACACACAGTATCCAAATCCAAACAAGCAGGTTTAACTCTTGGGGAGTCATTCATGAATGTGTCAGCGTCTGAAAAGGAGACGTTGACAGGACTTGTTCCAGCGCTGACAAATGATGATCCAGTAACTGGATGCATAAAAGAGTCCTTCTGATTGAATTGGCCTTCACTATGAGAGAAGAAGGCCATGTTGCTGGTGCTAGGTTTGCTTCCATGTGCTGAAAGAGTTTCATCTTCCAATAGTATTAGTTTGTTGTAGATGTCATCAAACGAGGAGATCTTGTAAGTATTATTGGCAAGAATAGATCTTGCCTCAATCTTCCATGCCTCACCAAGACTTTTCAAAAAGGTAGGATTGGTGTCAACATCACCAACTTGTGTCCCCATGAAGGACAACTTGCTTGTGATGTCAAGCAATCTGCTTCTCACACTACTCAGTTTCTCATTGGGCTTAGCTTTGAAGACAGCATAATCATGCAGAAGTTGCTTTTTCTTTTCTTCCTTAGTGTCTGCATTGCCACCATATGCAACTTCAATTGCTTCCCAAAGATCTTTAGCAGATTCATAGCCTCTATATTTGTGCTGATTTTCTTGTCCCAAAGAGACTTTCAGAATATTTAGGGCTTTCATGTCAACCTTTTTCTTTGCAATATCTTCAGCACCTACAGCTCTACCATCTCCAGGTTTTTCTTTCTTATCTTCATCAGGGCATCCTTCAACAGTTGATCTTTGAGTAATGGCATCCTGAATCTTTTGAGCCTTATTGAATGAGTTTCCATATTCAATAATCTCCCAGAGTGTGTAATCAAAGATCCCCAGATATTGTTCAAAGTTGAACTTCCATAAGTCAAAGTTGGTTGCATCAAGCATGGGAATCTTGATGTTTGGTAAGGGTGAAGATGAGGTGGTTATTGCTTCAGACATGATGTTTTTAGGGTTTTGAGAAAATTAGGGTTTTGGTGTTCGTGTATCGTTCTGGTGTTCTTCAAAGATCAAAAGTTCCTCAACAAGCTCTGATACCACTTGTTGATCCCACACTTAGATCGATTAGCTTTGTGTATACGAGATTAGATCAAGTATAACACGTAGAGAAACCTTTGTTATATGCTTTGTGAATCTAAGTGTTACGCGGAATTTAACACTTAAACAAGAACACAAGATGTAAACAAAACTTTCACTTTGATTATGAATGTCGAACTTGCTTACAATGAAAGATGTTTACGAATGAAAACTTATATAAAACTTGATATTAAACATTAACCTAAAGGCCTTCTTTTATAGACTAAGAAGCCTTGTACAATAAGCTACGTATCAACTATTCTAGGTAAAGATAAACATAGAAAATACATTGTCGTTTCTATCCTTACTAGAAGTATTCTAGAATATAATAAACGTGTAGCTTATATCTTCCATCAGTGCTTGTCTTCAATCTATCAACGCTTGACTTTAACTTGTCAACGCTTGGGCTATCAGCGCTTGCTTTGTTCCTGTCAACGCTTGTTTTGTTCTTGTCAGCGCTCAAGTGATCTGGCCTTAATTTATTCCCAACATTTTCCTCCAACAAGTCCAGATTAATCCGGAGTTGCTCGTCGTTTGTGACAACATTAACCTCCGCTGTGCGGATGGTCGGCATTCCAATTTCTGCTGGTATAACAGCTTCAGTGTCGTAGGCCAGCGCATATGGAGTGTCCCCATTGGCTGTTTTAATCATAGTCATATGTGCCCATAGAACATGTGGCAGCTCATCTACCCATTTGGCATTTCGTTCATCCAAGCGTGCCTTGATGCCTTCACCTAAGCTTCTATTTGCTCGTTCCACAAGACCATTTCTCTGTGGGTGTTTAACAGACGCGAAGCGCCACGTGATATTCAATGCTACGCACCAGTCTTTGAATGGATTATCCACGAATTGCTTCCTGTTTTCCGAGATGATTTCTCCCGGAAAGCCAAAACGGCACACGATGTTTTACCGAACAAACTTTTTAACTTGTTTGCATGTGATGGATTTAACTGCCTTAGCTTCTATCCAGCGTGTAAAGTAGTCCATGCGACAATCAAGAACTTAACTCCCCCTGCAGCTACGGGGAAAGGTCCTGCAATGTCAATCCCCCACTTATAGAATGGCCATGGGGATGTAATGGGTGTCAGTTCCCGCTGCGGATGTCGCGGTACTGGTCTGTGCACTTGGAAATCACTGCATTTACGAATCATGTCGCATGCATCCCTATGCATAATAGGCCAATAATATCCTGTGCGTAGAGCTCATGCCACTACAGATCGGGGACCTGCGTGCATACCGCATAGCCCTTCATGTATTTCATTGATCACATAAGTAGCCTGGCGTGGCCCAACACATCGCAACCACGGTTGTAAGAAAGAGCGCTTGTAAAGAATACCTTCTCGAAGCTCAAAGTGCTGCGACTTCCTTCTAATACGTCGTACCGCCTTTTCCTTATCCGGAAGGGTTTCGTCAGTTAAATAGTTGATGATTGGGGTCATCCATATAGGTCCATCTTCCTCAACTATAGCTGCGACTTCCCCTTCCGTTATAGACTTTTCCTTTAGTATTTCTACCAGGACTTGCTTGGATAAGTGGGCGAAACTTGTAGACGCGATCTTGCTAAGAGCGTCCGCCTTCTTATTTTCACCTCTTGGTACCTGTTTGATAGAAAACTTGCTGAAAGTAGCGATGAGCGACTTGACTTTCTCCAATTATCGAACCATGTTGTCCTCCTTGGCTACGTAACCCCCTAGAATGTAGTTCGCGACAAGCCGTGAGTCCACGTAGGCCTCAAGGTTGTGGACCCCTATTCTAGCGGCTATTTTTAAAACCGCAATCAACGCTTCATATTCTACCTCATTACTGGTGGCTGTGAACTCAAAGCGCCGGGCGTATGTAAACTCCATTCCTTCCGGATTCTTAAGGATGAGACCAGCTCCTGATCCGTCCGTGCATGAGGATCCGTCAGTGAATAGTACCCATGGTTCTACCGGAGTTTCCTCTCGTTGTACGACCGGTCTGTCCTCATCTGGCTTCTCTATTAAGAAATATGCCAAGATTTGGCCTTTAACAGTTGTCCTTGGTCTATAAGAGATGTTATGCTCTCCTAACAGAATGCTCCACTTCTGTAGCCTATTGGCCACGTCTGGTCTGGAGATGACTTGTTTTATTGGTTGATAAGTAATAACCACAATTGGGTGCGCCTGAAAGTACCGGCGTAACCGTTTTGTGGCAAATACTAATGCCAAAACCAATTTCTCCATAGAGGAATAATTCAACTCCGGCCCTTGTAGTGTTCTACTTATGAAGTAGACCGGAGTTTGGACTGTGTCCCTATCCGTCATGAGTACCGCACTTATTGCTCCATGCGTGGCCGACAGATACATGATGAGCTCTTCCTTAGGTCGGGGTGCCACTAGCATGGGAAGAGCTACGAGGTGTTGCTTCAGCTGACCAAAAGCTTCCTCAGCTTCCTTTGTCCAACAGAAATCTCCCTTCTTGATGCACTTCTTGAGTGTTTTGAATAAGGGGAGTGACTTCTCCGCGGACTTCGACAAGAACCTGCTTAGCCCGGCCAGCTTCCCATTTAATGATTGTACCTCTTTTCGCGTCTAAGGAGATGGTAACTGTATTACCGCGTCCGTCTTTTCCGGACAAGGCTTGATGCCGTTTGGATCAATCATATATCCAAGGAACATCCCTTCAGTTTCCCCAAACGTGCATTTCTTTGGATTTAGTTTCATATTAATCATCCTCAATGTGTCAAACGTCTCTTGGACGTCACGGAGAAGTGCCTCATCCGTATGACTTTAGATGACAAGATCGTCAACATAGACCTCAAGGTTACGGCCTATCTGTGAGTCGAAGGCTTTATCAATGATGAGACTGCTTTTATACATAGTCTCATCGTCCAAAAAGGGCTATAAATGCATAAAATATCATGAAATTGGCCAAATATATGCTTGTGTTTGTTGCTTGTGTATTTTAGGTACGGATATTGAGAAAATGACAAAAGATCACAAGAATCATGCAAAAACGAACACAGGAAACGAAGCCGCACATTGAACCAAGCCCTAATGAAGAATTTTCCAAGAAAACCCTTGAGGATTTGAAGATTTATGAAGAAGGGTCCTCCAATATTGAATAATTTACACTTTATACGCTTGTATCCTCAGAATTACAAGATTGGTCCCTAAAGTTTGTCAATATTGTAAAAAGGGCCCTCCACTTTGAAGAATTGGCAATTTTAGTCCCTCATCAAAACTAAAATGTCAATATTAATCCTCCTCAAAGTCAAACATACCATGAAGGACTTCAAGATACATGAAATTATAAATTTGGACCTTTAAAAATATCAAAATTACCAAAAGGACCCTTGACTTTGAAGAAATGGCAAAAATGGTCCCTCATTAATCATGACTTGGCAATTTCAGTCCTCCAAGAAGTCAAACAAACAAGTCAAGACTATTATCTATGAAGAAAATGCCAAATCAGTCCCTCAAGAATCAAGAATTGGCAAGAAATACCCCTGAAAATACTTTGGAAAAGTATTTGGGGCAAAAGTGTGAAAAAGAAAACTTCAAATACAAAGGGAATCAGATTTTTGGCATCTTTAATACAATGTAGCAAGAAGGAAAGAAACAAGGGGTAATTTCTGCCAAGACAACCTAAGTAACCTAGACCAGTGGTGGGGTGACACGTGCCCCACTCACTCTCTCCACCAATCACAACTCACCAATCATCCATGTCACACCCTACTATTAACCGTTTGAAACTAATTTTATTAATTAGTTTATAAACACGCGCCTAACACTAATTCAAATACTAAACCAGATCAAAATTAGCAACTATTCCCTCAAGAACACAAATTGGGTTTTCCTAATTGTGTTATAATTAAACCCTCAACTGCTCTAGAATGATGATTAGGGTATCCCTAATCACAACCCAACTTTTGGAAAGCTTGCCACATCACCACCTTGGACACATGATTCCCGAGCTTTTTCACATTTGAGCAAACTGCCAAAATTGTGACAGCTATCCAACGGGCATGATTCCAGCTTACATCTTAAGCTTATTTTACACCTTTGGATTCACTTTTACCTTGCCATCTCCACAAACTGCCAAGAAGTTGTCACATGATCAAGATAACTTCAAGCTACTCAAAGGGAAAATTTGGAACTTCCATATTTAAGGTTTCACGTTTTTCAGCTTACCTAGTTCACTTGTACGCCTATATAAAGGCCTTAGGATGCTACATTTTTTCTTGGCTCTTGAATTTTCCTTTGTTCAATGTTCTGTAAATCTCATTTTCTAGTGAATGAAATGTGTTTGAATCTTTGAAGAAAACTCAAGTGCCATTGTTGTTTACTGCTTATTATATTTCTTTGTTAAGTAATCTTGAATCCTAAACCTGTTTTCAAAAGGAGTGTGCAAAAGTTTCACATTTTCCACTTTTCTTGATATTTTGTTAAGTCTTGTTCAAACCTTGAAATTCTTGGGCTATAAAGCTGATCATAGCATCCTGATATTGAGTTATCAAGGTGTGGTGAAGCCTATAACTTGAGGATAATCAAGTGTGGGGAACTAAGGTTGCATTAATCAAGGATTTTCATTTTTCTGTTTTTGATATTGTGCTCTTAACCTTGTTGAATCTTAGCAGGGTTTATTGTGGAAGCTTGTGCTTGTTCTTGCTAGCACATAAGCTCAAAATTTGTGGGTGTGGATGTACATCCATGAGGTACACACCATTCTACTCAAAATCTGATAAAAATTTGGATTTTTGGTGATTTTGTGTGCTACTTGTGTCCTAGCTGAATTTGTGGTCTAATCTTGTTCAATACTGCATATTATACTTGTTAATGTGTTTGATTGGGCTTGGGTGGTCTTGAAATACACTTATACTTGTTTTAAATTGATTTGAAAAAGATAAGGGGTGTTTGGGATTATCAGTTTAGAATCATAAGTTCTTATTGTGTTGTTGAAAGTGTTGTTTGTGCTTTGTATCTGTTAAATACTTGTTTGAGTGCTATTTGCTGCAAGTTTTTGGGTTTAAACCCTTGAATCAAAGATTGTGCTATAACTGTTTGACTGCTTTTGACCTAAAATCTTGGTAATACTTACAGTATATGCATGTTTAGGGATATAAGCTGTTAAATCAAAGTTATCATAACATATCTTAGAGATTTGAGTGTTTGAATTTGGCTTGTTGGTCAATTGCATCAGCAAAGTAAAAATCTGCTTGTGTTAGTGTTCATCAGTAACTTTTGTACTTGAATCTTGATCTAGGCTTTGAATCAGTGCATGAAACCTGTTTAGACTTGTTTATTTAAGTTTATTATAGCTTGTGTATGCATTTGGTGAAGTTTGGCTGGCTAATTTGTGCTAAAAGTGCTTATTGAACCTTAGCTGCTTATTGTTCAAAGTCTGGTGCATGTTTGGTGCTTAATTGAATTAAATGTACAAATTGGCTGTTAGTGATTGTGATTTCTTTGTTGTTATTGACTCCTTATGATCCACCGATCATTTGGGTGCCTTTGTGTAACTTGAATCTCCAAAAAAGTAACTAAAGACATAAAGTCAAGAAAGTCAAGCAGTGGAAACTTTTCCCACTGCTTAGACACCAAAACTAGCCCATGCTAGTGTTAATTTTCAGTTAGCTTATTAATAAGCCATATTGGCTTATCCAGACCTGCAAAAACTTACTTTTTTGTGATCAATCTTCATCATTTGACCCATTTGTTTGAACTGGTGCTTATTAGACTTTGACTTTGACTTCTTGCTAGAAAACTCTTAAAGTTGACTTTTAAAGTAGTGCTTATTTGCTTATTCCAGCTTATTGAGTGAATTTATTTGAAAACTTTTTGTTGAATAAGCTTAGTTAAGTCATTTAAAAGCTTTTGAAACTTGAATCGGCTCTTGGGATAGCCTAGAACTCGAAAACGACTATTTTGTCGTTTTGTGAAGATTGCTTATTGCATTTTCAGGCTTATTCCTTGGACTTTTTTCAAATTTCTTTTTTACAAAAGTCTTAAGTAACTCAAAAGAAGCTTGTGTGTCTAATTTGAGCTTATGGCATCAGCTTATAGCTTAATGGGCCAAAAAGCCCATTAAGAATAAGCTGTTTGATATAAGCCAGCTTATTTCACATTTTCAGCTTTTGGGCCTTTGAAAAATTGTGTTCAGAATCAAATTTTAGGTCAGATAGGAGCTTTTGGGCCATTTTTATAAACATTTTTTTATTGGGCTTATTTTGGCCCAATAAGGGCCTGTTTTGGACTTTGGCCCATTTGAAGGCCCATTAGGGGTATTTTGTAATTTCAACTTCATTTCTGTGTTTATTAGGTTAAATTAAGCTAGTTTGCAAGTTTTTAAATTTTTTTATAAATTTTGGATTTTTAATATTATTTTATTATTATTTTATTATTAAAAATTAAAATTTTGATTTTTCAAGTTTTTACATTTTTCTAAGGTTAAATTCATTAAGTTAGGAATTTAGCAATTTTTAGAATATTGTTATTGTCCTTAGATTAATTTTTATAATTATTTAAAGTTTTAATAGTTTTTAACTTTTTTTAAATAGTTTTATTAATTTTATAATTTTCAAAAATAGTTTTAAATTAAGTTAGGTCATTTTAGAGTTTTAAAATTGAAAAAATCTCATTTTGGGCTTTTTTAATTAAATTGATTTTTAGGGCTTTAATTAGCATTAAAAATTATTATTTAATTAAATAAAAGGTTTGGGTGATTTTTGATTTTTTTTGTAAACTCTAATAACATTATTTAGGATTTATTGCAATTTTCTAGGAATTTTTAGGGTAAATTTTTAATTTTTTCACTTTTTACGGTTTTACGTGTACGACCTTTTCGTCTTAGTGTAATTCGTCATCGTAACCGTCATTCTCTTCTTATCTCATTTCATTTTCTTTTCTCATAATCAATATAATCACAAAGTTAATCATCTCTCTACACAACACACTAGCCGCCTTGGGAAACGAACTTTGAACCACATAGGTCATTAGTGCTTGGTTTTCCTAAACCGACACTTAATACTTTCCCTATTTTACGCTCTTTATTTTCCTAAACAAGAGTTGTAATTTACTACATCATTTTGGCGCCGCTGCCGGGGAGGGGTGTTGTGTTTTGATTTGGCAATTGTTGTTTTTATATATAGCAATAATATCTATTTGTATTAGTAGCACTCTACTAATACGTATTATCGGTTTTTCGTTTTTTGTGTGAATACTATTAATATATTGTATACGTAGAAAAATAAATTCACAAGTACTCCAAAAGTGTGAAAACACAACCTTGACTTGGGAGGTCATTACCCAATCATTTTGTTCGAATCTCAAACTAAAAGAAAAAGGCAAAAATAGATAAATACTTTTGTGAAGCTCGATTTTGAAAAATGCAAACTATAAGGTGGGTACAAGGCGGGTATTATAAAATATACCCTAAGGAAAAAGGCTCTTAAGTGCTTCGCGCCGTCTCGTTTCCCCGCTTGCTTGTGAGTATTTTGAGATTGAAAGCTAATCGAGGGTTTTGCCGCCCAAAGTATTATTAAGTATCATATATACTTTCTTGGTTTCATTTGATTAAACCCTCTTGAACGTTTTGGTGTTCCACCAACGTTCTAAAGTCATCGAAGGCGTTCACTTCATGTGATCGTTTTCATTCCTTGAGGCTTCTTTAATCCAGAGATTTGATTAAGGAGTAGATTTGTAGATTTTAGTCTACTTAATACAATCACAAAAATCCAAAAAAAAGTAAAACAATCAAAAACCACAAAAAAATTGGAAAATACAAAACACCAAAAAGAATCTTCTTTGCTCATCCCCACGTTTTACGTGACGTTTATGCTTACTCGTAATCAAGCAAGACGTGCACGTATACAAAAAAACCGAAAGGAGTCAACACCTACTCCTAATCTTTCTAGTGAGGAGTCTCCTATTGACGAACCCATTGTAATAGAGGAACCAACCATGGAGAATCGAACTATGATGGAGTTAGTTCAAGCACCCACCGAGGGTTATGGAGAGGCTATTGTAATTCCCGCTATACTTGCGGAGAATTTTGAAGTGAAAACGGGTTTGTTGTCGATGATCCAAAACAACAAATTTCGTGGTGATGAAAAGGACAACCCGCACAACCATCTCCGCCAATTCAATCGTCTTACCGCCACTTGCAAATTTAAGGATGTTGCTAATGAATCGATTAAGATGATGCTTTTTCCGTATTCCTTAGCGGGGCCCGCTAAAATTTGGTTAGAGAAAGAGCCACCCAATTCTATATTGATGTGGAAGGATCTCGTTTCAAAGTTTGTGAACCAATTTTTCCCGCCCTCTAAGACTACGCATTTGAAAAACGAGATTTCAAAATTTTCACAAGAATTTAATGAGAGTTTTTCAACGGCTTGGAATAGGTTTAAGGAAATGTTACATGAGTGTCCTCATCACGGTTTTCCCGACTTGCATCAAATTGACACGTTTTACAATGGACTTAATGATCATGAAATGGATTATCTAAATGCCGCCGCGGGTGGTAATTTTTTGAGTAAAACGGTTGAGGAAGCTTTGGTGATAATTGAGAATAGATCTAAGGTGTATAGTCCTCGTAGCACGTCGAGTGTTCGTAAGGCTTCGTCTTCGGCTTCACCTTCTTTGTCTAATACCATCGATGCTTGCCAAATTGAGGCGAACTTGGAAAACAAAATCTTTGATAAGCTTAAAGGACTTTTAATTAAATTCAAATTTGGAGAACAAAGTGCTCCCGCTACGGCTAAAGCGGTTGAGGCTTCATGTATGTATTGTGGTGGAGGTCATGATTTCTCCGAGTGAATTACCAACGGTGGTAACACTCCGAGTGCCTACGCGGCCACGGGAACTTACAACCAAAACGATCAAGTTACCCGCTCTAATCAATTGACTCCACCGGGTTTTGGTTCAAATCAAAATGCTAACAACAACTATCGAAACAATGAAGTTGGTTTCAAAAACAATTACAACAAAGGAAACTATGGTAATCAAGGGGCTAATAATCAAGTTTCAAACAAAAATCAAAGTGATTTTCAAAACAACAACAAGAGATTGCAAACTTTGAAAGATCTTCCAAATGAATTTGTTGAATACGCTAATGGAAACGATGCTAGGTTTGACAACATTCAAAGAGAAATCATTAGCCTAAGATCCGAGTTTAAGAACGACTTGAAGAAAGAGTTGAAAAATGAGTTAGAAAATGAGCTTAAAATCCATACTAACAAAATGGAAGGAAATGTAACGAGGTTACAACAAAACCAACAAAAAATGGAACAAGGGCAACATGAAATTAAGCAAGAAATGATTAAGGCCGAGAAGAGGCAATCCATGTTTGAGGACAAAATTTCATCTATGTTTGAGGCAATTATGTGCAAACCATCTTCGAGTAGTCTTCCTAGTAACACCATATCGAACCCTAAGGGAGAGATGAAAGTGATTACCACACGTAGTGGTAAGACACTAAAGGAACCGACTCCTCAACCAATTGCTCCTACGGAGGATGCAATTGAGGAAGAACCCGAGGTGGTGGTCGAAAAGGAGCATATCCAAATCCCACGAAGTACCGCTCATGCCACACCTACGGTTGACCCATTACCAACATTGGAACCCGAGATTCCAAAGGCTATGCCTATGCCTCAACCCACACCACCTTTGCCCTATCCATCAAGACTTAGAAAGGAGAAACGTCAAGAGCGCGACAATTACCAATTTGAGCTTTTTATGAAAATGTTTCATGATTTGCACTTTAATGTGAGTTTCGCCGATGCTTTGGTCATGATGCCTCGATTTTCCGCTAACTTTAAGAGTATGTTGAACAACAAGGAGAAATTGCATCAATTGTCTAGTTGTTCATCGGTTTATCTTAACCGCATACCTTAAAAAGTCGGTGATCTCGGTAAATTCTTGATCCCTTGTGCAATCCAAGATATGGAAGAATTCTATGCCTTGGCCGATCTTGGTGCTAGCATTAACTTGATTCCACTTGCAATCTTCAAGTCACTCAATCTTCCTAATCTTACTCCTTCACTAATGTCTATCGAGTTGGCCGACCATTCCACGATTCCCGCATGTGGATTGGCGGAAGACGTTTTTGTGAAAGTGGGAAAGTTCTATTATCCGGTAGACTTTATCGTTGTCGATATTCCCACGGATCCTCAAGTTCCTCTCATTTTAGGTCGTTCGTTTTTAGACACATCTATGGCTTTGATTGATGTTCATGCTAGAAAGATCACCTTACGTATCAACGACGAGGAACTTGTTATAAACGCAACTCAAAACTCTCAAATTTCTCATGTTTATTCCGTTGCAACCATAAACCTGGTTGATATGATTGACGTTGTTTGCGAGGAATTTTCACAAGAAGTTCTAGGTTTTGGTGATAATGAAAATAGTAGCAATCCCACTATGTTAGATCCCATTCTTGATAACTCGACACCAACCTTCACTCCATTAGAAGGAGGTGGTTTTACGTTGGAAGAATTCGATGTTCCACGTACTTGTAACGAAGACCTCGACAATGATGAGGACTTCTCGATTATCAAGGATTTTCTTAACGATTTCCCATTTCCTCCACCCGAGGAGGTTATGAGTATCGAGCCCAAATCTTCAATTGAGGAACCACCTATCCTCGAGTTGAAAGATTTACCTCTTCATCTCGAATATGTCTTATTGGAAGAGGGCGACAAGTTTCCGGTTATTATTGCGAAAGAACTTTCGGATGATGAAAAAACCGCACTTGTCGATGTTCTAAAGGATCACAAAGGGGCAATTGCGTGGAAGTTATCCGACATTAAGGGAATCGATCCCAAATTTTGTACCCACAAGATCTTAATGGAGGAGTATTACAAGCCCGCAATCCAATGTCAAAGGAGGGTGAACCCCAAAATTCACGATCTCATCAAAAAGGAGGTCCTAGAACTCCTTGACGCGGGAATGATTTACCCTATTTCCGATAGCCCTTGGGTGAGTCCTATTCATTGTGTCCCTAAAAAGGGAGGAATGACCGTTGTGCCAAACGATGCCAACGAGTTAATTCCCACTAGACTCGTGACTGGATGGAGAGTGTGCATTGACTATCGTAAGTTGAATGACGCCACTCGAAAAGACCATTTTCCCTTGCCCTTCATGGACCAAATGTTGGAGCGTCTTGCGGGAAACGATTTCTATTGCTTTTTAGATGGTTTTTCCGGTTACTTCCAAATCCCCATCGATCCTCGTGATCAAGAAAAAACTACGTTTACGTGTCCATATGGAACGTTTGCCTATCGTAGAATGCCATTCGGACTTTGCAATGCACCGGGAACCTTTCAAAGGTGCATGATGGCTATTTTTCATGATATGATCGAGAAGACGATGGAAGTCTTCATGGATGACTTTTCCGTGTTTGGTTGTTCGTTCACTTCGTGTTTTTCGAATCTCGAGAGAATGTTGAAGCGTTGCGAGGAAACCGACCTTGTGCTTAATTGGGAAAAATGTCATTTTATGGTTAAAAGTGGAATCGTCTTAGGGCACAAGGTTTCGAAATCGGGGATTGAGGTAGATCAAGCTAAGATAGACGTCATCGCCAAATTACCTCATCCCAAAACCGTTAAGGGAGTTAGGAGTTTCCTTGGCCACGCGGGCTTTTATCGTCGATTCATCAAGGATTTTTCAAAGATCTCTCGACCTATTACACATCTCCTTGAAAAAGAGGAACGTTTTGTCTTTGACGAAGAGTGTGTACGAGCCTTTGAAATCCTTAAGAGGAAACTTACCGAAGCTCCCATTCTTGTTGCTCCCAATTGGAATCTCCCCTTTGAGCTCATGTGTGATGCTAGTGACTACGCTATTGGGGTCGTATTGGGGCAACGTCATGAAAAGCACTTCTTGCCTATTCACTATGCTAGCAAGACGTTGACCGAGGCTCAACTAAAATACACTACAATGGAGAAGGAATTCCTTACCGTGGTGTATGCATTTGAGAAATTCCGACCTTATCTCGTCTTGACTAAATGCATAGTGTATACGGATCATTCGTCTATCAAATAACTTATGGCTAAACAAGATGCTAAGCCGAGATTACTTCGTTGGATTCTCCTCCTTCAAGAATTTGATCACAAAATTGTTAACAAAAAAGGAGCCGAGAATCTAGCGGCCGATCATCTTTCTCGTTTGGAAGATCCTCACCAAAGTGTTTACGAGCCGAGAATCCGCTCGAGACACTTGGTGTAGTGAATTCTAATCTTGATACTTCCACCCCATGGTTTACGGACATCGCAAATTACCATGCGGGCAACTTCATCATCAAGGGTATGACGACTCAAGAAAACGAAAATTCTTTCGTGACGTCAAGTTCTACTTTTGGAACGACCCTTACTTGTTTCGAACTTGTGCGGATCAAATCATCCAACGTTGTGTCTTTGGTACCGAAGATTCTAACATCCTTAGAGCTTATCATGAGGGACCCACGGGTGGTCACCATGGTGCTAATCTCACGGCTAAGAAGGTTTTTGATGACGGTTTCTTTTGGCCTACTATTTACCGAGATGAACATGAACTTGTGAAGTCATGTGACTCATGCCAACAACAAGGAAAAGCCTCACAAAAAGATGAAATGCCACAAAATATCATCCAAGTGTGTGAGATCTTTGACGTTTAGGGCATTGACTTTATGGGGCCGTTCCCATCATCTCGTGGTAATAAGTACATCCTTGTCGCGGTTGACTACCTATCTAAGTGGGTGGAAGCTAAGGCTTTCCCTACCAATGATGCTCGTGTGGTAGTCAAGTTTTTGAAAAGCTTGTTTTCTCGGTTTGGAACCCCTCGTGCGATCATAGGAGATCGTGGAACCCATTTTTGTAACGACCTATTCGAAAGGGTCCTAAGAAAATATGGGGTTACACATCGGCTTTCTACGGCTTATCACCCACAAACGAGTGGGCAAGTCAAAGTTTCAAACCGAGCGTTAAAGAGGATCTTGGAGAGATCGATTGGAGAAAACTGACAATCTTGGTCGGATAAGTTGGACGATGCTTTATGGGCTTTTAGGACCGCTCATAAGACGCCCATCGGGTGCAATCCTTATAAGCTAGTGTATGGGAAGAATTGTCACTTGCCAATTGAACTCGAACACAAGGCTTATTGGGCCCTAATGCATTGTAATGATGACATGGAGACTACGGGAAAACGCCGGAAAATGTAATTAAATGAATTGGATGAATTAAGGGATATTGGTTATGAAAATTCATTGATTTATAAAGAAAAGACCAAAAAGTTGCATGATTCAAAAATTAAAAACCGGGTTTTTAACATTGGGGATCAAGTGTTGCTTTTTAACTTACGTTTGAAAATCTTTTCCGGTAAGTTGAAATCACGTTGGTCCGGTCCATTCACCGTGACTCAAGTTTTTCCATATGGGACCATCGAGCTAGCTCAAAATGATGGCCCCAATTTCAAGGTGAATGGACATAGGTTGAAGCACTACTTTGGCGGGGAAGTTACATCCTTGAACTACCTCGACCAAATCACCTTCCCCAATAATAATTAGTATTGAGGGGATCGAGTCGAGCTCATGACTCGGTAATCAAAAACGAGATGCCTCATGGGGGAGTCTCATGCTTATCCTATGTATATATTATCGCTTTCTAATGTAGTAACGTGTGGGGATTTGTGCCCTTCCAACCGTTGTTCCGTGGTTGTTTGTGAATTGTGGTTTTTAGATGATCATGATCTTCACGATTGGGAGCCTCTCATGTTCGTTTTTATGGGAGTACTCTATCGTTTGCTTTGAATACTTTCTCAATATCCATGATATATCCTTTGATGTTCTAACATTAGGTTTATAGCACACTTCATAAACAGCTTTAAATTTAACGGTTACACCCTTTTCATGCTAGATTATGCATTCGACTACGTCTTTATAATGGGGGTGTTTGCACCCCTAGACTCGAAAAAATGAGGACAATGTTTAACTTTATTATGGGAGGGTGAATAGATACTTGCCTTGCCAAACCTTCACGCTTTCCAAAGTTTATCTTTTTGTTTATCGTTTTGTTACAAAATAAGGCTAAAAATGGCTAAATTTAAAATTTTTTCTCATGCTTTATAAGTGTTTAAAGACACGAATGTAGGTTTTCAGATGGCGAGAATAAGAGTAATTTTTTACTCGACCGTGCGTGTTGAGCACTTAGCTTCGATTCCTTAACTTCACATTAGGCTAAGTCTCTTAAATGAGGACGAGAAATGATAGGGTTAAATATAAGTTACTATGCTAAACGTAGAGTACTCATATTCTTTCAAAAACTCATGTGTTCTCGTTGTTTTCTTATTCTCCCTTCGCTTGTAAATATTTTTTGCTTAATAAATATTGACTTAGCGGTTTAATCTTGATTGCTGGGTTTCTAGTCTTTTCTAGTAGCTTCCGTGTAATTAAATTGGGAAGACATTAAGGTATCGCCAGCGTCACAGTTTTGAAGTATTAGCACCCGAATAATCGAAAGCTTCACCAAATAATAAGATTTCAAGTGCTCACCTAAATCAAGCAAACAGTTTGAAGCTCACAAGGCCAAAAAATCTATGCAAAATTGAAAGTGAATCAAGCCTTAATCTTTGAAGCTTTAAAGATCCAAAATTCGCCTTAGCGTGAGGATATACGTCTTTGGCTAATAAAACCACCGATGAGGTGGATAATAAAAGGCAAGGCAAGATCGAAGTCATAATAAAAGCTTCATGGCGAAGTTGAATAAAAGATGGAGGTAAACCAATGATAATAAGTCCCTTCTGTTAGGGGGCGTATAAAAGTCTTGGTAATAAGTCTCATGTTCAAAACCGTTACAAAATCGTGTTTATCGATCTTTCTTGTTAACTTATTTTTTTGACATCGTTGTCTATTAGGAGGGGTTATTGATTTGATGGTCTTGGTTACACCGTTAGGACTCTATTTTTAGACCTAAATCTCTATTATCGCATAAGTCAAACGATGTATCCTCGTGAAACATTCAAGACAAAATAAAATATAAGAGATACAACTTAGGAAATTGGGAGGATAAGTACGTGATTAGGGCATATGAGTAGTGATAGCATTACTAACTTATAATGACAATGATCTCGTTGCACGCTTGGCATGGAATAGGGGTGAAAATCGAGGACGATGAAATTATTTCCAACGAAGCATTCACGTGTTCTTATTTTATGAACCTAAACGTCCCATTTTGTGATGAAAATCATACATTATGTCTAAAACACAAGTAGTAGTAGTAGTTGTGTAGCTAGTTTATCGTTCAATAAAAGTGAATGAAAATGAATTTTGGAGGTGCTACGATACTTTATTCTAGCATTGCGTGAGGGCACGGCAATGGTTTAGTATGGGGGAGTGATGAGACTGCTTTTATACATAGTGTCATCGTCCAAAAAGGGCTTTAAATGCATAAAATATCATGAAATTGGCAAAATATATGCTTGTGTTTGTTGCTTGTGTATTTTAGGTACGGATATTGAGAAAATGACAAAAGATCACAAGAATCATGCAAAAACAAACACGGCGAACGAAGCCGCACATTGAACCAAGCCCTAATGAAGAATTTTCCAAGAAAACCCTTGAAGATTTGAATATTTATGAAGAAGGGTCCTACAATATTGAAGAATTGACACTTTATACCCTTGTATCCTCATAATTACAAGATTGGTCCCTAAAGTTTGTCAATATTGCAAAAAGGGCCCTCCACTTTGAAGAAATTGGCAATTTTAGTCCCTCATCAAAACTAAAATGTCAATATTAATCCTCCTAAAAGTCAAACATACCATGAAGGACATCAAGATACAAGAAATTACAAATTTGGTCCTTTAAAAATATCAAAATTACCAAAAGGACCCTTGACTTTGAAGAAATGGCAAAAATTGTCCCTCATTAATCATGACATGGAAATTTCAGTCCTCCAAGAAGTCAAACAAACAAGTCAAGACCATTATCTATGAATAAAATGCCAAATCAGTCCTTCAAGAATCAAGAATTGGCAAGAAATACCCCTGAAAATACTTTGGAAAAGTATTTGCGGCAAAAGTGTGAAAAAGAAAACTTCAAATACAAAGGGAATCAGATTTTTGGCACGTTTAATACAATGTAGCAAGAAGGAAAGAAACAAGGGGTGATTTCTGCCAAGACAACCTAAGTAACCTAGACCAGTGGTGGGGTGACACGTGCCCCACTCACTCTCTCCACCAATCACAACTCATTAATTAGTTTATAAACATGCGCCTAACACTAATTCAAATACTAAACCAGATCAAAACTAGCAACTATTCCCTCAAGAACACAAATTAGGTTTTCCTAATTGTGTTATACTTAAACCTCCAACTACTCCAGAATGATGATTAGGGTCTCCTTAATCACAACCCAACTTTCGGAAAGCTTGCCACATCACCACCTTGGACACATGATTCCCCTGCTTTTTAACCTTTGAGCAAACTACCAAAATTGTGACAGCCACCCAACGGGCATGATTCCAGCTTATATCTTAAGCTTATTTTACACCTTTGGATTCACTTTTACCTTGCCAGCTCCACAAACTGCCAAGAACTTGTCACATGATCAAGATAACTTCAAGCTACTCAAAGGGCAAATTTGGAACTTCCATAGTTAGGGTTTCATGTTTTTCAGCTTACCTAGTTCACTTGTATGCCTATATAAAGGCCTTAGGATGCTACATTTTTTCTTTGCTCTTGAATTTTCCTTTGTTCAAAGTTCTGTAAATCTCATTTTCTAGTGAATGAAATGTGTTTGAATCTTTAAAGAAAACTCAAGTTCCATTGTTGTTTACTGCTTATTATAGTTCTTTGTTTAGTAATCTTGAATCCTAAACCTGTTTTCAAAAGGAGTGTAAAAAAGTTTGCACATTTTCCACTTTTTCTTGATATTTTGCTAAGTCTTGTTCAAACCTTGGAATTCTTGGGCTATAAAGCTGATCATAGCATCGTGAGATTGAGTTATCAAGGTGTGGTGAAGCCTATAACTTGGGGATAATCAAGTGTGGGGAACTAAGGTTGCATTAATCAAGGATTTTCATTTTTCTGTTTTTGATATTGTGCTCTTAACCTTGTTGAATCTTAGCAGGCTTTATTGTGGAAGCTTGTGCTTGTTCTTGCTAGCACATAAGCTCAAAATTCGTGGGTGTGGATGTACATCCATGAGGTACACATCATTCTACTCAAAATCTGATAAAAATTTGGATTTTTGGTGATTTTGTGTGCTACTTGTGTCCTTGCTGAATTTGTGGTCTAATCTTGTTCAATACTGCATATTATACTTGTTAATGTGTTTGATTGGGCTTGGGTGGTCTTGAAATACACTTATACTTGTTTTAAATTGATTTGAAAAAGATAAGGGGTGTTTGGGATTATCTGTTTAGAATTATAATTTGCTATTGTGTTGTTGAAAGTGTTGTTTGTGCTTTTTATCTGTTAAATACTTGTTTGAGTGCTATTTGCTGCAAGTTTTTGGGTTTAAACCCTTGAATCAAAGATTGTGCTATAACTTATTGAGTTTGACTACTTTTGACCTAAAATCTTGGTAATACTTAGAGTATATGCATTTTTAGGGATATAAGCTGTTAAATCAAAGTTATCATAACATATCTTAGAGATCTGAGTGTTTGAATTTGTCTTGTTGGTCAATTACATCAGCAAAGTAAAAAATCTGCTTGTGTTAGTGTTCATCAGTAACTTTTTGTACTTGAATCTTGATCTAGGCTTTGAATCAGTGCATGAAACCTGTTTAGACATGTTTATTTAAGTTTATTATAGCTTGTGTATGCATTTGGTGAAGTTTGGCTGGCTGAATTGTGCTAAATGTGCTTATTGAACCTTAACTGCTTATTGTTCAAAGTCTAGTGCATGTCTGGTGCTTAATTGAATTAACTGTACAAATTGGCTGTTAGTGATTGTGATTTCTTTGTTGTTATTGACTCCTTATGATCCACTGATCATTTGGGTGCCTTTGTGTAACTTGAATCTCCAAAAAAGTCACTAAAGACAAAAAGTCAAGAAAGTCAAGCAGTGGAAACTTTTCCCACTGCTCAGACACCAAAACTAGCCCCTGCTAGTGTTAATTTTTAGTTAGCTTATTAATAAGCCATATTGGCTTATCTAGACCTGCAACAACTTAATTTTTGTGATCAATCTTCATTATTTGACCCATTTGTTTGAACTAGAGCTTATTAGACTTTGACTTTGACTTTTTGCTAGAAAACTCTTAAAGTTGACTTTTAAAGTAGTGCTTATTTCATTATTCCAGCTTATTGAGTGAACTTATTTGAAAACTTTTTGTTTATTAAGCTTAGTTATGTCATTTAAAAGCTTTTGAAACTTGAATCAGCTCTTGGGATAGCCTAGAACTCGAAAACGACTATTTTGTCGTTTTGTGAAGATTGCTTATTGCATTTTCAGGCTTATTCCTTGGACTTTTTTCAAATTTCTTTTTACAGAAGTCTTAAGTAACTCAAAAGAAGCTTGTGTGTCTAATTTGAGTTTATGGCATCAGCTTATAGCTTAATGGGCCAAAAAGACCATTAAGAATAAGCTGTTTGATATAAGCCAGCTTATTTCACATTTTCAGCTTTTGGGGCTTTGAAAAAGTGTGTTCAGAATCAAATTTTAGGTTAGATAGGAGATTTTGGGCCATTTTATAAACATTTTTCTTATTGGGCTTATTTTGGCCCAATAAGAGCCTGTTTTGAACTTTGGCCCATTTGAAGGCCCATTAGGGGGATTTTTGTAATTTCAACTTCATTTATGTGTTTATTAGGTTAAATTAAGCTAGTTTGCAAGTTTTTAGAATATTTCACAAATTTTGGATTTTTAACATTATTTTATTATTATTTTATTATTAAAAAATAAAATTTAGGTTTTACAAGTTTTTACATTTTTCTTAGGTTAAATACATTAAGTTAGGAATTTAGCAATTTTTAGAATTGTCCTTAGATTAATTTTATAATTATTTAAAGTTTTAATTGTTTTTAATTGTTTTTAAATAGTTTTATTAATTTTAAAATTTTCAAAAATAGTTCTAAATTAAGTTAGGTCATTTTAGAGGTTTACAATTGAAAAAAATCTCATTTTGGGCTTTTTGTTAATTAAATTGATTTTTAGGGCTTTAATTAGCAATAAAAAATTATTATTTGATAAAATAAAAGGTTTGGGTGATTTTTTATTTTTTTTGTAAACTATAATTACATTATTTAGGATTTATTGCAATTTTCTAGGAATTTTTAGGGTAAATTTTTAATTTAGTCACTTTTTACGGTTTTACGTGTACGACATTTTCGTCTTAGTGTAATTCGTCATCGTAACCGTCATTCTCTTCTTATCTTATTTCTATTTTCTTTCTCATAATCAATATAATCACACAGTTAATCATCTCTCTACACAACACACTAGCCTCCTTGAGAAACGAACTTTGAACCACATTGGTCATTAGTGCTTGGTTTTCCTAAACCGACACTTAATACTTTCCCTATTTTACGCTCTTTGTTTTCCTAAACAAGAATTGTAATTTACTACATCAATCAACAAGCCACTGATATGTTGCCCCGACATTTTTTAGTCCGAATGGCATTTTTGTATAACAGTATAGTATGAAACGTCGTCTTCTCCGCGTCCTCTTCCGCCATCTGGATCTGGTGGTATCCTTTGTATGCGTCTAAGAAGCACTTAAAGGGATATCCACATAGGTATTCCACCTTCCAACCAATCTCTGTTAACAGATAGCAGTCCTGCGGACAGGCTTTGTTCAGGTCTGTGAAGTCCACGCACATGCACCAGCTCCCGTCATGCTTCTTGACCATGACCGGGTTGGATAACCTCTCGTGGTAGTATACCTCGCGCATAATTCCTGCATCCAAATATAATACACAAATATAATCGCCGAAATCATCCTAATCAATATAGCAGTATTTACTTTATAAGTAGCAATACTTACTATGTACCGCGTTAACACTAACGGTACTTGAAAGATACTAACAGTACTTCGATAATACTAACGGTACTTGACACTTAACAAATAATTCCCAACAGAGTTTAGTTTGTTGATCTTTTCTCTTGACTTCATATTAAACTCGCTTTTCTATCTTTATTTGTGTATGTATTTGTAGAGTTATTTACAATCTATTGTGCTTCGACTTAACATAATAAGCATACATATATACGACATACATATACAAAAACATACAAAAGGGAGTTGGTTTTGCTAATTTCATACTGTAAAGAAATAGAGTGCCAAACATAATCGTTAACACACAAAAACAGATTTAGATTGAAATTATCAGAAAACATGGGCTGCAATAAAATGGCCATAACATGTGCTACATGACTCCGTTTCAAGACCATACATGACTCCGTTTCAAGACCACGACTAAGCAATTAAAATCTTGAAACAAGGAGTCCGTTTTATCATGGAAAACCTTGGTCAAAAGCGACTTAACAGGTCGAAAACTGATCAAAAACGACAAAAACAACCAAAAATGCCGAAACCGGCCAAAATCATCCAAACCTAAGAAAAAGCCTGAGATTTTATTTCCAGTCCATATAGACCACATAGAACCCGGTAAAATTGTGTTTGCACGGATTATAGACGGATAAAACACATATGGAGATTTTTTTGTTTAGTTTTCGTCGTGTTTTGTCTGGTGTAAAAGTTGTTCAAGTAGTATTTGAAGTTGTTGTGAATGCACCGAACAAACAACATCTCGACGACACAACATAATATAACAGTCGAGATATGAGTTTTCTCTAACAAAACGTCGGTGTTCTTTGATCAAAACAACAATGATATTGTTTATTCTTGGGAAGCCCAAAAAGGTGAATAATATACAAAACTAAACAACAAGTATTTGACATTTTATGTAAGAAACTCATGCTTAAGTATTATATAACTTTGAAATATTCAATTCAACATTTATTCTATTTGAATGGGGAGCTATTTATTAAATCTATTATTTAGTTAAACCTCCTTAACGGTATTTTTGGAGTTTAGTTTGTTGATCTTTGCTCTTGGCTTCACATTAAACTCGCTTTCTTTTTTTATTTGTGTATGTATTTGTAGAGTTATTTACAATCTATTGTGCTTTGACTTCACATAATAAACATACATATACAAAAACATACAAAAGGGAGTTGGTTTTGCTAATTCCATACTGTAAAGAAATAGAGTGCCAAACATAATCGCTAACACACAAAAACAGATATAGATTGAAATTATCAGAAAACATGGGCTGCAATAAAAAGGCCATAACATGTGCTACATGACTTCGTTTCAAGACCACGACTAAGCAAATGAAAGCTTGAAACAAGGAGTTCGTTTTATTTCGGAAAACTTGGTCAAAAGAGACTTAAAGGTCGAAAACTAATCAAAAACGACCAAAACAACCAAAAATGCAGAAATTGGCAAAGATAATCCAAACCTAAGTAAAAACCAGAGAATTTATTTCCAGTCTATATAGACCACATAGAACCCAGTAAAATTGTGTTTGAACGGATTCTAGATGGATAAAACACATATAAGGATTTTTTTGTTTAGTTTTCGACGTGTTTTGCCTGGTCTAAAAGTTGTTCAAGTAGTATTTGAAGTGGTTGTGAATGCACCGGACAAACAGTCTCTCGACGACACAACATAATAAAACGGTCGAGATATGAGTTTTCTCTAACAAAACGTCGCGTTCTATGATCTAAACAACAATGATATTGTTAAAAAGGATTAAGTAAAGACTCAAGACTTTAAGGTAATTAATGTAATTACTAAATAAATATAATAAAAAGTCAAAAAGTCAACCCAAATGGTGTGTACGCTTTGGTCGGTCGAATAGCAAATGAAAGAGGGAGAAAAGATCTAGAATGTTATTTACTTGGAGACAAAGATTGAATCTTTACCATAATTAGCCAAAGACTCTAATATGTAAACAATGGAATGTGATTCAATTTATCATAACTTTAAATCAAAAAATTCCTCGTCTTTTTACTTGGTGGTCGACGGCTCAAGAAACCCAAAGGGTTTTCAGGTTTTTTTCTCGTTAAGTATTTGCTTAATTAAGATCTAGCAATCAAAGGTGATTGATTGAAGTATGGTGTGGACTATCTTAGAGAAAATCTAACTTGATCTTTGGGTTTAATTGGTAGATCAATTTTTGGTTCGATTAAGGTTTACATGGTTTGTGATTTAAGGTTCTTGATCATCCTTCTTGGAGAAAAAGTATGACTTTTTTTTCTTTATGTTAATTACATTATTTGCATAGTGATATGATCCTATCCGCTCCATTTACTCATGATGCATGTATGCTAAATACATTAGGTTCTTCAATTCCAATGTAGCGAGAGGATTTATTATAATGCTGATTTTAAATTAATTTCTTAAAAGTGATCAAGCAAAAATTTCAAACCGCCGCAGGCATATTCTCCACCGTCAAAATACACAAACACAAAGGACAGGATGAGTGAGAGTCAAACCATGTGTCAATACATGTGACATGAAACAAATGTTGACACGCCAATCTCTCAACCTCTTCAAATTTGCTTAGAATCTTGTCTTTACTGGTCGTGTATGGCGTGCCCGAACAATGTTATGAAACCACGCTAGTACTATGATACCAAGCACGCATATGATTGCTGCAAGGGCAGCTCAAAGTTTTCGAAGACCTAAAGCGGTGCTTTAAGACGAAGCCTTCCCAACAAACTGATTTGTCGACAAAGTTTTTGTATAAAATTTACCTCTTCATGTTTTTATATTAAATCAATATAGTATAATATTTCAATTGACAAATAAGCAAATATATATAATGTTTTGGTGACACTATCGATCGTTGATAACTTTTATTGACTTTAGTCTTAAAATACTTCTTGGTGCTCGAGTAATTCATAAATGTAATATGATTGAGTATATCTATCAATGTAACGTTTTTCATATGTATAATTTCCTTAAAAATTCAGTTTCAAAAATAAATTTATACAGTTAATACACAAATACACGGACGAATCTAGGGGTTTTCAGATTTAACGAAAATCCGATGGATATTTATGGTGTAATGTATTTTTTTTGTAAAAATTCTCGTTTTTTAGATTGAACATGGACCTAAAATTATGCCTTACGTAAATGATGTATTTAATCCGAAATTTCGGTTATTCGGATGTATAAAACTTTTTTTCGAAATTTCGAATACCTAAATTAAAAAATATTGTGTCACATAAATGTTACTGGTTCCGAAATTTTGTGTATTCGGTTATATAAAAATTTTATTAAAATTTTCGCATATACAAAATAATGAAGTAAAACGCCATTTAGGTTAATGTTTATATACGTAATATATTAGATTTTAACCTAAACACCAAGTGATTGAAGATTTCAATATTTTACATAAAAGCTAGAAATGGTTAAATTGTGACATGCATATCCTCCACCACATGCATATACTCTACTGTCAAAATATGCTGACACAATGGACAAGATGAGTGAGAGTCAAACCATGTGTCAATACATGTGCCATGAAACATGTTTCACGTCCCTAGTACCCTTACCTCATCACCGCCTTCAAAGTCTCCCCAACAGATGCGGCAATTGCTCACCTCACTCTCACTTATTGGATAACTAGCAATGGGTAGGATTTTTAGAATCCTTCTGGGTAACTTGTGTTTGACGTGGGTGATCTGTGTAATGAAACTACAACACGAATATGATACCAAGCATGCATATGACTGCTGCTATGGTATATATTACCCAGCTGGTTCCATTGGCGGAGCCATTCCATTGACTCGTACTGATGAGAATTTCACTCCACGAGAAATGGAACAATTGGCGGTGGTGGTGGAGTTGGTGGTTAGATGGTGGTGGTGGTGGTTTGTGTGTGTAGAGTGTTTATCTTATGGGTAACACTATAATTAGTAAACTTATTAAATAGAAATTATGTTACCACGAGGTAGTGTGTACAGATGAAATTGGCAAATAAGACGTAGCAAACTAAGTTTCTTTAGGAAAATTCTTGAAATACCCAACATCACTCATTATTTTTTTTACAATCACCAAACCAAAATTTCTCTAAATATCCTATGCGACTTACGCAACTTAATGAAATTTCTCAATTTTTTTTTTATTTTGTACTAAGTTGCATAATTCGCATGGAAATTTAAAGAAATTTTGATTGGTGGGTGAAAAAGGAAATTATTAGTGATCTTTGGGCATTTCAAGAATTATGCCTTTTTTTGCACAATGTGTGTACGCATGTATCTTATATAGTGTGTTTATCAAAGTGTGTAAAAATGGTTATTAGGTACTGTGTTTCTATAAGTGGAAATTCTATTATCATGGTATTAATAGGTAGTGTAAGATGGTTGTATCACCCAATTAATATGTAACATAAAATTATAAATTTAAACAATAAGTTATAAAATGTGAAGTAGTGAAGAAAAAATTAAGTGGTATGATTGTAAATTGAGTAAAATATTATGATGAAGAATATGAGGAAATTATTTACGCTTGTTCGTCTTGGGAATCTGCTAGACATCGATATGCTTATTATTGCAATATATGTAAATAGAAACTATATATATATATGTGTGACTTGCTTATGCTATAACTTGAACAAGTTTGTTTTTTTATAACTAAAAGGGGATTATTTATAAGTTTCAAAGTAAGAATATATATATATATATATATATATATATATATATATATATATATATATATATATATATATATATATATATATATATATATATATATATATATATATATATATATATATATATATATATATATATGGGGACTTTATTTACAGAACCCATCTTAGTGAAAGAACTTGCAGAAATCTTGTTTTTGAAGGCAAACATGTATGTTTGAAGGCTTACATGTATGTTTATGAAAGCGAACATGTATGTTTTTATATCGGTGCACATACATGCATGCGCGCTTTCATAAATGTATGTTTTTTAATGCGTGCACATACATGCATGCACGCCCTCAAACATGTATGTTTTTGGATATTATTTTTTTAATTTAATTTAATTTTGACATAAAGAACTTCAAATATGCTTCGTGAATACATATATTCTCTAAAAACATACATGTACTCCTTAAAACATACATGTTTGCGTTCAAAAACAAGAGTTCTGCAAGTTCTGTCACTAAGATGGGTTCTGTAAATGAAGTTACACTATATATATATATATATATATATATATATATATATATATATATATATATATATATATATATATATATATATATATATATATATATATATATATATATATATATATATATATATATATATATATATATATATAGGGATGGGATCTAGGGAAAACCTAGAAAACAAATGTAGAATCTTGATAACCTATGAATCTATGAAGTGGGTTGAAGATTCCTAGAGAGAGAAACTAGTGAGAGAAAGTGAGAGAGAAACTATGTGTTTTTATTCAAATGAGAATGTGGAATGAACAACAACCAACCCCTTTCCATGCTGGAAAGGGGTATTTATATCCAAGGCCTATTTTGGGCTTGGGCCGACCCATGACAAGCCCATGGGTCGGTTTCTTACTTAACTTAATAAGTAACACTAACTACGAGCTATTACAACATTAATAATATTGTGGAGTGACCGATACTTCTAATATACGTAAAAACGTATTTCTAACAATCTCCCCCTAAGGGAGGTCACTCCACGTTTACAAAGTTCTAAACCTAGCATACTATACTAAGTCTTCGTTCTTCAGCTCGTAGTCTTTTCTTCTTTCTTTTTGTTGTGAATATGTTGGTTTGATCTTTTAGGCTTTGGCTTGAGAGCATTGTTCTTTTGGCCTTTCACGTGCGATCTTTGCCTTCTTGTGAAACTTGCCTCCTCGTGACTCCATGTTCCACACACTTATGTCTTTTTGTTGAATTCTTGAAAGCTTCAGAGTTTGGTACAGCGGAAGACTTCATTTTACACTTTCTTGAATTTTGCTGAACTTTGATGCAGAAAAACATAAGCATGTGGGAACGACTTCAACAGGTACACCGCAACGCCACCGTCTTCAACTGGTACACAGCAACGCCACCGTCTTCAACAGGTACACAACAACGCCACCGTCTTTAACAGGTACACAGCAACGACACGAATAAAATGGCTTTGACATTTTATTCTAATTCGGTAGCATTTTACCTCCGGTCGGTGAAGACCGTTGGACGATATTAGATATCGTACCCGTGACGGATAGTTTCAATTAAGTAACTTCCTGACAGGATTTCGCGGGTAAACCCGTTCTCTTTATTCGACCGTCTAAAGCTGACTGCGAACATAAAGAGTGAATCATTTGGATTAAAAATCCTTATGATTGAAGCCGTCAATTCATGAAACCTGGAACAAGTGAATTTCAATTAAGATTTTCACCATCGTTGCTTTCCAGTTATCACGAGCTCAATTCATAAAGAATCTTGCACGTCACCTACCAAGTGCTGTTTGATGTTAACACTAGAAGGATTTCCACTCGTCACTGTGATCAATAAAGAATCACTCTGAGTGTTCTGGCAAGATCATATGATAATGCGTAGAGGCCTGGAACGAGTTTAAGTTCAATTAAGAATTAAACTACTGTTTCTTTCCAGTTTTTTCACAAGATTGGTTCTTAAAGAACCGCACGTGTAACCTACCATGAGCTTGTTTGATGTTGGCTCAAGCAGGATTTCCATCTTCATTGTAATACTTGCATATTACTCGGATGTTCTGGCAATATTACAAGAATACTGCGTAGGACTCATAAAAATCTCTTACTTTTCACACTGTGTGAGAAAGCAAGGAATAAATGGAAAGTGTCCTAATGAGACTTTTGATGATCTCGTGGCTCTAGACTCGATAGTGCGTTTTGATTTAGTGAGCGATGGCTGGAGAGGAGTGTCACCTTTTCAATATCAGTCTATTCGGAGTGAATAAACCAATAGATAATGTGTTGAACTCCGTGTGATTAAAACAAATACCTTTTGAGAAATATTTGAGTTAGCTGGGAAGGGTTGTCCATTGCATCACTGGGTCCATGGTGTCTTTCTTCAATATCGAGAATCATTAACAAAAATGAACTCAATAGCATATGTATTGACCCGGTTTCTGCCTAAAGTTGTAAGGAGGGCTTCTTTCTTTACACCCTTTATCTTTACAATTCTTTTTCATTCTTCAACCCCTTAAATGCTTACCAATACGTCATAACTAGCACCTTGTTGTGATTGTTCCAGTGCTAGCTTAAGTACTTGGTCGGCATTCAGCTACGTTCACAATCTTTCTCCAACTTTCCTAGGACTTCTAATCTACCTAGGGAATTGTCCTTGGGAAGATTCCATCGGCTCTGATGAATCATTGGACTAAACCTATTCCTACCACCCTTTTGTAACCACATTCGTCGTGAATTAAGCGTGTTTTGGGAAAGTATAGCCACCATGAAAAATCATTGAAAATCACTTAAGGTACTTGTGATATTGAAATCAAAAGTTTTGTACCTTAGGTGTTTTGTTCATCAAAAACGCTCCCCCTTAACACGTGCTTTACACATATTAAGTTGGATAATCGTTAAGTCTTTTTCATATTTTATCCAAGTATCATTTAAGTCTCCTTAATCCCATTTTCTCCCCTTATCCAAAATGTTAACCATTAATATTTGGGATATTGAATGGATTAACCGGTCATTTGGTAAAAATGAAATCGAAGTTTGGCCATAGAACATGTTAATGCTCCCCCTTAAATTAATAAGGGATAGTTGTAGTGCTTTAGTATGATATATTTTGAAAGATTTAGAATCTCGTGAGAAATTCTTGAATAATTATCATACCTTAACACTACATCAAGCCGTTGAAGCACAATATTCACAAAGTTACATATTCACAATTAAAAACCTATATAGAGTAGACCTGAGATGTACGACCCATTAGATGGATCGTTGCAGTAACTTGTGGTGCACTCCATATGGTCTACCACCAACGAACCTTTCTAAGCTCTTCATCCGGAAGTCCTTCATTCGGAACTCTTCATCCGGAAGTCCTTCATTCGGAACTCCTTGGAAGTCCTTCATTCGGAACTCTTCATCCGGAAGTCCTTCATTCGGAACTCTTCATCCGGAAGTCCTTCATTCGGAACTCCTTGGAACTCTTCATCCGGAAGTCCTTCATTCGGAACTCTTCATTCGGAAGTCTTCATCCGGAAGTCCTTCATTCGGAACTCCTTGGAACTCTTCATCCGGAATTCCTTCATTCGGAACTCTTCATTCGGAAGTTCACTCGGAACTCTTCATTCGGAAGTTCGTTCGGAACTCTTCATTCGGAAGTTCGTTCGGAACTTCTTCATTCGGAAGTTCATCCGGAACTTCATTCGGAAGTTAGTTCAGAACTTCATTCGGAAGTTTGTTCAGAACTTTTGAAAATCGTTTTGATGACGAAGATGATTTAATATTTTCTCCCCCTTAAACGATGACCCATTTTCTATTTAAAGAGTTGTAGTCATTGTTTAAAGAGTCAAATATTGATGAAAGCATTTCCAATTAGTATCTTGAAAAGATTGATTCGTGGTGGCAATAAGATTTCTCTTATTTAGACAAATTAATGCACTGAGACGTACACTAACTCGTGTTAGACCAAGTTGTAAAGTAAACTTGATCCCTTTGCATGATTTGGCTTGTAAATCATGCCCGAGAAAATTAATTCCCGTTGTGAGCCAACGTTTTCCAAGGAAATACGTGACTTTAATATGAAAACCGGGTTGCAGTCTGAAATAACTACAAGCCATAATGGGCATGTTTTTAAAAAATTACAACTTTTATACGGACTCTATTTATGGCGCCGTGTCAATATTGATCGACATTTCTAAAGCCGTAAATATTACCGTACTAAAAGACATGCCCGATTTAAAAAAACGAAAAATATTTTTGGTTTTTCTTGATTTTATAATTTTTATGGTTTTTGTAGGTTTTATATTTTTTATGGTTTTTCTTGGTTTTATATTTTTGTATTTTTCTTTTTGTGGTTTATATATTTACGATAATATACATTATCACGAACAAAGAATACGCCTGAATAGTTTACCACCACTATTCAGCTGATTCTTCTACCAATTCTTTGAGAGTCGCTGGAGTGAATGATTTCATGCTAAGCTTGTCGATCAAAAACTCGATTCGTCCTCGATCTAAGGCTTTGGTGAACATATCTGCCAGCTGGTACTCAGTAGTGACAAAATACAGCTCGATCACTCCGTTCTCCACATGCTCTTTAATGAAATGGTAGCGAATGTCTATGTGCTTGGCCCAGGAGTGTTGAAAATAGTTGCAGCAAAGGGCAATGGCGCTCTTGTTGTCACAATACATCGGGATTTTGTTGAATCCCAAATCGTAGTCAGTTAATTGTGATCTCATCCAAAGGACTTGAGCACAACAACGGACATGGCGATGTATTCAGCCTCCGTGCTAGAAATTGCAGCGCTTTTCTCCCTTTTTGAAGACCAACTGATCAATCTGTCTCCAAGGAGTTGCACAGACCCAGAAGTGCTACGCCTCGTGTCTTGACACCCAGCATGATCGACATCTGTGTATGATATTAAAGCAATAGAGGAATCTTTCGGATACCATAGACCACGATGAAGTGTTCCTTTGAGATACCGAAAGATCCTTTTAACAACATGTAAGTGCTTTTCGGTAGGCCGAGCCTGATACCGGGCACACATGCATACGGCAAATTGCAAATCAGGCCTGCTAGCAGTCAGATATAGAAGGGTGCCGATCATCCCACGGTAAAGTTTTGGATCGACAATAATCCCATTCCTATCTTCATCTAACTTGGATTTCTCCACCATTGGGGTGTCCACGGGGTCACAATTTTCAAAGTTATATTTCTTTAAAGATTCTAGAGCATATTTGGATTAATTAATAAAGATGCCTCTGGGATTCTGAGAAATTTTTAATCCTAAGAAAAATGAAAATTTTCCCATCATTGACATCTGAAAGCGTGTGGACATTATCTTCTCAAAGCGTTGTGACAAGTCTATGTTAGAGGCAGAAAATATTATATCATCAACATAAATTTGTACCAGAAGCATGTCGTTGTCCTCCTTGAGAGTGAATAGAGTAGGATCCACCTTGCCTTTAGAGAAGCCTTCCGAAATGAGATATGTTGAAAGGAGATCATACCAAGCACGTGGAGCTTGTTTCCACCCATAGAGAGCCTTCTTAAGCTTGTACACATGATTAGGAAACTCCGTGCTAACGAACCCATCCGGCTGACTAACATAGACTTCTTCCCTTAGTTCACCATTCAAAAATGCCGTCTTCACATCCATTTGATAGACGATCATGTTCATATGAGCAGCATACGCAAGCAATAGTCTAATAGACTCCAATCTTGCAACAGGAGCAAAAGATTCTTCAAAGTCTATACCCAAGGCTTGTTTATATCCTTTAGCAACCAATCTAGCCTTATTCTTCAATACTGCACCCATCTCATCGAGTTTAACCTTATAAACCCATAACAAAGTAAGGATGTTAACCTTGTCAGGGAGAGGAACTAATTCCCATACTTCAAGTCTTTGGAATTCATTTAGTTCCTCTTACATGGCTTTAATCCAAGATGATTGAGTCATAGCTTGTTGCCAGTTTTTAGGTTCAACTTCTGAGAGAAATGCATCAAAGTAGCAGTAGAGTGCACTCTCTTGTAATTGATGGCATGTAGAGACTGGTCGATCTAGATCTCCAATAACATTCCTGATTGGGTGATCTTTTGTCCATTTGGTGCTATGATTTTCAATCCGTGGTGGTCTGGAATGAAAAATTGAAGGAGCTTCTTCTGAGGTAGACGCGGCTGAAGGGTTTTCAGGTATCGGTACACGAAAGAAAGGAAGCTCTTGTAGGTAAGCGTATTCCAAATCATGATCAATAGAATCCTCTTCAAAATCACTAGGCACAAGTAAGGGTGACGATTTAGGTGTAGTTTGAGAATCACTTGGTAAAGGTGCATCCGGTTCAATGTTAATTGAAGATGCATTAGATAAAGCTTCATTTGCTGGAGCAACAACTTCAGGGATTGGAGCTATCACTACAGGTGCTGGAACTTCATCATTTGGGGGATCAAAGAATTCATCAAACAACGGTTGAAACAGTTTATCCCACTCGGGCCTTGTAGGTGGTAAAAATGATGTAGAAGTAGGATTATTGGGAATTAATCCGGAACTAATAGCACCGGTTCCCATCTCGTGAAGCGCGGGTTCAGAGCTACGTTGCTCAGAAGCCATCGCTGTTAGCTCATCGAAATCTGCGTCCATAGTTTCTACTATCTTACCAAGACGACGGTTGTAAATTCGGTATGCTTTCTTGGAGGGTGAGTAACCAATGAAAATACCTATATCGGCTTTTGGTTGAAGTTTGCCCAAGTTCTCACTATTAATGTTTGGATAACAAAGAGCACCAAGCACATGAAAAAATGAAACATCGGGTTTACGATCATGTAGAAGCTCGTAAGATGTTTTTCCATGGCGTTTTCGAATGATAGAACGGTTTTGGGTAAAGCATGCAGTAGATACAGCTTCTGCCCACAAGAACAATGGAGCGTTCGCATAAATTAGCATAGTCCTAGCAGCTTCCATAAGCGTACGATTCCGTCTTTCAACGACACCGTTTTGTTGTGGAGTACGTGCAGCGGATGTTTCATGTGAGATATCAACATCTTCATAGTAAGTACGAAGAGTCTGGTTGACGAACTCTGTTCCATTGTCTGTACGAATACGGCGGATAGTAGTATTCAAACGTACCTGAATGAATTTTAGAAAAGTGATGATAGCCTTCGGTGCTTCATCCTTTCTACGTAGAAATCTAACCCATGTAAACCTGGAGAAATCATCCACAATAACAAGGATGAATTTCTTACCGCTCACACTTTCAGTTCTCATTGGCCCACAAAGATCCATATGCAAAAGATGAAGTTTTTCTTGATTGGTGTCTTCAGCTTTGGGCTTGTATGATTTCTTGGTACTTTTCCCCCTTGAACACACGGAACATAAATGATCCTTGTGAAATTTGAGCTTTGGAAGACCACGAACTAATTCGTTTTTAGCCAGATGATTAATAGCATCAAAGTTAAGATGAGATAATCTGCGATGCCATAACCATGACTTGGTCTTAGATGCTTTAGAGAGAAGACATACTGGAGAGGCGGCCATCATGTCTTGTAGGGACAACGTATAAAGATTTGCACCACGAGATCCCTTCAACAAGTCTTTTCCTTCCAAGTTGTGGATGAAACAAGTATGTTGTCGAAAAGCAACCTCTAGGTTAGAATCACAAAACTGTCCGACTAAAAATAAGTTATGACCAAGACCTTCTACATAGTATACCCTTGAAATCGTAACGTTTCCAATCTGATATTCACCATACCCCATTATCTTTGATATATGATCATTACCGAATTTAACCGTTCCAAGAAACTTGCTGACGAAATTTCGGAGCATCGAGCGATCTCCGGTCATATGCTTTGAACAACCGGAGTCCAAATACTAGAGGATGATTTGGACCACCTGAAAATATCACCAGACGAGGACAATGTAGAGGTATCGGAATCTGAATGTTCCTTGTTATTAGCAGGTACAGATTTAATAATCTTAGATTTGCTAACTCTAGGTTTCTTTGATTTCCTAGCCTTCTTCCTAGTTGGTGGTGTAGATTCTAGTTGGCTTAAATCCTGAGGTATTTCTTCACTGATAGGCACTATAGTGGGGGATGACCTAATTAAAGGGCGCTGTTTCCATACTGTAGTGCTAGTGTGCCTAACTAAAGGACGCTCAGACCTAACCTCAATGGATGCATTCCTAGTTAAAGGGCACATTTTTCCATCTAATGTAAAGGTCCTACCAGTGGGACGCCCTTGCCATCCAACTTGGGCACGAGTTCTACCAGTTGGCTTCCATTCAAGTTATTCCTAATGGCATTCATTTCATTCACATGATCAATAAGAAACAAATCATGACGTTGGGAAAACATGCACTCATTACAATTCCAACAATTCAAATTAGAATTCACGAATGGTTTGGGCTTCTGCACAGGCGCAGAGCTTTTAGTCTTAGCAACATGATTCTTTTTATTTAAAACTGGCATAACATTCCTATGGTGAGCTTCTACTTTCTTCTTGTTGGTACTACTAGTGGAGGGCTTGATCTTAGCTTTCTTGAGTGGCGATCCTTTAGCCTTAGTAGACTCTTTTAATCCTGTAGAAGGCAAAGTGGGAACATTAGCAACAGATTTTAAAGGTGCCTTACTTGATGGTGCCAATGACGGTTTTGCTCCTGGGGTCTTATTGAATGGAGTTACAGCAATGGGTCGATTAGTGAGTAGTGTAGAACCTGGTTTACCTATGTATTGCAAATATGCTAAGCAATATTGAACTCGCTTAATGTATTCATGGGCTGAATAATAGTGGCTACTTGAGGGATCTAAGGCATAAAGATCGTCTAAAATATCCCTAACAAGATCTACATGCTTAATTGCATTCCTCATATAATCATCGTAGGTAACCGGGTTTTTCTTATGGAGCGGGTTCTTATAAAGCACTACTGACTTGGTTGTTGGAGCACTAGAGGACGGTGCAGAGTTGGTAGCTAAGCTATTAACAACTTCTAGTCGGTTGAGAAGAAGTGTCTCCTTTAACTCGGCCAAAACCATGTTTTTGTCAATGAGCTGGATATTTAAGTCAGAGATTTCCTCACATTTTTGGTTCAGTTGTTCAACATAAGATTGTTGCTGTGTTGCATTAAAAGCGAAGCGTTCTTCTAGTGAACCATAAAGTTTGGACATACCCTGTCTTGCACGATCCATCTCCCCTAGAATAGACGAAAGTCTAATTTCTAAGACCTGGTTTTTAGACTCTGCAGCCTCTAGTTCCAATTTTAGTGTTTCATTTGATGACACATCTCTCTTTAATCTCATGATCTCTTCCTCTAATGCCTTAACTATTGCAATCATCTTGTTACTCGTCTCAACACTGTTTTCACAACTATTTGTTATCAAAAGATCCTCATTTTGAGTTTGTTGTTTTAATTCTAAAGATATACAGTGTTGTTCTAGTTGATTAAAACATTTTGAAAGTAAATTGTAAGAATCTTGTAGCTGTAAAAATTCAGCGTTAGATTCGTGACAAGAATGATTATCTACCTCATTTACAGTATCAGCAACATTTAAAGAGAGATCACACACATCATCACAAATATTCACATCATCACATTTAATCATAGCGGATGTAAGCTCATTCGAATAATTAACATTCACAGTAGTAAGCACATCACACGAAATAACTTGGGACAAGAATCGGTCATATTCGGATAAAATCTTTTCCTTTTCAATTAATTGTAGTTCGTAAGCGGTGTCCATTTCATAAAACACTTTTTGAACTTCTCCAATTTCAAACTCAAGATTTTCCTTAAGAGATGCAAAACTTCCTTTTAGACTTTCGACAAACGGATTGATCTCATTCTTAAGCACCTCGTTCATGTGTTCGAAAGCCCATTCTCCGGCATTTAGGCCATTTGAAGTCGTACATTCCAAAATGACCTTGTCAAAACTAGAAAAGTATTGATTAATCTCTTGCAAGTTTAACCATACGATGCTAACAGGTGGAAGATCCTTTGGAATTTCCTTAGGTCCTTCCATTTTGACAAGTGTAGGACGTGTACTAGGGTTTTCTTCATTTACCATGTAGGTTGGTGCTGTGATGAGATCTTTATCCATATGGAAGCGAATTCGAAAATCCGTTTTTGCAAGCTCCTGATTCATTTTAAAATAATCACACTCGGGATATTTTGCAATGTTGTATGATCGATCCTCATCAACTAGATCCTTACTTGTGCGATCATCGAAAATAACAATCGGGTCTAAAACCAATCCTAATTGGGTTGCATTATAAAGTCTTGGACTATGACTTAAAGCTTGTTTTGCATACCGTGGGTTAGGGGGAAGGCCTTTTTGACGGGATAAGTTAAATTATCTAAACGAAGCATCAAATAAGTGCACTAGTTGAGAGGCAGCGTATTGTCTTAAAAGCAAGTAATCTAGACTTCTAATCTTATTAGCAGCATTAATTTCCATTTCATTCTTTTTAGACTCGAGTAACTCAAAATCCGTTTGAAGTTTTTGAAAATTAGTGACCACTAACTCTTTTTCTTTAAGTTCGTTAGAAAGATCCGCTCTTAAGGTTTCAATTTCTTGCAAATGACCCATTTGTTTGTTTCGAAAATGATCATAGTTGGGATTTGTTAGAACACTAGACGAAGGAACTAATTCTAAAGTTTGAACTTTCTCGTTGCTTAAGGCAAGCTCATCAGACAAATTCTTATTCTTAGCTAGGGTTTCTAAGAGTGCAGTATTCATTTGGCTAAGTAATGTAGCAGGAACCATGACCAAATCTTGTTGAGCAGGAGTATGCGTATGCGAAATGGCTCCCGGTTGTGATTCACTCAAAGTCTGGGGACTCACATTGATATTACTATCATTGATTGTCTCCTCATTTGAAAGACTCACCACCGAATACTCATTCGAATCAGCACTCTCTTGCACAACTTGATGTGGTTGAATACTAGTAACAGTGGTATTATCAGTAGTATTATTAAGTACCTCAGATAATTTTTCTGGCCCTAAGCTAGAGATAGTTGCCATAAGAGCTGCCTGTGCAGATTGAAGTTCATCACAGTCTGAATCATAAGCATCAAGATCATCTGCTTGGTATGCTGCATTCTGTGTAGTGACAACGTCTTGTTCAGCAATCCCTGGATCAGCAAGAAATGCAAGCTCCTCTTCATCAAGTTCCCTTCCTTGTGCCTGAGCATTTACCAGATAAATCTTCTCTGCAAACCATTGACCATCCCTTCTCCTCTTGGGTTTTTTGCAATCCCTGGACATGTGACCTTCTTCCTTACAGTTGTAGCATGTAATCATTCTCAACTTGCCTGTGGAATTAGCTCGTGGAGGAGTGTTGACCATTGGAGCAGGATTGACCGTACGTGCATTGGTGGTTGATGTAATAGGTCTCCCCTGATATTGTTGAATAGGTTGAACCATTACCCTGCCATTCTCAATAGTAGCTTGTTGGCGAGAATTGGATGAATTCCTCAGCTGATTGTTAGTAGGAGATGGTCCTCTAAATCCTCGTTTGCTTAAAGTCCTTGTGAGATAAGCAGACATAGTGGCTAACACTTCAATTGGGTCAGTTCCTTGTTTGAATTCAGGAATGGGGACTTCATCATTATCACAATACAGTGCTTGGTCTTGTTGAGCTGCATAAGCACTATAAGGAACACTCATGTGGTCAGAGTAGCTTGATGGATATGCTGCATTCTCTTGATAAGAAGAATATCAAGACTGAGCATAAGGTGCATTGCTTGCTGGGTGAGGTTGTGAAGCATATTGTGATGAAGGTGCATTAAACCGATATTGTTGCTGATGTGAGGTGGGTGGTTGCGGTAGAATCGAATATTGGGGAAAGGTTGGTGTCATGTAAGGTGATGGATGATAGGCTTGGTGTCCCAAAATATAAGGAGTGTTGTTGTGTGACAAGCTTGGTTGATTCGCCATCAAAGCTAAAGAATCAGGGTACATACCTCGAGGCTAACGGTGCATGATCACATGTTTCTCATGCTGCTGAAGAAAAGCATAGAGTTGATCCAAATTGCACTTATGGAAATCCCTGGTTAACTTAACATCGGTAATATACTCACCCCATTCAGCTTGAGGTAAAGTATTCAAAAATTTGGTGTTAACCTGGAATGGAGCAATCACGAGATTGTATACATTCAGATCATTCATGAGGGTAGTGAATCTGAAGTAATAGTCGTGAAGCGTTTCCCCTGGGCTGTACGTGAATCTATCAAACAGATCATACAACTGACATTCCCTTTCCTGTTTGGTAAGAGACGTACCTTGTAGCAACACCTTTAGACGTTCCCATAAATCCTTTACCACCGTATACTGACTCACCATTCGATAGATGTCATGTGGAAGAGCTTGGAGAATGGTTTGAAGAGCCTTTTCGTCTGCAACGACAACAAGTTGTTGAGCTGGTGTAAGTTCTTCAAACTCCCTTGGTCGAGTCACATTGTTAACCACGATGGTACCATAGTCAAGTGGACCATTTAGAATTGACTTAACCATAAGCCTCTCATATGTCGGTTTTCCCTTAAGGTATGACATCATACGGCCTTGCCATGCTTCAAAGACTTCTTTAATGAGCATTGGAGGGCGATTATCCGTTCCCGTAATGACGGAAATGTCCGTAAGTGATGACATCTGAGGCATTAATAAATTCGGATTCATTTTGTTCACTTCAAAGAGACAAAGATTATCGGTTGATCGAGGAGTGAAGTAAAGCTTGTGAATTGTGTTGAGTTTTTGTTGTAAGAAACCAAGATTAAATCCTCTAAAAAATCGTCGAAAAAAAAAGTAAAATATCCCTTGATTCGGAACTTTTGTTGATTCGGAAGTGTTGATTCGGAAGATTTTGGCTCGGAACTCCTTGATCCGGAACTTTTGGTTCGGAAGTTTTTGATTCGGAACTTTTGTCTTGATCCGGAACTTTCCCTTGATTCGGAACTTTCCTTGATCCGGAACTTTCCTTGATCCGGAACTTTTGGTTCGGAACTTCTTGATCCGGAACTTTCCTTGATCCGGAATTTTCCTTGATCCGGAACTTTTGGTTCGGAAATTCTTGATCCGGAACTTTCCTTGATCCGGAACTTTCCTTGATCCGGAACTTTTGGTTCGGAACTTGTTGATCCGGAACTTGTTGATCCGGAACTTTTTGATCCGGCTGTTTTTGGTTCGGAACTTTACTGGGTAAACAGAAACTTGATGCGTATACAGTCGATAAAAAAATGATGAAAAAACCCAGATTTTTACCAAGTAACCCAAAATGTTTTGTGATTTCTACAATAATAAGTAAAAACTAATACTTATCTACTAATCCAATCAAAAAACACCAAAAACTCCAAGAATCAAGATGGATCTTCTTAAAGAACACTAATACAATCAAAAACTAAAAAACAACACAAATCATTACCTTAAATCACCCCATAGCTCTTGATACCAAATGTAGAATCTTGAAAACCTATGAATCTATGAAGTGGGTTGAAGATTCCTAGAGAGAGAAACTAGTGAGAGAAAGTGAGAGAGAAACTATGTGTTTTTATTCAAATGAGAATGTGGAATGAACAACAACCAACCCCTTTCCATGGTGGAAAGGGGTATTTATATCCAAGGCCTATTTTGGGCTTGGGTCGACCCATGACAAGCCCATGGGTCGGTTTCTTACTTAACTTAATAAGTAACACTAACTACGAGCTATTACAACATTAATAATATTGTGGAGTGACCGATACTTCTAATATACGTAAAAAAACGTATTTCTAACAACAAATAATAAGGTGACATTTCAAACTTATCAAAGTGGGGGGTAGAAAACGTAAATCCTAAAAAAGCATAAGGGTTAAAACTGCCAATTTAGCATTATTTTTTTAAGAACCACTGAAACACAACCCGGTCAATATAACAAACAAACGTATCAATCACACACATTTGAAGCCACCGTCTCCACCGCCTCCATCGATTCCACCACCATCGGAACCACCGCTTGCACCGCCACCATCTCCATCGATTCCAGCACCATCACCATGAATCCACCATCTCCCCGACCACCATCTCTGCCGCTACCATCATATCCTTTAATCTGTTATTCAATCCATCTTCGCAGACATCATCTCCAACGTCACCGGATATGTTTAAACTATAAACTGCACACCAGACCCCGCACACCAGACCGATCGTCATACACATGTAATTTTTTAATTATTAAGTTATTATTTTTATGTTAATTAGGTGCATCATTTTGAAAGTTATAAAATAATTACTGTTATTGTGGACGGAAATGATATTTAACAACTTTGTATGTATAAAGTTTTATTTTAGTGATGATGAGTAATATAATTTGTTATAGCATTTAGTCCTATGAATAATTGCATCAATATATATTATTTAAAAAGGTTTAGATGATTAGATTATAGATTAATATCTTTTGTATTTTGTATACGTTCATAATCTGTAAGACATAACACTATTTAATTAAAATATCGGTTTATTTTAATTAGTATTGTTGTGAATTTTGTTAAAATAGGGCATGTGTTATTTTGGAGGATAGAAATAAATAGTTAAGTACGTACTTTATCAGTAGTGCACACTTAAAACGATAGGTATAAGCAAGACAAAGTTGAACATGATAGTCAATATACAAAGGCTATCTCATCGTAGTGCCTGTGTTTTTTATATAATTTACGCAATGAAACATGTTAAAACAAAAGTTTTGTATGCTATCATTGTGTGTGATAAATTGTGCTCTACAAAGTGTTTGCATACGTATTCTGTACATGACTCTTTGTTTCATTTGGTATTAGAGAAATGAATATGTTTTAAGGTTCAAACTATTTTATCAACTTCTATATGAACCGCTGGCCTATGATGAGTCATGATGGATTTTGATGCTAAACCAGGAACAGCCAAACTTATTACCAACTCTTCAGTTATCAATCGATACCAGTTATCTTTTTTTAACGTAGTGCTCCTAATCCACTTCCATAGCTATAGAAATAACATAATTCATGGTGACCCTAGTATCACTGTGAAAAATCAAGCCTTGTAGAATAGAGGTTACGGACTGTAGATGATTGGCATTATGTTCGAGCTTTTCCAGCTCTTTCCTTATTTGTTTTGTCATTCTCTGAAATAAGTCAAACAAGCAGTATGAAGAAACGAGCTTGCCTATATTTGTTTGGCTTTACATTAAAAAATCATTTATGAAGTCAAATACATAAACTCTCATATTGATACTACAAGAGATACAAAGAAGTCATTCCTTGGCTATTTTTTTAAATGTAAGATTATTAATATGCTACTATAGACAAATGCATTCGTCTGAGGTAATTTAGTGAATCCATCTGAAATACTTTAGAGCATCCGTTTGTATCATAGTAGGGCATCCGTTTGAGGTAATTATTGCATCCATTTGAAGTCTTTCCTTGGCTGTTTTTTTAAATGTAAGACCGTTTAGGTGTATGTAGCATCTAGTTAGCAAGTCATCTTTTGATAGGCTCATATAGGTTTTGTCTACTATACTTAACTTCATGAACTTTGTAAACATTCTACAGGGGATTCATGCTACCATGGTTGCTGGTATATGTATGGTCAGTTTAAAGCCATGGTTACAACTATTGATCTTTGCTATGTACATTTAAAACTGGTCAACCACTATACATGATCTTATAAAACGTTGACCCTAACTTCATTAGCTATTCTAACAAAATAAACTGAGATATGGTCCAACATACAACAAATTAAAGCATAGAACCAAAGTGTATCAGATTCATAACCCATCGTTATCGATAATCATATAAAACTATGCATCATTGGATCCCTTAGAGAGTTATACATGTAAATGGGGTGTTTGTCATTGTGTTTATGTATTTTTCAAGTGGTATATCCCTAGATAGTTAGTATGAGATGTAAATTTTGATTATTATGGGTTTAAACTAATGTTTTAATAGGAATGTCATTGCACCAAATTTTTTTTTTGGGAAAAGGGACATTAGCCCCGATAAATTTTTCTCCAGATTGTTGTGGCAGGGTGCTCATAATATCGATACAGTTATAATTTTTATTTGTGGTAAGTGACTAGATACACATGGATTCTTTGTCTGTCTAGTGGTAAAATACTAGTCAAACAACCTGGCCTCTTGATTTTACCTAGTTAGCTAGATTACCATAATCCTACTTATCTGTAATTGCCTTTTGATAGCTGTGTAAACACCCATCTTTTCTACCACTTAATTACAATAATAACCAGACCAAAACGTGTATTTTATGTCTTTTATGTCGGAATTATGCGTGGTTTGTGTTTTTGTTGTGATTTAGGACGAAAAGGTGAAAAGTGGAGAAAACACGGGAATTCACGGGCATTTACGGACTTTTATTGAAGAAAAGGATGAAAGACGAAGTCAAGAAGTCAAAAGTGGATAAAGAACGGAAGTCCAAGACCAATTCTGAAGATTTATCGAAGAAAAAGTCAAAAGACGGAAGTTTACTTAAAGCCGAGAAATTCAGTCTTATTTATCGAAGAATTAAAAGACGAGTCCAAAGAAATCCCGAGCCAAAAGTCATCACATTCCAAGATTAACAAAAAGATTAAGAAGGAAGGACTTGATGGTGCAATTAACAAGAAAGGAAGGAGGGAGGAAGCTTCCCCTAACCACTCCCTAATCACCTATATAAACCCCTCTTATTCATTCATTTAGTTCTTGTTGACTAATCGTGACAATTAGTTCTTCCATGGTTGGTGGCTTGACAAACCATTCTTCCACTTTAATTTTCTGCACCTTTATTTCTTGCACATTTAAATACATGTTTTGCACTTTAATTATCTTTAATTTCAAGTAAGTGTTTCTTTAATTTCTTGCACCTTTACTTTATCTTGTTAATCTTCTTCTACCTTTCTTTGATTTACACGTTTTTATCTTGTTGATTTGTTAAAGATTTGATTTTTAAGCTTTTAATTGTTTTAAACTTCTTATTTTCATAGCTTATTTGATTTATTTTCAAGTTTATATAGTTTTTATAAAAGTTATTTTTATATAAAAGTTGTTTTTCTTAAAGTTTATCTTTTTCGTATCTTAAAAGTCTTCAACTTTCAGTTTTATAGCTTATTTTTACACGGTTTTAGCTAGGATTTTAGTCTTGTGCTTATTAGGATCATAGCTTATTTTTCTAGCTTATTTCCATTTCCTTTTGATGTATTCCGATTGGGGTCCAATCGGAAAGGGGTTTTACATTCCGATTGGCGGACTTGGTATTCCGATTGGTGAGTGTTTTTGAGTATTCCGATTGGTGTGTGGTGACAAACATTCCGATTGGGTCCCTTAATACATTCCGATTGAGGTGCAACTTGGTTATTCCGATCGTAACAGGTGACAGATATTCCGATTGGTGTTCCAATAAGCATTCCGACCGAGCATCCAGCTATATTCCGATCAGGTAGGTTAAATATTCCGATCGGTGGTGTTTTTGGGAATTCCGATTGGAGAAGTGACAGCATTCCGATTGGTTCCTTTTAACATTCCGATTGTATAGGTTTTGGATATTCCGATTGGGACAATCGGAATATATTCCGATTGGAGGTTACTTTTCTCTTATTTTGACTTGTTTAATTTTTAGCTTATGTTTTTAATACTTGCCTAACTTTAATTTCCATCACGCTTCAATTTTTAGTCATTTTAATTAAGTTACTTTTCTTCACGTTTTTAAATATTGCACACTTTCTTTTAATTAGACTTAGATTTATTTTCACGCACTTTTAATACTTGCACTTTACTTTCAACGACATTTACTTTAAGTCTTGCACATTTAAATTTAAAACCAACCAAAATTATTTGTTTTCCACCAAAATCAACTGAGTCACATAGAGAACTAAGATCAATTCGATTAGACAGGAACACTAGAACGATAACTTTCTTACTAGGTAAAAGCCTTGTATTAAATGGCGCCGCTGCCGGCTCTTTTCGTTAAGATCAACAGTTTTCTGTGAGAGACACGTTGCTTTTTGGGATCCGTTCACTTGTGAACGTTATTTTTCTTGCAAAAATAAAATAATAAAAAATCATAAAAATTAAAAATTGATAAAAAACCATAAAAATTAAAAATTTCAAAAATCCAAAAAGATTTTATCTTTATTGTGTATATATATTGTCTTTGTGTTTGGTTTTGTTTTCCTTTGCATTTTCAGGTGTATGCGTACTAGATCTTCTAATTATCAAGAGCCCGAGCCTCAAGAAGATTTAGATATGGCAGGTGTTAACAACAATAATCAAATACCGCACCTCAATAATAATAATAATAACAACAATGCTCCTCCCCAGCCCGATCTTCGGACCATGGAGGAACTTTGTCAACCAACCATGTTTGGACGAGGAGGACCGATTGCGCCGATGCAAATCAACGCTCCTGAGTTTTCGTTGAAGCACCACATGATTCAGCAAGTACAAACAAACCCATTTAGAGGATTGCCTGATGATGATGCCAACAAACACCTCGACAAGTTCATTACTATCACCTAGAGCATGAAGTTGGCTGGTGCCACAATGGATGAACTTCGCCTACAACTCTTTCCACATACCTTATTACATCATGCCGAGAAATGATTTGATCGTCTCCCGAAGAATTCTATTCACACTTGGGATGATATGACTCAACGCTTTTTGTCGCGCTACTTTCCACCATCCATGGTCACAAGCCTTCGCAGTCAGATCAGCGGTTTCATGCAAGACCCCGATGAATCTCTTTTCGATGCATGGGAGAGATATAATGTCTTGATCGACCGTTGTCCAAACCACAACATGCTTCCGGTCACCTTGATCGATACTTTCTACAACGGATTGACTTTTCGAGATCGTGATACGATCAATGCTGCCGCCAGTGGCACATTCATGAAAAGGAGACCCGAGGAGTGTAGAGAGTTAATTGAGAACATGACTACTCACCACAAAAACTGGGATTCCTCTGCATCTTCAAGGAACAACCCGAGAGTCAATGTTTCCTCAACCTCAGCAAACCCTGAGATGACCGAACTCACCCGCATGATGACTGAAATGAGCAAAAGTATTACGCTTCTCGCTTCAAACCAACAACAACAACAAGTTAAAGCAGTTGCTAATCTTTGTGAGACATGCGGCGGTCCTCACTCATACACCGATTGTCCTTCGACACAAGGAAATCCGGAAAATGTGTATGCAGCTTACGGTAATTATTCACCGGAAAATTACCAAGCTCGATCTCAAGGGGATAGAAATCTGCTGAGCTACCGATCCAACAATTACCTTTCACCCGGTTTTTCTCCTCAAAAACAAAACCCCGCCAACAACTACACTAGAAGCAACCAAATCCCACCAAGAGATTCTAATCCTTATCACCCACCCGCCCAACAAAACCCACCCAGTAATCCGGATGTTGAGGCCATCATGAGAACCCAAGGTGAGCAAATCAAGAATCTGCAGAGCCAAATTATCAATCTTAAAGGGGATATCACAAAGCAAGGAAATGAGATAAGATCCGAGCTTCGAAATGATATTCAATCCTCCTTCAGCAATCAAACCAATGATTTGAAGAATATGCTTGCTAGTTTCTTGCCCCCTGCTCAACCTTCTTCTTCAAGTTCTCTACCTTCAAACACCGTCACTAATCCGCGAGCCAATGTGAGTGCTATTACTACTCGTAGTGGAGTCACCATTGTAGGACCACCAATTCCACCCCCATCATCTACACCTCCTCCACCACCATGTATCCCTACTCCTCCTACACCTAGTATTAGTGCACCATTACCGTCTCCGCCTCGACGTGATGAAGTTCCCACCAATGATCCTTCAACATCTCAACCTTTACCTACACCTGCACCCTCACCACCCAAACCTAATATTCCTTATCCTTCTCGCTTGGGCAAGAACAAAATGCTAAACAAGGAGGACGCTCAAGTGACTAGCTATATCAAGATGATTACTCAAATGAATTTCAAAATTAGCTTTCTTGAAGCACTTGTCCACATGCCCAAATTTGTCAAAGCATTTAAGGAATTGCTTAACAAGAAGGAGAAGCTGATTGAACTCGCCAACACACGCTTAAATGAAAACTGCTCTGCAGTTATTCTTAAAGAACTTCTGGAAAAACTTGGAGATCCCGGTCGTTTCGTGTTGCCTTGCGTGTTCAACAAAACTGAAGAATTTACTGCCCTTGCTGATCTCGGGGCTAGTATTAATCTTATGCCATTGAGTGTTTGGAAAACACTATCATTGCCCGACCTCACTCCAACAAAGATGACTCTTGAACTTGCAAATCGCACTCTCGCTTACCCTGTTGGTATAGCCGAAGACGTGTTCATTAAAGTTGGCACATTTACTTTCCCGGTCGATTTTGTCGTAGTTGATTATGAAATGGACCCTCGTATTCCTTTAATACTTGGTCGGCCATTCTTAAGAACCGGACGTGCTTTAGTAGATGTGGCCGAAGGTGAGTTAATCTTACGAGTCGGGGATGATGCAAAAGTTTTCAAAATGGGGAAGCTTACTAGTTTAACTTTTGGAGGCCGAGAATCAGTGAATATGATTAATGTGCTAGATGACTTTACCGTCTACGAAAATCCTCTATTCGACTCTTGCATCGATAATCCACTTTTTCATGATGATGTGGATGATTCTCTCCCTACTTTGGACGCTTCTCCCATTTATGATTCGTCACCGGTCTTTGACGCTTATGATGATGATGATTCTAGCTCAGATTCGGATGAATTTGCTTGTACCTCTGAGTATCCCGAGATGCCCACTTTCGATGATTTTGATGAGGCTGATACTCCCTCGAGCGATTCTTCACATGATGAAGATCCTCCGCCATCACTCGATCCTACTTTGGACGATTACTCATTCGAGGAAGATTTCTCTGAATTTCTTAACACATACTTCCCTCATGAGAGTGATGCACCTCCTTTGGACTTTGAAGATTATCGTCTTGATCCTACTTTGGATTTGAAGAGCATTTTGTCCAAGGAAAAGAAACCGGTTGACACCAAAATCCGTTGCACTTATGATTTGACACCTCTTTGTCCCACTTCTGAGGACGAGGTTGTGCTTCTTTGCGGATCTTCTTCACACTCGGCTAAGCCGGAGTGCTATTTTCCCCTGAAGGAAAAGGTGTTCGATCCCGGTATTGAAGTCTTTAAGCCATCTCAGTATCCACCTGATGAAATAAAAGGAAAAATCTTTGGAACCATTGAAGACATGCTTACACCTCTTTCTACTTGCTTCCACCGTGCTCCATCACTGCTTAAGGGAACCTTGCCACTTCTCTTTTGGCTTGCCTTGTTCACCTTAAGCTCTTGCTTATTGATGGATGAAAACTATGTCTTTGATCCTGGTGGATTTGTTTCATGCTACTTCCGTTGATGATCAAGGTCGAGTCAGGCTATTGACTCGGTTAACAAAAATTCAGCACTTCTTGGGAGGCAACCCATGCATCTATCTTTTCTCTTTCTTTATCATAAGTGTAGGGGGGACCCTTTGGATTGCTATTTCCTCTCCTCACTTCTTAATCAGGGATTCGAGCTTCAATGATCCACTCTTGATGATTCTTGGCGACCCGTGATCCCGTGTTCTACTTCTTCTCGGTTCTATTCTAAACTCTTCTCGATTCTCTATTTTATATTTTCTCAATATTCAAATAGGAATCTCTTTAGTTGTCCTTTCCTTAGCTAGATTTAAACAACGTGCACAATGTCCTAAGTGTAGGGGAGTTTACTCCCACATGCTTAAACATTGAGGACAATGTTTATCTTAAGTGTAGGGGGGACTTCTATCGAAGTTAAGTGATCTCTTCCTTGTATTTGTCCTCATTTTAACCGGAAAATCAATTTTTCGAAATTTTTCAAAATTTTTGATCTATTTTGGCCTATTAGTTTTTCCCTTTGTATAGTTATTTTCTTTCCTTATTAGAATAAATGTTTAATAAGTGGTTTAATTTTCAAACGTTGTGAATCTTTTGACTCAATCCGAGTTTACTCTAGCTAGTATCCTTAACGTGTTTAAGTCAAGTTTTGCTAGGCTTTTATATAGGGAGCTATAAAACGCGAAAGTCTTAACTCTCACGGGTTAAGAACAAGAACTTTTCGCAAGTTCCTATAATTGATCCTAGAGAGTCGTTTATCAAGGGAACTTTAAGATGCGATTTCTAAACTTGAAAGAGTCCAAGAATTTGCAAGATCCTATAGGCGACTCGAAAACCCAAAACTTTGATTTAATAGACTAAGCATCCACGAGTCTCATTACTTGAGATTTTAAACTGTGGAGAACGAGAGATGATAGAGCCAATTATAAGTTCGGTATTCTTTCGTGAATTTATGTGAGTTAATTATGAGCCTATTCTCCCATCGCTTGCTAATGATTTATTTGCTAATAAATAAGGTTGTACGATTTGAAAAGTTACTTAGCTTCTAGCCCCAGATCGTTTAAAAGTTGCTCGGTAATGACGAGAGTTCATAGCCAAGGCATAACTAATGAAGCGGGGCGCGAAGATTGGCGAGTCCGAAAAGGCCCTAACAAGGCATGAGGGCTATGTTTTGTTGCTAAAGATCCAAAAGTGATGTGAAGAATCATTTATCGAAAATCAATATGAAGGATCGAGACACACGACGAAAAGCAAGAACTCCCAAAAAGTCATGGAGAAGTGTATCCGAAAAGACCCTAACAAGGTATGAGGATAAATAGATCCAAGTCAATAAAGGAGGCGGATCGTTGTATATCAAAATCTAAAATAAAGATTGGAGAAAAATGAAGAAGTCGTGGTCCAAGTATGAATCTCTCAAAACTTCAAGTGAAGAAATTCCAATTATGAAGAGAAGACCATTATTTCATGAACGTCTCTCAAGATTTGAAGTATGAAGTCGCTGCCAAATATCGGCCCGAGAAAGGTCTCAAATCGCGAACCAAGTTATGCCAAGATATGAACTTTCTGATATCCCGAGAAGCAGTTTTAAAAGATTTGGTCCTTTAGCTAACTATTGATTAAATCGTGCACTTTATTTTCAGACTTAATAATTATCGAAATAAGTCAAACAATGCATCTTCATGATCATTCAAGACAAATAATAAAATATAAGAGATACCCATAGGAATAAGGGAGTCTAAGTGAATAATTGGCCCACATGAGTTCGTGTTAGTTTACTAACTTATAATAACAATGATCTCGTTTCTAAGCTTGGTTTAGAGAAAGTGAAAAGTTGAGGATGATGATTATTCATGACATTTTCAAAACCCAAGGTATGCTTTTAATTTCTTTGCTTTGCATTTCTATAATTCTCTATCTCTTTAATAAAGGCCAATGTGGATTGATCATGATGAAAAGTGTAAACATGCTTTGTAACTAATGCATTGCATGAGGACATTGCAATGGTCAAGTGTAGGGGATTTGATAGGTGTGTAAACACCCATCTTTTCTACCACTTAATTACAATAATAACCAGACCAAAACGTGTATTTTATGTCTTTTATGTCGGAATTATGCGTGGTTTGTGTTTTTGTTGTGATTTAGGACGAAAAGGTGAAAAGTGGAGAAAACACGGGAATTCACGGGCATTTACGGACTTTTATTGAAGAAAAGGATGAAAGACGAAGTCAAGAAGTCAAAAGTGGATAAAGAACGGAAGTCCAAGACCAATTCTGAAGATTTATCGAAGAAAAAGTCAAAAGACGGAAGTTTACTTAAAGCCGAGAAATTCAGTCTTATTTATCGAAGAATTAAAAGACGAGTCCAAAGAAATCCCGAGCCAAAAGTCATCACATTCCAAGATTAACAAAAAGATTAAGAAGGAAGGACTTGATGGTGCAATTAACAAGAAAGGAAGGAGGGAGGAAGCTTCCCCTAACCACTCCCTAATCACCTATATAAACCCCTCTTATTCATTCATTTAGTTCTTGTTGACTAATCGTGACAATTAGTTCTTCCATGGTTGGTGGCTTGACAAACCATTCTTCCACTTTAATTTTCTGCACCTTTATTTCTTGCACATTTAAATACATGTTTTGCACTTTAATTATCTTTAATTTCAAGTAAGTGTTTCTTTAATTTCTTGCACCTTTACTTTATCTTGTTAATCTTCTTCTACCTTTCTTTGATTTACACGTTTTTATCTTGTTGATTTGTTAAAGATTTGATTTTTAAGCTTTTAATTGTTTTAAACTTCTTATTTTCATAGCTTATTTGATTTATTTTCAAGTTTATATAGTTTTTAAAAAAGTTATTTTTATATAAAAGTTGTTTTTCTTAAAGTTTATCTTTTTCGTATCTTAAAAGTCTTCAACTTTCAGTTTTATAGCTTATTTTTACACGGTTTTAGCTAGGATTTTAGTCTTGTGCTTATTAGGATCATAGCTTATTTTTCTAGCTTATTTCCATTTCCTTTTGACGTATTCCGATTGGGGTCCAATCGGAAAGGGGTTTTACATTCCGATTGGCGGACTTGGTATTCCGATTGGTGAGTGTTTTTGAGTATTCCGATTGGTGTGTGGTGACAAACATTCCGATTGGGTCCCTTAATACATTCCGATTGAGGTGCAACTTGGTTATTCCGATCGTAACAGGTGACAGATATTCCGATTGGTGTTCCAATAAGCATTCCGACCGAGCATCCAACTATATTACGATCGGGTAGGTTAAATATTCCGATCGGTGGTGTTTTTGGGAATTCCGATTGGAGAAGTGACAGCATTCCGATTGGTTCCTTTTAACATTCCGATTGTATAGGTTTTGGATATTCCGATTGGGACAATCGGAATATATTCCGATTGGAGGTTACTTTTCTCTTATTTTGACTTGTTTAATTTTTAGCTTATGTTTTTAATACTTGCCTAACTTTAATTTCCATCACGCTTCAATTTTTAGTCATTTTAATTAAGTTACTTTTCGTCACGTTTTTAAATATTGCACACTTTCTTTTAATTAGACTTAGATTTATTTTCACGCACTTTTAATACTTGCACTTTACTTTCAACGACATTTACTTTAAGTCTTGCACATTTAAATTTAAATCCAACCAAAATTATTTGTTTTCCACCAAAATCAACTGAGTCACATAGAGAACTAAGATCAATTCGATTAGAACACATCAACGAACTTAATTATAAATTTTTATACAGGGTGTCAAAAGCCTTGTATTACCTTTCAAGAAGTTGTTTGTATGTCAACATAGGTTTCAGGTGCTTGTTTATTACATCCATTTGTATCTTTGGTGTATCTGTTTTTATAGTTTAGTGCATTCGTTTGTATATTATTGTGCATCTGTTTGACGTACTTGGTTATTATTCTAAACTTTCTAACTCGACATACTTTTATGGACAGGCTACAAGAGATAAGATAATTCAACGGATGAAAATTCTTCAAGAAGTTAATATAGAAGTCAATATAGAAGTTGATAAACTTTCTAACTTGACATACTCAAATTCGGTTTTTGGTTCGGTTTGGTTTAAATCTAGTTCGGTTCGTTTTTCGGATTGACCCAAAATATTTTTACCCAAATAACCGAACAACCTGAGAATCGAAACGATGGATACCGTTGGCAAAAAACTCGATAAAAGCCGACTTTATTTATTTTAATAATCATAAGTTTTATGTGTTTAACATTCAATATTTGGCATTAATTACTTAGATGAGTAGCAGCAGGTGGTGGTGCATTTGAAGATGGGAATGACGCAAAAGTTCATTTTCCAAAGTGGCTGATTTTATGACACTTCTAACCATACTGATGACTTATTCGAGGTACTTACATTCATTTTAAAATCCATAATAGTTAAGTATTATTGTGTGTTTGTTGTTGAGAATAATGTGAGTGTATACCGACATGAGTGTATAACCGACAATCGCCTTCGGCTCTCTAGTAGTTGGATGTATAGTCACATTTACTAAGATAACAGGATCTACTAATGCTGCAGGTGGCGTAAGTTGCAGCTGTTGTGACCGCTGCTGCTGGTGCCTCAATGTCAGGATCTTAACAGGTCGCATCAGATGGGAGTTAAACAAATTGCAATTTGGCTACTCAAAGGTACATAAGTGTAATAAATTGTTAGGGTATTACATAATCGTGTAATAAACTGTTAGGGGTGTTTAGGTAAGTTCATTTTAGGGCCTGCAGTTATAAGCCTTGTACATTAGACCATTAATCACCCGTTCATCGAGTAATATTACTATACATATTAAAGCTTTATTTATTAGGTAATTTGGTGCATCTGGTTGATATAATTTAGTGCACCCATTTGGGATAATTGGGCATCATTAGAATTATTAGGGCATCTATTTGCTAGAATTTACGAAGATATTTTTTAACCTGATATTTTTGTAGCTTAAGAAGTTATGAATTTTGTTAAACAAAATGACCCACTAATAGTTCAATCTTTGAAGCAGCGTTCATTTTAGTATCGGCATATTACTTTTCCTCCCCAAACTCTTGTACATCAAGACAATTTACAATTGTTTTTTGATATTTAACTATTGTTGAGTTTTCAATGCAGCTGTTTAACTATTAAATAAATGTATCACTATTTTAGATTAAAATAGCATTGTTTTGGTATAATTATATATGGTTAAGGGAAAGTAGCATTTGTTTGAAAGTAGTTTAGGGAATTTGTTTGTTATATAAAGGGTACCTTTTTTTATATAAAGGGCATCTGTTAGTCATGTGCATATGAAAATTATTGCCGAGCTTCAACCTATTTGTGTCCTTCAATTTTATTTGTATATGTATTTAGTTGGTTATCTTATAGTGAATGGTTGATTTATATGTATTATAAATTTCAAATCATGTCTGTATTATCCTGTTGTTTTATCTTTTTGTATTTCATTAGTAATTATCATCTGAAAAATTGGATTTAGAACTGGCAGATGAGAAGGAAAAACAATACCGACTTGCAAGAATGGAAGTCGACTATCAGAAAATGAAAGAAGTGGCAGAATTTAACACTAACAGGGAGGAAAAAAATAATATAATAAAAGGAGTGGATTGCAAAGAAGCATTTGAAACATATAAAAAGAAGCAAAAGAAACAGGAAAAGATAAAGCTGGAAGCTGGTGACAAATAAGAAGGGATAAAAAACTTTAGACGAAGAGACAAAGAATGGAAAAAAACTTTAAAGGAATAGAATTCACATGTATTGAATATCAGCAGAATGTTTGTTTTTTTAATCTAAAGTACAATTATAATGCTGACACTGAGCTGCTCTAAACAGTCGAAGCATATGCTTGTTTTATGAAGTATAGAATGTCAGGATGTGCGTTGGTGCATCCGTTTTTGAGGTATTTTAGTGCATCTATTTGAGGCGATTTAACGCATCCGCCTTTTGATATATTAAGTAAATCCGTTTGAATTATGTTATCAAAACCAGCAGTAATGTTAACTGCCCAACACTTTACCTCATCAGTGGGTAATTTTTTTCTTGCGGGTAGATGGGCAAATAATGAGGTAATAGCCCCAATACGAATTAGATTAATTTAGCAACCAAAAACATAAATCGTTTACATTAGATCATAAAACCTTGAAAAATATGTCGTAAAATCACTAAAGAATAAAATACTGAACATTGTTGTATTCACATAAAGTATCTCATTCCTGACATTTTTCAACTTCAAGCAATCAAAAAATAAGATTTTAGATTCAACGCTTCATTGTATAACAATAAAAACCAGATATATTGTGCTTTTATCCACACACCATTTGGGGCCTTTTCTATGAAGAACCATTTGCCACTGCACCATTTGCACTCGACGTGCCCACTGGATACACAAGAAGAACAAGCAACTGTCATTGGTTGCTGTAGGAAAAAAATACCATTAAAACCAGTAACCTTTTTATAAAGTAACTGTATATGCTTGGTGGAAAAGAAAAAAAAAACCACATACGACAATTGAGATCGTTCTCGTGAACTGCCACCGCCGCCACCACCACCAAAATCATCAGTAGGCAATAGCTGCTGACAGGCGTATTCATCTCGTTGCTGTGACAATCCGTCAATTTACGATTGATATTTTATTCTCAAATATTATTTGAAAATATTATCTTAATGTTACAATATGAACTCACTTATTTTTGGGAAGAAATTTGGATTTACGTCTTGAAGTAGCATCGACTACGTTTAAACCGGAGGATTCTACGTTACGTGCTTACGTTTACATACACCGTCTTTGGTGACGGTCCGACATTTCAGAAAATAAACTTATCCGTGAATATTATTTTGGAGTTTTAAATTTGTGTTAGTTCATATACTCACAAATTTACGAGAAGAGATTAGGACTTACGATTTTATTTTAACGTCCTTTACGACTAAACCGGAAACCTTAGGATTACGTATTTACGTTTTCGAACTCCGTTTTTGATGAAACAATTTTTATTGGATTCGTTTTGTGACGTTGATTCATAATTTATAAAAACGTTTTTCGTAAAACGACCCAAGGGCACGCAAATCGAGGAAACTAGAATCGAGGAGTACCCGTAAATTAGTGGGATGGGACAAGTTTTACACTTGCCCACCCCACTATGTGTGTGGCGTCCAACTAGTGCCTCAACACCCTTAGGTGTCAAGCCTTAAACAAGTTACAACACTTGTCTATTTTCCTTACAAGTTAAGCACACCTTGAGACAAAACCAACAATCAATACCATTTACCACACACACACTCATGCAAACAACCTAATTTCCTCTCTACTCTCCCATTATTGCCGTCCATATCCACCCCAAAAACACCATCATTGATCAATTTAAACCACAAAATCATGTGTTATTTCTACATATGTTGAAGCCCTCTTGAAGCTCTCTTGAATGGTGGTGATTATAACATCCATGTAGGAGTTTTTATGATGTCTTAGGGATGATTTTCCACAAGGTATATATGAAGAATGGTGGTCTTGAAGATGGTCTTGGCTATGCACAAGTTTCTCCATCAAAATCCATGTCAAACTCATAACCTACATCAACTTGGTGGTACAAAGATTGTCCTCCTCATCTTCTTGTTATTTTTATTATGTAAACATGTATTTTATTTCCTAATGTATATGTATATGATGATTATATGATGATAAAAATGTTATGTGGGGATTTGGTGTTGATAAACATGATTAAAAAGGTGAAAATCTATAAAGAACAAGGCTAAAATCTTACTTAAAAGTGATGGCTGTATAAAACAGTAAATAAACAGGTCATGGACTGATAAAATGAAGAAGTAGAATCCATTTACAGTAAGCTATATGTCTTGTACACATGTGAGAGTTGGCCATGCAATGGAATCAAAATAATGAGTGAGATATGATCAAAACAAGTTAGGTGGTCTAATCTGAATAAGCAGTTTTGTAGGGACTGTTAAGGCATGATAAACTTAAAATGGGCAGTAGCTATAACTAAGTTAAATGTAGCACATAATATGAAGAACATGTCACCCAAAAATGAGCTTCTAATTCATAATAGAACTCTAGATATGGTAAAAATGGTGAACATGAAGATAAAAATCAGATTTTTGGAATTAATGTTTATTATTATTATATAAGCACTCACATTTTAATGTATAAAATGTAAAATAAAAACCCACTAACTTATAAAACTTATTTATGTAAATATATAAAAGGTTAATTAAATGGATAAATTATATAAATGGTGGTGAAATAATATTTATAAGTAATAAAAACTATAAACTTGAGTTTTACGACTTTTTGGCTATCGCCGTAAAATTAACGTTTTTCGTCAAATAAAACTTAGACGACCAAACCCGTCTAATGTAAAGTTTATAAAAGTCATATACTGATATATAAGTATCTAATACAAGTAAAAACCGATAAAACCCGAACTATAGGACATACGGATATTAAGGAGCTAAGTAAACATATTGGACTAATAATTGGACTAAATAAGTTAAACACTTATAAAAAGAACTCATTGGGCTTAACCCATTTAGGCCCAACTTGTAAAGTGTAGATACTGGTAATATAAGTATAACATGGATTAAAACAAGTTAAAGAACTTATAATAAGTTTATTGGACTTAAAACACGAAAATAGGTGAAACTAGTAAACTAGTATAAAAGTTATCGACACATAACACTAAAATGAGTAAACGAGAATATGTGAACCCACTTGATCATCATATGTATATAATCATCATATGTATACATAATTGTTATTTTTATAAAGTCATTGGACAAACGTCTAAGACCGAGTATTATTTGTCTAGGTTTCTGTGATCGAAGCACGTACCGTACGTCCGAATTGCCGATAACCCGCCTTCCCACATCAACGTGAGTTCATAGCCTCGCACTCTTTTAAATGTTTTATAAATTCTTTATAAACCCGCGAGGGAGATAACATGTTAGTTTTTATAAACATAGGACACCATTTGTCCCGATTGTTTGTTTATTGATTTTGGACCCGAATGATTGAATGACCCGATTGTATGACCCGATAAATGATTAAAGGACCCGATAGATGAAATAAAATGGATTATTAAAGTTAGGTTATGTCACTAAAAGTCCCATTAGCATGAATTGTGAACTACCAGGATTTGGTAGACGCTTATGCATTTAATAGTACTATTTGGGGACGATCACCCTAGTTCACGCCTTGACGATTGATCCCCGTCGTGCCACATTGATTGGTAAGCGAATTTATGTATGAGAAGATTTCCATAGCGTGACCTTTGTGACGACACGCTACTTTAGATGGGCAAAATTGGTATCGGGTTAGCTACCCGTTGTTGGTTTAGTAAGGTAACAATGTCATGCGGCTTATAATAATCCAAAATTTACAAAATACTAATAGACGCTCCAAATTACGAAGTATTGCCTGACTAGCAATACAGGGTCATACTATTGATATTATGTTTGTGTTTTGGTTTTTATAACCATATTCATATAACGGTTTTTATTTGATTTTATACAACGTCATAAGACGTATTGTACGATGTTTTTACGACATTGGCTCGTATAATGATTTTTAAGGCAAATGCCTATATTATGATTTTCGATAAGGATTTGTATAAAATGACTTTGGCTATTTTATGGCCTATTAAAATGATTTGTACAAAATGATTTTCAGTAATAATTTTATACTGATATTATATTGATGGATTTTATTAAACTCTATGAATTCACTCGGCGTTATCGCTGACCTTTTCTTTTAACATGTTTTATCTCAGGTACTTGAAGGTAATTCTCGGGAAGACGACAAGAATTCATGGCTCGCACTTAAACAATATTTTCCATTCAAATATTTTGTAAAACTTTGTATGAAATGTAATGACTTGGGACCGATGTAACTTTGATATTTATGAATGGAAATGCTTTTATTATTAAACGACGCGATTTTTATGCGTTGTCTATGATGTGAGTAATGTGCTATCCCGTAACACAAACGAGTCTTCCGCTGTATTGAGTTGTATAAATTTGGGGGTGTTACAGTTTGGTACCAGAGCTCTCGTTATAGAGAACGAAAGATTTTTAAAACCAAGGTTTTGAATAAAACATTTCAAAATATTTTAACTAGAAGCATTTTTCTAAAAATGTCTAAAAATCTTTTGACTATAACGGTGCCGAAGAATTCCCGAGTTACCGACAAGGCTAAACTGAGAAGTGTTATTTTAATATATATATATAACTTGGATTATATATATATATATGATGTAATTTTATTACATGATTGTTTGATGATTATTTTGATATTTATACGAGGTATTTATACGACGTAGATTGTCACAATATACCCTAAATCCCCTAGTAAATTAATCGAAGCTATTCTCGTAGGAATTCTAGCTATCCTAGATCTAAACCAATTGTGGATATTTATGATCCCAACAAATGGTTGATATTCGTAGAAATGTAGATATTAGTTTATTGTAATATTGAAAAATAATTGGCGAGATTAAAGCTGATATCGATGTCATGGCGATCTTTCCTTATAGAGTGGAGTTTGACAAAACATTACCACCTAGAAAGATGTCATCTGATTCGTTGTCATCCAATTCTTAAATTGAAATCGAAAGGGTGAATGTTGCACTTGAGGCTGTTATTGGAACCATTACCCAAAAGCCTCATGCCACTAATACCTTTCCGATAAGTCTAGTTGAATGATCAAGTCATTTCATATTAATGACTCATTTGATAATTGTTGTTGTAAGAGCTAATAGGATTGTAAATTAAGTGTTGATTCATATTGAGATTGTATTGCCTTTACATGGCCGAAGAATAGGGTTGTAAGTATTGGAGAATGAGGTAGGATATCGAATTGAGTATAAAGTTGGTTGAAACTTGAATAAAGTAAAATTTAACTTGAATGGAATATGAGATTGTTAAGAAGAAGTCGTTAAGTTCTGTGATTGAATTATAAGGTTTTAATTGATTGTTGATTCGTGTTAAGTATTGTTCCTAAGCCATTGTCCAATGACGAGGATGCCCAGTGTCCAAGAAATAAATTGAAGAAATCTTCTTCTAAATTGGGACCGATGGATCTTCTAGGACAGGTGGGACACCTAATGACTCTTGTAGATTAGTATTCATTGTGGTATCTATTAAAAATAATCCCTAACTTAACTGAGACATCAGTTGGTAGGATGAGTTTCGAGAATTGTATGACATAGTGACATGTAATGTGTTACGGTACAATTTGACTTGTTTGTGATTAATAAAAAAGACTACCTTTGATTACTAAATTCTACATGTATCGATCCTTTATTGCTTCATCCTAATGTTCGCATTAGTGATGTAACCATTGAACGAGTACTCATCTTGATTTGAGTTATGTTGTGGATTATTCTTTTTGAGTGCCATAGAGATCATGAACCTCATGATTATTTGGCTAAAGCTCATTTCCTATCATATTGTAGTTAGTTCTTGGTGAACAACTCTTCGTCACTCTTTTGCAAATAACACATTGTTTTTATAAAGTTAAAACGGTATCCTTTGAGAAAATTTAATTCTCATCACTATAAGGATTATTCAAAGTGAGATTTATAAGTGATTGTTATCAATATAAAGTTGTTTATAAAACACCTTGGAAAACTTAGTTGTTTTCATAACAAGGAAAAATCTTTGTAAATTTATTTTTGATTCTTATTTAAGAATTGAGCATGAAAATGTTTTTATTATAAACATGATCATAAAATTTTGACGAACTGAGTATTGCATCGTTAATCTTGAAATTGTATATAGTTGCGCGCCTACATACAATTTGGAATGGACCATGCAAGGCTGATTAGTAGTCACCATAAAACTGATTAATAAACACTAAATTTCTTTGAAGATTGTGAAAGATTAAAATTTATGAGATCTACAAGAAGTGAAAAATAGGGACATAGTGTTAGGGACACCTACATATGTGCCTGTGGTATCTATTATTCTGAGTTGAATTTACTCATCTGTGGAAATTGTCTTATTTGGCAATTGACAATTCTTTCTTGTCTAATTCTCCCGTAGTAAGATTCTTAGGAAAAGTATCTGATTACTGAGTGTTGATACCCGACTGGATGTATTGACGTTCTTATCATTTCTTATGATTTGATTTCATTTGAATGACCTGGGTAACGATCCGAGGAGCTTTCGAGTGCGTACTCAAATTATGAAAACATGGGATATATTCATATATGTTAAATGTTTTCGTATGTATCTGATTTGAAATTCTCTCGCATAGATCATGCGTTGACCTTACTCTTTTAATAGTAGTTGTGTCTCCAGATATCCTTGAAATTGTGAAGGATTATGAGTTATTATTAGACTTTTGAGAAGTTCACATCTTATCGACGGCAATAAAACTGGAAAGTTGGTAATGCGAGTAGAATGGATTGATTGATTATGACATGACGACATTGTCTTAATTGATGGGAAATCGAATAGAATTCCCCTAAATGATAAGATGTTGATTATCAAAAGTGATCTAAATAATTCTTGATGGATGACCATATCCTGTATAAAGACTTAAAATTCTACCATGAATGGTTGTGAATTAATCATATACATTATAATCTAGAAGAACCTAATATGAATTTATTAAAAAGATGTTTCTGTTATCTGAAACTTTAGGAGGTATTTGTTAATAAACTACCTAGACTTTCGCCATTAAGGCAAGTTGAATTTGGTATTTGATTATACTCTCGGTGCTGCACTTGTGGCATGTGCACTGTACGTCAGCACCATCTGAATTTAAGGAATTACCGTACAACTGAGATAGTTGTCCGAGAAAGATTTTATTATACCAATCCTGTCATCATGAAGAGCTATGTTGTTATCATTCCTTATATTTATAGATTACTGTGACTGAGTAAATTGACAATCGAAAACGATATCCATAACTCGAAATGGAACATTTGTTCGACCATTTACAAGGTTCTAGTAATTTGATCCACGACATAGTTATCATCAACTTCGCATCTGCGAAAAAGATTATGTATTCCAATCACTACATCCGGTACTTATAATGAACATTATGAGCTCCACGAGATGTCGTTTGGATTGACTAATACACATGCAGTATTCATAAATTTGGTGAATCACGTGTGTAGGCTGTAATTTGATAAATTCATACTCGTGATCATTAAGGACCATTTGTTTATAAAAATAAGAATGAAGTTAATAATTATTTATAGATTGCCCTGAATTGGCCGAACAATAAAAAAAACTTGTATCTTAAATATTTAACATGTGATTAAAGACTACATCCTTTATATTAATTGGCCGTGTGAGTAATAGATAATGGAATCTACCTTGACTCTTCAAAAAGTAAGAGCCCTTTTAAAACTTTGGATTTTACCAAAAAGAAATGGAAATATGTTTTGACAAATGTTTTAACAAAGGATTTTTAAAGGGATTATTCCCTTATACACAAACCATTTAACTAAACTTCTGTTTAGGGGTAAATGTTTGTGTATACCTCAAGATAACCTAAGAGGGATTGAGGAAACCATTCAAACCATGACTTGAAATTTGAAACGACAATTTTTACTTTTCTACTAAGAAAACTTTGACCAAAGTGTAAACAAAGGTTTTTCGAATAATTACGAATCTTATTAAATATTTTTGATAAATCAACAAAAATCTAATTAAATAAATTCAAATTTATTTTGAACATTTTATATAATTGGTCGAACTAAGAAATTTAAACTTTTAACGTTTACGTTTCATAAAAATTAAATAATTATTGTTAATTTACATATAATAATTATCGACGCTTTAAACGCCAGATTAAGAAAAACAGATAAAAATGATAGATGAGACGAAACTGAAACTTAGAAAATATGAAGAAGGGTGAACGTAATTACTGACGCATAATATAGAAAGAATATCTGAGTGAATTGTGGACATGATAATTATATCATCGCGAGAAGTGAATATAGATACTGACGCTTTATGTAGAGAAGATAAAGAACCATTTAGGACATGTTCCTTAATAATGAAGGTGCAAAATAAATTGTTGAACAATTTAACATAAACGATGATTGTAAAAAGGATAATATAGATACTAAAAAGTGGTTCGCGGCTAATGTGAACCATTAAAATTGAGAAGCCGATAGCGTTAAATATTTTAAAAACCACTTGTGATTGTCTAAATATGGAAGATTTTGAGATGTAGTTAAATTGGAAATCTTGTAAGTATAAGTATTATATGTATGTCATTTTTGACTAAAAGTATCCTTGTCTGAAGAAGTTGTACTGATGGCAATTATGAAGGCAGACATCGCCTCATACATTAGTAAACGTCTAGCTATTGCAAAGGTCATCATCTGAATTTGATTCGATTTAGGTTATCGTCGATAGACTGACCAAATCTGCTAATATCATTCCCGTTAATGATAAATGCAAAAGAGTTATGTAAACATGGTGTACCTGTATCGAACATCTTTATCAAGATCCTCGCTTCGCATTGAATTTCTAGAGATTTGCTCAGAAATCATTGAGAACGAACCTTGATGAGAGTACTATGTACCACCCTAATCGAAGGGACGAGGTAAAGTAACGATACAAAGTAATATAAGTGTTGTTTTATGTTTGAATGATTGACCTTTGGAAATAGACCGTATAATTGTTTTCCTTTGGAGAGATTATCCTTGATAACTATCGTATTAGGATCGAGATCTAATCTTTTTAGGATCTAAATCTTAGAGCATCTGTAAGCAAGAGTTGAGATGGAGACATCCGACATACACCCATAGTGAGTTGGACATGGCTTTTAGGTTTAAGGTTTCCTATGATGGCGAACCTAACCTTGCAAAATACTCGACCCGCGAGACCTGAAATGATTGTTGAAATTAGGATCTGATTATTGACTGCCGGTAGTGGGCAAGAGGTTATGTGAATATGAAATGTAGATCTTGAAGTGCCAGATGGGTAGCGAAGTTATGCCGCAATTTTTAACCTTGGAAAAATGAATTCATGATCTGACAAATCATGGGATATAAGTCCCCGTTGTATGGGACCATTGAGATGATGTAAAAGTTGGGATTGAAAGGCATATAAGCTGGATCTACCCTAGGACTTCAAGAACTGCGGGAATTATGTTTGGTAAATCGAACTTGATGGAATATCTATCAAGTGAAAATCTGATTGTTCTTAGTAGAGCTTAGATCGGCGAAAAGTTGCATTCATCAGAAACCCGTGAACATCATGGATAGAGAAAGTAAGTCAACATTTAGCCTGATCTTATTCCCGTAGTTATGTTTGATAGAACTCGTGTATTGTAATGAATTGCACTTGTGAGAAAAGACCGAATGTGGAGGAAATACCCACATGGCTTTATCTCTATAAGAAGCGAACCGTAAGATGATCTTTGAGGACAAAGATCCTGTTTATGGGTAAATGCTGTGACAATCCGTCAATTTACGATTGATATTTTATTCTCAAATATTATTTGAAAATATTATCTTAATGTTACAATATGAACTCACTTATTTTTGGGAAGAAATTTGGATTTACGTCTTGAAGTAGCATCGACTACGTTTAAACAAGAGGATTCTACGTTACGTGCTTACGTTTACATACACCGTCTTTGGTGACGGTCCAACATTTCAGAAAATAAATTTATCCGTGAATATTATTTTGGAGTTTTAAATTTGTGTTAGTTCATAAACTCACAAATTTACGAGAAGAGATTAGGACTTACGATTTTATTTTAACGTCCTTTACTAAACCGGAAACCTTAGGATTACGTATTTACGTTTTCGAACTCCGTTTTTGATGAAACAATTTTTATTGGATTCGTTTTGTGACGTTGATTCATAATTTATAAAAACGTTTTTCGTAAAACGACCCGAGGGCACGCAAATCGAGGAAACTAGAATCGAGGAGTACCCGTAAATTAGTGGGATGGGACAAGTTTTACATTTGCCCACCCCACTATGTGTGTGGTGTCCAACTAGTGCCTCAACACCCTTAGGTGTCAAGCCTTGAACAAGTTACAACACTTGTCTATTTTGCTTACAAGTTAAGCACACCTTGAGACAAAACCAACAATCAATACCATTTACCACACACACACTCATGCAAACAACCTAATTTCCTCTCTACTCTCCCATTATTGTCGTCCATATCCACCCCAAAAACACCATCATTGATCAATTTAAACCACAAAATCATGTGTTATTTCTACATATGTTGAAGCCCTCTTGAAGCTCTCTTGAATGGTGGTGATTATAACATCCATGGAGGAGTTTTTATGATGTCTTAGGGCTGATTTTCCACAAGGTATATATGAAGAATGGTGGTCTTGAAGATGGTCTTGGCTATGCACAAGTTTCTCCATCCAAATCCATGTCAAACTCATAACCTACATCAACTTGGTGGTACAAAGATTGTCCTCCTCATCTTCTTGTTATTTTGATTATGTAAACATGTATTTTATTTCCTATTGTATATGTATATGATGATTATATGATGATAAAAATGTTATGTGGGGATTTGGTGTTGATAAACATGATTAAAAAGGTGAAAATCTATAAAGAACAAGGCTAAAATCTTACTTAAAAGTGATGGCTGTATAAAACAGTAAAGAAACAGGTCATGGACTGATAAAATGATGAAGTAGAATCCATTTACAGTAATCTATATGTCTTGTACACATGTGAGAGTTGGCCATGCAATGGAATCAAAATAATGAGTGAGATATGATCAAAACAAGTTAGGTGGTCTAATCTGAATAAGCAGTTTTGTAGGGACTGTTAAGGCATGATAAACTTAAAATGGGTAGTAGCTATACCTAAGTTAAATGTAGCACATAATATGAAGAACATATCACCCAAAAATGCGCTTCTATATCATTATAGAACTCTAGATATGGTAAAAATGGTGAACATGAAGATAAAAATCAGATTTTTGGAATTAATGTTTATTATTATTATATAAGCACTCACATTTTAATGTATAAAATGTAAAATAAAAACCCACTAACTTATAAAACTTATTTATATAAATATATAAAAGGTTAATTAAATGGATAAATTATATAAATGGTGGTGAAATAATATTTATAAGTAATAAAAACTATAAACTTGATTTTTACGACTTTTTCGGCTATCGCCGTAAAATTAACGTTTTTCGTCAAATAAAACTTAGACGACAAAACCCGTCTAATGTAAAGTTTATAAAAGTCATATACTGATATATATAAGTATCTAATACCAGTAAAAACCGATAAAACCCGAACTATAGGACATACGGACATTAACGAGCTAAGTAAACATATTGGACTAATAATTGGACTAAATAAGTTAAACACTTATAAAAAGAACTCATTGGGCTTAACCCATTTAGGCCCAACTTTTAAAGTGTAGATACAGGTAATATAAGTATAACATGGATTAAAACAAGTTAAAGAACTTATAATAAGTTTATTGGACTTAAAACACGAAAATAGGTGAAACTAGTAAACTAGTATAAAAGTTATCGACACATAACACTAAAATGAGTAAACGAGAATATGTGAACCCACTTGATCATCATATGTAAATAATCATCATATGTATACATAATTGTTATTTTTATAAATTCATTGGACAAACGTCTAAGACCGAGTATTATTTGTCTAGGTTTCTGTGATCGAAGCACGTACCGTACGTCCGAATTGCCGATAACCCGCCTTCCCACATCAACGTGAGTTCATAGCCTCACACTCTTTTAAATGTTTTATAAATGCTTTATAAACCCGCGAGGGAGATAACATGTTAGTTTTTATAAACTTAGGACACCATTTGTCCCGATTGTATGTTTATTGATTTTGGACCCGAATGATTGAATGACCCGATTGTATGACCCGATAAATGATTAAAGGACCCGATAGATGAAATAAAATGGATTATTAAAGTTAGGTTATGTCACTAAAAGTCCCATTAGCATGAATTGTGAACTACCAGGATTGGGTAGACGCTTATGCATTTAATAGTACTTTTTGGGGACGATCACCCCAGTTCGCGCCTTGACGATTGATCCCCGTCGTGCCACATTGATTGGTAAGCGAATTTATGTATGAGAAGATTTCCATAGCGTGACCTTTGTGACGACACGCTACTTTAAATGGGCAAAATTGGTATCGGGTTAGCTACCCGTTGTTGGTTTAGTAAGGTAACAATGTCATGCGGCTTATAATAATCCAAAATTTACAAAATACTAATAGACGCTCCGAATCACGAAGTATTGCCTGACTAGCAATACAGGGTCATACAATTGATATTATGTTTGTGTTTTGGTTTTCATAACCATATTCATATAACGGTTTTTATTTGATTTTATACAACGTCATAAGACGTATTGTACGATGTTTTTACGACATTGGCTCGTATAATGATTTTTAAGGCAAATGCCTATATTATGATTTTCGATAAGGATTTGTATAAAATGACTTTGGCTATTTTATGGCCTATTAAAATGATTTGTACAAAATGATTTTCAATAATAATTTTATACTGATATTATATTGATGGATTTTATTAAACTCTATGAATTCACTCGGCGTTATCGCTGACCTTTTATTTTAACATGTTTTATCTCAGGTACTTGAAGATAATTCTCGGGAAGACGACAAGAATTCATGGCCCGCACTTAAACAATATTTTCCATTCAAATATTTTGTAAAACTTTGTATGAAATGTAATGACTTGGGACCGATGTAACTTTGATATTTATGAATGGAAATGCTTTTATTATTAAACGACGCGATTTTTATGCGTTGTCTATGATGTGAGTAATGTGCTATCCCGTAACGCCAACGAGTCTTCCGCTGTATTGAGTTGTATAAATTTGGGGGTGTTACAGTTGCCCTGTTGTGGGATTTTCAGATTGAGTGGATACCATGATTGGGTTATAACTTAAAAGTACCTAATAGATAGAACTATCAGTCTTATGTTGAAGGGAGGCTGAGGAGGATATCAAGGAGTAGAAACCTAATCTGTACTAAAATATATTGTAATGAGTGGAGTAGCTATCCTTGCAGCTATCCTTGCTTAATGGCTAGACAGTGATTTTATAGTAAAACTTGCCAACAAAAATCATTCACATTTCTTTATACTTCCTGGAACTTCAATGGCATCATGACCTCCAAACCCATAATCCCTTGAGCCACTTCTTCTTTCAAAACCACCATCCATTACGCCACCAAACCCGCCATCCTTGAGTTCACCACGGCCATCAAATCTGTCATCCCTCGTGTCACCTCCAACTGTAACACAACAAGTGCCAAAGCCTCAATCTATTGAGTTTATACCACGGACTCCAAAACCACTATCCCTCATTTTATAACCTCCACCAGTATACTAAACGACCATAGATACCTCTAGAATAAAAAAGGCTCATTCCACCCCTATCTCGACCAAACCAGGCCCGCCACTTGGGTCAATCTCCCATCCCTCATTAGCGCATTACATTTATGGCATCACATTTATAAAATCTTATTTAGACAGTTTGTCAAACACTCGGTGTGCAAAAACCTAACTCATGAAAAAACAAAATTTTAGTACAAATAAACTATAGCAAACACATATATAATCTTTATATTTGATCTTAATAACGTAATTAACACAAATGAAATTAAAATATGTTAATTAACTTACTTCCAATAAATCATAAAGATATGATATCCATCTCCGTTCAGGACGCCGTCTATGATGATCTTCATCTCCGGAGATGATCTCCATGATCGTTCTGTCACCGGAGGTGATCTCCATCGCTGGATGAAAAAAGTTGGGTCGTGGTGGACAACGGTGGTTCATATGGAGGTTGTGGTGGATATGGTGGATGTAGGAAAGAAATACGCATACAGGGAAAGGATAACAAGGAAAACTGTTATGAAAGTTTCAGAAATATAAGATTTACCCATAAAGATTTAAAATTACATTTCGAACCCCTATAGTTTTGGTGCGAAAAAAAGGAGGAGGAATTGTATTATTTTCTATGTTTTCTACCAAATAAATGTTTTCTAATGATCCCATCTCTCTCTATATATATATATATATATATATATATCCATTTTATAGTAAATTCCAACAAAATTTTTGGATATTCGAATATCTATAGTTATGAACAGCAGGCTAGTTTCAGTTTTTTTGTGCTTTTTACAAATAAAACATGCTAAGCGTACATATATTTGCAACATAATTTTATTTTTACATATTATATCATACCCCCTTATAAAGCATATTAACATGTTATTTTTAAATATATGAACTTTCAAGTTACAACATATTAAGCCATTTGTACAACATACAAAGCCATTTTTAAAATACTTAAAACATGAAATTATAACATATATTGCATTAAACTCCATCATTAAAAATACCCATCACTCTATTTTACAAATAAAATAAAACATGGTACAAATATTAATACTTGAAAATTTCAAGTTACAATACATAATGCTATTTGTACAAACAAATTAAGCATATATAATAAAAGTAGAAAGTTAAAACATGTAATTATACTATTAAAACAACATATCACATTAAATTATATAATTAAAACACCTCCTCACCTTATTTTACAACTAAAACAACACATACTACAAGTATTAATACATAATTAAAAATCAATTAAAATATAAAAGCATAATTTAATAATCATATTAAAACTAATTAATACATAATAATTCATACATACTTAAAAACATCAGACGACGCAACATCTTTTATGCCAGACAAGGCCGGTGTACGGCTAATCAAATCAGCATCTAAAAGGTATGGTAGCTGGTTTTATGCGACTAAACTGTCACTTTAATGGTTCCAACTTCAACAGGGAGCAAAGTAAAACCACATATAGTCAAACTGACCAATATAAACATAGACCAAGTTATAAATTATTTAAACTTAGGAATGTGAATTCAATACTTATAATGTATTACAGTAAGTTCTCATATCAAACTGAAACATAATACAAAAAGGATCAAACAGATAATATGGGAACTTATAATAAATTTTTTATCTCCGATTCAATGTTCCAGCTTCTACTTCTGATCTCTTCAAACTCAAACCGCCACAGGCATATCGTCCTCCGTACTACGCCGACATAGAGGACAGGACGAGTAAGAGTCAAGCCACGTGTCAATGCATGTGAGATGAAACACATGTTGACACGCAGGTAGTACGCTTACCTCGTCACCGTCTTCGAATTCATCCAAACAGATGCAGCACTCGGTCAGCTCACTCTCACTTATTGGATATCTTAGGCTTTTTAGAACCCTTTGTTTAGATTGCCTTCTATTTAGTGGTTGTGTAGATTGTGTTTGGCGTGGGTGAGTTGTGTAATGAAACCACAGCATGAATATGATACCAAGCATGCATATGACTGTTGCTATGGTATATAATACCCAGTTGGTTCCGCTGGCGGGGTCTGCTGGCAGTGGTGGTGGAGATGGTGGTTGGGTGGTGGTGATGGTGGTTTGTGTGTGTAGTCATTGTTTATCTTATGGGTAACACTATAATTAGTAAACTTATTGAATGGTAATTGTGTTACCAGTAGGTAGTGTGTACAGATGAAATCGGCAAATAAGATGGAGCAAAATAAGTTTTTTGTTGGGATAATTTTTGAAATGACCCAACATCACTCATTATTTTTTTTATCCACCAAACCAAAATTTCTCTAAATACCATATGCGACTTATGCAACTTAATGAAATTTCTCAAATATTTTTTTCTTTTTTACTAAGTTGCATATGTCTCATAAGTCGCATGGGGCATTTAGAGAAATTCTTAATTGGTGAGTGCAAAAAAAGAAATGATGAGTGACCTTGAGGCATTTTAAGAATTAGCCCTTTTTTGGCACAATGTGTGTACACATGTATCTTATATAGTGTGTTTATCAAAGTGTGTAATTTGGTTATTAGGTAGTGTGTTTCTATAAGTGGAAATTATGTTACCCAATTAATATGTAACCTAAAATTATAAATTTAAACAATAAGTTACAAAAAGTAAAGTAGAGAAGAAAAATTTAAGTGGTGAGGATTAATGTATGAAATGTCAAATATTATGATAAAGAATATGAGGAAATTATTTACGCTTGTTCGTCTTGAGTTTCTGCTAATGCTTATTATTGCAATACATTTAAATAGAAACTATATATATGTGTGACTTGCTTGACATGCTATATCTTGAACAAGTTTATTTTTTTATAACTAAAATGGGATTATTTATAAGTTTCAAAGTGACAATATATATATATATATATATATATATATATATATATATATATATATATATATATATATATATATATATATATATATATATATATATATATATATATATATATATATATATATATATATATATATATACTAGACGAGTACCCGCGCATAGCGGCGGGAATTAAGTGGCGACAATAATTAACGAGACGATATATCGTATGCTATTTATAAATTGGATGGTACATTATTGAATTTGAATATATATGATGAAAACATCATATGATATTGGTTCAAGAGATAAATAAGAATGAAATACATTTCTTAAAATACAGTGACGTTTATTTTTAATTACTTTTTCAACTTTTGAGATCTCCCAACATCTATGAAACAATTTTCGAACTTACTAACGTTGGTTTGTCTTTTATTATATTTTTGCCCTTTCGTGATTGCGACTCGACCACATATGGATAAAAGTAGTAGCCGCATTAAACTAAGGCCAACCTTTTACTTAACACTTTGATCTCGAGAGGTTCTTCGGTATCTCCGGTTTTATGTTGGTTGGCAACCATCTTTAATTCCATTTTATTGGTAAAAAGACATTAAACCTATTTAGTTTCAAATATAGTTGTACACTATATCAGTTTGGATATGTAGACCCAACGTTTCAATTCCATTTTTTTTGGTAAAAAGACATTAAACCTTTTTAAACATTAAACGTTTTTAAACAATAAACCTTAACAACTCATGGCAAAAACTTAAAAAGACAACCGTCCGCTTAATATGTTGTGCGCTAAAGAATGTTTATGGAATTGAGAGTCGGAAGAGCGATCAGTTTGGATATGTAAACCCAACGTTTTAGGTGTGTTAGAAGTATGGTGTATGCCCACTTTATGGGTACTATGCCCATTCCTTCACACACATAGCCATAAGACTATGTAGAGTGGACACTAAATATTTAATGTTTTTTGCATTTCATCATTTCAGAACATTAAATCTACTGTTGCGGCATAATGAGCGGTTGAAATTAACAACATTATAAGATGTTACGTGCAGCAACTTTGTAAACACATAGCTTGATATGTGCACACTGACAAGTAAAACATGAAGAATGAAACGTGAACTTGCAGAGAAATTAGTTCCAAAGGCCAGTGCAAGATTAGTATAGAATACTTATTAAACAGATAATTTGTTTTTTCATAATAACATTATCATTTTATTTTTAATTTGGTACCAAACCAGGTTTTAGAAGTGTGTACAAACTTTCCACAAACTTGTGACCCATTTTAATATTGGGATGTCATTCAAATAATGAAGTACAACATGTGAGTTTATATAAGAAAACTATGCACCAACTACTATAATAGCTACAAACATATGTTATTCAAAAAATGGAGTACAAATTGTAACTGATTCTAATAAAATGAGATAACATATGAAAACAAGATACCTCAGTGATAAATTGTGCTACTTAAGTTAGCATGCAATAAGAATTTTAATCGAACATGTTTAGCTAGGAACATAAATTGTGCTACTTAAATAAGTTATAGAGGCTAAAGACAACAGATTTAATTGCTGTTATTATTCTCTTAAAGTTGTATTATGGAGGCTAAGAATATCAAACAATGCATGCAAGAGAATGAATTCGGGCTTCAACATGGCAATAAATACGATCGTGTGCATTCCCTGTTTTAGGAACAAGAACAAATGAAGAAAAAAACTCAAAACATACAAAATGTTTTATATAACGTAGAGAAGTATATTCATCAAATATATAAACAACAATTCGAGTAAGAAACTGAAAGCTTACCAACATCATACAATTACCTATTACCGAAGAGTGAAAGCTTAACTTGATCATTGTCAAAATTAAATATGCCCGTCTAACTCAATTAATCAATCAACACATTGTTAAAAAGGAAAAAAAAACGATTGATCAGTGAAAGATTTAACTTTTGAATTACATCGTATACATTAGATTGAGTCTACACAAAAGAGACATGATCACGGATTCTAAAGCTTTGCCAGCCAATAAAACTATTGACATCGATTGAGTTGTTATTGTAAAATTGAAACTGTTGGAATGATAAAAATTTCAAGGTAGAATCATCACCTTTACGACATAGAGGAGGGATACTGAAAATTTCCTTCACAACCAATAAAATCACCATAAAAATATTTAATTTATATGCTTTAAATTTCCTAAACAATAAAGACTACATAGACTGCTACACAAAACAGAATCAGGGTTTTTGAAGCAATATTGAAGTTAAAAGAAGATATATCATAGATTTGAAGCTTACATGAATTATTGGGTTGAATTAAGGTTCTAAATCTTTGTAAATTGACATGTGAAGCCTGCACAATGAAAATGAAATTAGTTCTGACATTGGCTTAAATAGGTGTTATTGTGTTTGAGAGATTACATTTGAGAGCAGTTACAATTAACCCTTGAAATATGGTGCTAAATTAAAAAGTAAACCATGGTTGAAAGGTTTCTATTTACATGCAACATTTCCCGAAATATGTATTTGATTACTTCAATCACTGGCGTTTTTTGTGAGTTTCCTTTTTTGGTTGGTTTTTCAAGTTTCAACAATTCAACATTTGGGATACACCCTTTATAGGGTATATAGATATATATATATATATATATATATATATATATATATATATATATATATATATATATATATATATATATATATATATATATATATATATATATATATATATATATATATATATATATATATATATATATATATATATATATATATATATATATATATATATATAGAGTTAGGATCTAATAAGAAGATTAACAAAAATGAGAAGGATGAGAAGAAACCACAACCACTCATTTCAGATGCACCTACAAAATCTCCTGCATCTCCCCTTAAAATTCTCACTCTTATTTAAAATGTGTGGTCCAGAGTTCTTCTTATTCTTCTTATTTTTATTTCTCTTCTTACTGGATCGCTACTATATATATATATATATATATATATATATATATATATATATATATATATATATATATATATATATATATATATATATATATATATATATATATATATATATATATATATATATATATATATATATATATATATATATATATATATATATATATATATATATATATATATATATATATATATATATATATATATATATATATATATATATATATATATATATATATATATATATATATATATATATATTGTAATTAACTCCAGCCAAATTTTCAGATATCCGAATATGTATAGTTATGAACATCAGGTCAGTTTCGGTTTTTTTTGCTTTTTACGCATAAAACATGATAATCGTACATATATTTTCAACGTAATTATATTTTTACATATTATATCATACTCCTATGTAAAGGATATTGACATGTTATTTTTAAAATATTTGAAATTTCAAGTTAAAACATACTAAGCCATTTATGCAACATACTAATCCATTTTTAGAATACTTAAACATGAAATTATAACATATATTGCATTAAACTATATCATTAAAAATACTCATCACTCTATTTTACAATTAATATAAAACATGGTACAAGTATTAATACTTGAAAATTTCAAGTTACAATACATAATGCTATTTGTACAAACAAATTAAGCTTATATACTAAAAGTAGAAAGTTAAAACATGTAATTATACTATTAAAACAACATATTGCATTAATTTATATAATTAAAACACCTCCTGACCTTATTTTACAACTAAAACAACACATACTACAAGTATTAATACATAATTAAAAATCAATTAAAATATAAAAGCATAATTTAATAATCATATTAAAACTAATTAATACATAATAATTCATACACACTTAAAAACATCAGGCGACGCAACATCTTTTATGCCAGATAAGGCCGGTGTATGGCTAATCAAATCAGCATCTAAAAGGTATGGTAGCTGGTTTTATGCGACTAAACTGTCACTTTAATGGTTCCAACTTCAATCGGAAGCAAAGTAAAACCACATATAGTCAAGCTGACCAATATAAACAAAGACCAAGTCATAAATTTTTTAAACTTACGAATGTGAATTCAATACTTATAATGTATTACAGTAAGTTCTCATATCAAACTGAAACATAATACAAAAAGGATCAAACAGATAATATGGGAACTTAAAATAAATTTTATATCTCTGAGTCAATGTTCCAGCTTTTACTCCCGATCTCTTCGAACTCAAACCGCCACAGGCATATCGTCCTCTGTACTACACCGACATAGAGGACATGACGAGTGAGATTCAAGCCACGTGTCAATGCATGTGAGATGAAACACATTTTGACATGCATGTAGTACGCTTACCTCGTCACCGTCTTCGAATTGGTCCAAACAGATGCAGCACTCAGTTAGCTCACTCTCACTTATTGGATATCTTAGGCTTTTTAGAACCTTTGGTTTAGATTGACTTCTATTTATTGGTGGTTGTGGAACTTGTGTTTAGCGTGTGTGATATGTGTAATGACACACGCTGCCTCGTCACCGTCTTTGAATTGGTCCAAACAGATGCAGCACTCAGTCAGCTCACTCTCACTTATTGGATATCTTAGGCTTTTTAGAACCCTTGGTTTAGATTGACTTCTATTTAGTGGTGGTTGTGGAACTTGTGTTTAGCGTGTGTGATATGTGTAATGACACCACACCACGAAAACGATACCAAGCATGCATATGACTGCTGCTATGGTATATAATACCCAGCTGGTTCCGCTGGCGGGGTCTGCTGGCAGTGGTGGTGGAGATGGTGGTTGGGTGATGGTGATGGTGGTTTGTGTGTGTAATCATTGTTTATCGTATGGGTAACACTATAATTAGTAAACCTATTAAATGGAAATTCTGTTACCACTAGGTAGTGTGTACATATGAAATTGGCTAATACGATGTAGCAAACTAATTTTTTTTATGGATAATATTTGAAATGCCCCAACATCACTCATTATTTTTTTTCATCCACCAAACAAAAATTTCTTTAAATTTCCTATGCGACTTATGCAACTTAATGAAATTTCTCAAATATTTTTTTTGTACTGGATCACATATGTCACATAAGTCGCATGGGCATTTAGAGAAATTTTGATTTGGTGAATGCAAAAAAAGAAATGATGAGTGAACTTGGGCATTTTAAGAATTATCCCTTTTTGGCACAATGTGTGTACGCATGTATCTTATGTAGTGTGTTTATTAAAGTGTGTAATTTGGTTATTAGGTAGTGTGTTTCTATACGTGGAATTCCTGTTACCCAATTAATATGTAACCTAAAATTATAAATTTAAACAATAAGTTACAAAAAGTAAAGTAGTGAAGAAAAATTTAAGTGGCAAGTATAATGTATGAAATGTCAAATATTATGATGAAGAATATGAGGAAATTATTTATGTTTGTTCGTCTTGAGTTTCTGCTAGACATCCATATGCTTATTATTGCAATACATTTAAATATAAACTATATATATGTGTGACTTGCTTGACATGCTATAACTTGAACAAGTTTTTTTTTATAACTAAAATGTGATTATTTATAAGTTTCAGAGTTACAATATATATATATATATATATATATATATATATATATATATATATATATATATATATATATATATATATATATATATATATATATATATATATATATATATATATATATATATATATATATATATATATATATATATATATATATATATATATATATATATATATATATATATATATATATATATATATATATATATATATATATATATCCATTTTATAGTCAATTCTAACACAATTTTTAGATGTCCGAATATGTATAGTTATGAACAGAGGTCAGGTTTTAGTTTTTTTGTACTTTTTACATATAAAACATGCTAATCGTACATATTTGCAACGTAATTTTATTTTTACATATTATATCATACTCCCTATAAAGCATATTGACATGTTGTTTTTAAAATTCTTGAAATTTCAAGTTACAACATATTAGGCCATTTGTACAACATACTAAGCCATTTTCAGAATACTTAAAATATAGAATTATAACATATATTGCATTAAACTCTATCATTAAAATACCATCACTCAATTTTAAATTTAAAATAAAACATGATACATGTATTAATACTTGAAAATTTCAAGTTATAATACATAATGTTATTTGTACAAGCAAAATAAGCATAAATACTAAAAGTAGAAAGTTAAAACATGTAATTATACTATTAAAACAACATATCACATTAAATTCTATAATTAAAACACTCTCTCACCTTATTTTACAATTAAAACAACATATATTACAAGTATTAATACATAATTAGAAATCAATTAAAACATAAAAGCATAATTTAATACTCATATTAAAACTAATTAATACATAATAATTAACACACACTTAAAAATAAAAATAATTAATACTAATTAATTAAGAGTTTTGCTAACCACCACCCACTAGGTGGTCTTTTACATTTCCGTAATTAAAATTATTTCCAATATGAACTCATCATTTCTCTAAATACATAATTTCAACATATATACAATTAAGGTAAGTTAGTTTTAATAAGGTATGCACTAATATCAAGTAAGTTCATATTTAAAAATGTTTTTAATTACGGAAAGGTAAAAACCACCCTATGGGTGGTGGTTAGCAAAACCCATTAATTAATATAACTAATACACCTCACTACTTAAAAATACAATTATATATACACATTATACATCAATTAATGATAGTGTACTTAATTGGATTTGCTCGTACTTACTTACTAGTTTATTTGTTGGATAAGATAATTAAGTAGTAATTCTTATGTTGTTTTGTAACAAGGATATAAACACCTCTTTTAAGTTAAGAGTGATGTGTATATCCTTGAAACAAAGCAACATAAGAAGTAGTACTATAATATCCTATCCAACAAATAAACTATTAAGTAATTTCTAAATTAGATTGTACTCACCTCATTACCATTACAAGGTTATGGTGGTGGTGAGTTGCTTTCTTCAAATAATTATGCACCCAATAAACTAGTATGTACCATCTAAATATGTATTCCATTATTTCTACTATCCCCAACTATCCCTACAAAGTAGGGCGTCGTATTCTCAACCATCCGACACTGACATGGATACTATTACCACCTAGTCTTCTTCTTCGCAACACCACCACACCAAACCGTCATAAATTCCAAATAACCACCAAAGAAGTCAATGATAATTATCTTCCGCTCAACTTCGGATCAAAAATGGATGATAATACCCTAAAACTTGCTGTTGTAGGATTTGGGAAGTTTGGTCAATTCCTGGCAAAGACGCTAGTTCGTCAGGGCCACAAAGTCGTAGTATATTGCCGCATTGATTACTACACTGCTGCTGCTGCGTCGAATTCTATTTAAATGTCGACGAACTCTATGAACAACAACCAGAGGTGATCCTGATGTGCACCTCAATCCTCTCTACTGAAAAAGTACTCACCTCATTGCCATTACCAAGGTTGACCATTTAATAGCACTCTCAATTAGAAGTCTAAAATGAACTCATTTTTTTTTTAAATAAATTTGATTCTAAAATTTCGTGTCATGTGAATATTGTATTTAATCTGAATATTTTGGTATTCTAAATTATATGTAACTTTTATCCAAAATTTCAGATACATGAATTGAAAAAAAATTATGTCAGGTAAATGTTACTTGTTAAGAAAATTTGGGTATTCGAATATAGAAAAAAATTTTCGAAAATTTGAATATCCTAAATTCAAGAGTAAAGCGCCATTTAATTTTAAATCCATATCGAAATATGTTTTTTTGGATAAAATATGATAAACATGTTGTTTTGAATAAGCAACTGATGGAGATAATGGATGGGTGGTTACATATTTCCCTGGAAGCAGCTAGTGGAATCCTTGGTGTCTGAATTCACGTATCGAGCAGTGGTGCCAGACTTCGCGTATGCAACCTTGTTTTGAGTTTTATGCATTATTTCCTTGACTGCACTTCTTGCAACCTTGGTGTCCAAGATTGTAGGTGAAGAGTTATCAACATGTCTATTTGTCTTCAGCTATGAAATTGTTTATTCAAATTAGTTGTAATGTGTAGGGTGCTCAAGGAATTCATATACTCCAGTATTTTTGGATGATAAGCTTGGGGAATTTGTAACTCCAGGTTTCTTTATATTTCTGAGGGTGTAAATACATTTATTATTTCTTTCCTGTAACAACTTGATGCTTTTTATTCTATTATGTAAAACTGGAAGTAACGCATGATCTTTAGCATTCTAAAGATGCATCTATTCTATTTTGTAAAACTAGAAGTAACGCATGATCTTTAGTATTCTAAACATGACCCAAGTTAACATGTAGAAGGAAAATAATTATGGCATTAAATGGACTTCTGCCCATTGGTTATAAGGACCTAAAATTTATATAATATAGATGACAACCAGTTTTCGAATACCCGAATATGTATAGTTATGAACACCAGGTTTTGTTTTTTTTGGATTTTTTACAAATAAAACATGATAATCCTATATATTTGCAATGTAATTTATTTTTACATATTATATTTATAGTAAATTGTTTATCTTCTCAATATATAGAAGATTCTATAATATATACAATTTCTCTTTAATCATTGCAAATATATATTTTTTTAAGAAAATTCGGAATTGAGTTGGTGCTAGAACAAGTTAACCGGTAACCCGATTACTCGACCGAGAATATACGACACTATATGCCAAGGTGATCCTCGATCCTCTAAAGTCGTTCTCTGTCTCCAATCTCTCTAAACACACTTTGATGTGAGTGAGCCACCGCATCCTCTACACGGATCTCTAGCAATCCTAAGTGAATCATGTAGGAGTGCGACCTACTGCTCAGCAGCCTGGCTCTATTCTAGAGTGTCTCAATATCATGCTATGTCGACTCGAACCTCTCGAGCGGGATGTCTGCAAGTTATCAAGGATTAGCTAGATTTTTCCATCGTGGCGAATAAGGCTTGTCACAAGTAACGGGATAGTACAATGAATGGGCTCACCGGTGATTGGATGAATCTAAGCTCCTGTGGAGCTCTCTCCAAACTCATAAGTACTAGGCTCGCCCTCATGGTCTCTCCATTAATTGCATAATTTATTATATGTGTCAGTTATTCTAACAAAACTAAAGACATCCATTTACAAAAATCTATTAAGGTATCATAGTGTAAATTAGGGCTTCACACTTGTAAAAGTCCCTTTAGACACATTTTATCAAAACTTGGTGTGCATTTTATGTAAGCATGTTTTTCTTGTATTTATTTCTTAACTTCGTTTCAACAAAACTAATCCATATAAAGGCATCATATATGAACAAACATTATGATTACCGAATCAGATTCGTAAAACAATACCTTAATTTACAACATACAACAATAGGTACAAATTAATCGATAACGTCACCACTGATCAAACACACATGTTCACTACAAAAACTAATAAAAATAATCTCATTTTAGAAAAGAAAATTTACAATAAAAATCAACGACGTCATCAATGGTATTAGACAATAAAATTTCAAATTTCGGATGAAATCAAATAATAACAAGAATTTATTACATCGGCAGTGATCATAACGCACATGCACAATAAAAATAACTATCGAGAATAAGAATACGAGAGTAGATGTGATTAGGTTTTGCAGCCAGCCTTTGAAATCAATGCGGCAAAATGTATGGTCTTGTTCTATTTAGCGAAGACTATAATTCAACAAAAACCAACAATGAGTACAATACTTGAAAGTGACCGAGCACAAATTTCAAAACCGCCAGATGCATATTCTCCGCCACAGACATATCCTCCACCGTCAAAATATGCGGACACAAAGGATACGATGAGTGAGAGTCAAACCACATGTAAGTACATGAGACATGAAACACATGTTGATGCTTAGGTAGTACCCTAACCTCATTTCCCTCTTCAAATTCGCCAAAACAGATACGACATTCGCTCACCTCACACTCAATTATTAAGTAACTAACTTTGGGTAGGGTTTTTAGAATCTTTTACTTTAGTGGTCGTGTATTGCGTGTCTGAACAGTGTTATTAAACCACACTAGTAATATGATACCAAGCACTTAATCCGAAATTTTTGATATTCGGATATATATAATTTTTTCTGAAATTTCAGATACCTGAATTAAAAAAAAATTATTTCACGTAAATTGCACTGCAAAAGCCACAAATTCATATTCCACTGTTGACCCACAATGGAACCTCAAGAAGCAAGTTTCTCAACCATTCAGCTTCTTTACCAGTAGCAGCTGCAAGAGCCACAAATTTAGAATTCATTGTTGAACTAATAATCACAGTTTGTTTCTTGGATGCCTAAGAAATTGCACTACCACGAAGTACGAATACAAAGCCACTGGTGGATGTATTATCCTTAGTATTGCTTATCCAACCCGCATCAGTGTATCCTTCCAACACCGAAGGATATCCAGTATAAGAAAGACTATAATCTATAGTTCCTTCCAAATATTTCAATACCCTCTGAATAGCTTGTTAGTGCTGGGTACTAGGATTACTAGTATACCTTCTCAGTTTACCTAGTGCAAAGGCTATGTCAGGCATTGTACTAGTCATGGCATACATCAAGCAACCAATCACCCTAAAAGACTCAAGTTGGGAGACAGCTTGACCATTATTAAGCATTAGTTTTTCACTTGTACCCATACTCACTAGAGTACAATAAAAGTGATTTGATTTCCTCGGGACCTTCTCAATATAATGAGACTAATAAATTGGTATACCATAACTTTCATGTTTGATCCTTATACCAAGGATAACATCAGCCTCTCCCGTGTCCTTCATGGAGAACTTTGATAACAAAAATTATTTTGTCATGTCAACCTGAATTTGGTCGGTACCAAAGATTAGCATGTCATCAACATATAGGAAAATAATGACTCCTTTACAAGATTCATCAAATTTGCTATATGTTAGCTTGGTTAATAAAATAACCATTAGATAAAATCACTTCATCAAACTTTTGACGCTATTGCTTAGGTGCCTACTTTAATCCATATAAGGAGTTAACTAGTTTACACGCCTTAGTTTTATTACCTAGCATGATGAAGCCCTCAGACTGGTTCATATAAACCTCCTCATCCAAGTCACCATTGTCTTCACATCATCTGATGAATAATCAGATTTTGAATTTGATGCCAGAGCAATCAACATTCTTATGTTACTAATATGTGCTACTAGAGCATAAGTAGGGGTGGAAACGAGTCGATACGAACTCGAGCTTCACAAGGCTCGAGCTCGGCTCGTTTCTTTTTTTAAAAGTTCGAGCTCCAGCTCGGCTTAGTACGAGTTTTGTTATTCGAGCTTGAGCTCGGCTCGTGCTATATTATATAAGCTCGAGATCGAGCTCGTTCAGGCTTGACTTGTTTTTATTTTTTAGATAAGATTAGGTTTGGCTCGAGCTCTTTTATCTATTTTGAGCTTGATAACGAGCTCGTGAATCATTTTAGTTTTTTTGCAAAGGAAAAAAAACACTCGGTGACTTAGAAATTCAAACAATATGTAATAGAAATAATGGATAAACCACATTAAAAACTACAAAACGAAACAAAGTGCATAATGAACTTTAAATTTGGTAATAATCCATACAAAATATAGCCTAAAATGGCATAACAAAACGATAGAGAAAAGTTATTTTGGAGCCTTGTTTTTTGGTGGAAACCAAGGGACAAATCCCCACCCTTCATTTAGCTTTGATGTAAGGGTGGGGATTAATCTAAGATTTAATTTGTCAAAACCTATTTTTATGTCTAAATAAAAAAAGAATTTTTTTTAATCGTTCATTTTACTTTCCTTTTTTCACACAGTGAAATGTGTTTTCACACAGTCGCCATCATCACACCACCGGCCACCTACGCATTTTCTTCAACTGACCACCACTGTCAGATCCATCCTGAAACCCTAACCACCACAATCACCTCCGCAGCAAACCCCTAAAAGTGATTGATTTTCTACTTGTTTTGTTCAAGATCTCTTGTTTGCTTCTCATCTACCAAATGCCTCTGCCACGTCATCAAACCACCACAACCGTCCGACCAGATGGATAATGGAGATGTTAATGATGAAGTGTTGTTGATTGATCTTTTGTATCAGAAGGAGGAGGTAACTGACATGGTGTTTAATTGAATGAGGGGTTTTGAGTGTTTTTCTTTCAGTTACGTTTATGAAGCACGTGAGTTGTTGAGAAAAGTTGGTGAGGTAGATGGATGTTCACCGGATGTAGTGTCGCTACATGTTACTGTGTAATATCATCAGTGATATTTTATCACCGGTGATATCTTTATTGTTTTATCACTAGTGAAGTATGACTAGTAATAACAAATGAAATATCACGTTACTATGTAATATCATCAGTGATAATTTATCACCGGTGATATTTTTATTGTTTTATCACTAGTGAAGTATCACTAGTAATAAACCAATGAAATATCACGTTACTGTGTAATATCATCGGTGATATTTTATCACCGATGATATTTTTATTGTTTTTTCACTAGTAATAAACCAATGAAATATCACGTTACTATATCACCGTTGATATTTTTATTGTTTTATCACAATAAACCAATAAAATATCACGTTACTGCGTAATATCACAGGTGATATTTTATTGTTTTATCACTAGTGAAGTATCACTATTAATAAACCAATGAAATATCACGTTACTATGTAATATCACCGGTGATATTTTATCCTCAGTGATATTTTTGTTGTTTTATCACTAGTAATAAACCAATGTATTGGGATGGAAGGCGGGGTTGGTATTTGGGATGAAAGTCGGGGTTGGTCTGAACTGCTGAGGGTGACCCATCTGCTGCTGCTATTGTGACCACCTACCTTCATCAGATTTCAAAGCACTTTCAACTTTAATTCTTGTTTTAGGCGTTTCATCAAACACCTTATCATCACCAATCAACCTTATGAATCGGTTCATTTTTAATCGATTTTTTTTCAGGGATCGGTTGATTTAATGGTTATTTCTTCCATTTGTGTGTTTATTTCGTGATTTGCAAGGTTAATTTGTGTAGATTTATGGATTTTTTTGTTAGAGTTTGTTGTAGAGAGGGTTTGATGTAGAGAGAGAGAGAATGTTTAAGATTTGTGTGTTTTGTTTTACAGACATGAAGGGGTAGGTGAGATTTATAACATATTTTTCGTTTTTGTCCCTCAGTCTTCTTTTTATAAATTGGCAATTTTAATCCCTCCATGTTTTTTATCATTTGATCTGGTCCCTCCCAAATGGATGGTCCAGATTGAGCCCTTGATTTCCACCAAAATACAAGATTCTTTAATAACCGGACTCCAAAACGATATTATAAATCATATGAAACATAATATCCACCACAAGTTCAAGAAAAGAAACAAAATAGAAATCAGATTTCTTCTTAGAAGGCTAAGATACAATAGTAGAACCCGGCCATGGAACTCTTAATGGGACATATGTCGCCGCATACCTTGTACGATGAAATATAAAACTCTTAGTGAGGTATACATGTGTTAGTTGTAATTCAAATAGAAACAATAAACTGAATTCCAAACTCAGTATCTCTGAATACCAGAAGGTCCATGAGTACGCATACCTGTAATTAGCTTCTTTTCACATCTGGAAGTAAAACCTCTGTGTGTATGTCTTCCTTCTACAAAAACAAAACATATCAGTTTTAAATTTTAAACAAATGGTTATCATATAATCACATCGTATATGGCCATAATAAAGTGTTAGTGTGTTACGGTTTAGTGATCAGTACCTTTACTTTCTTTTTAATTCCATAATTCTACCTAATCCAGTCTCCTCCGCAAAGCAACATTTCTACCATGCTAGACTTCAATGCAGATCGATATGGATCGATAACTCTTCCACCAGCACTAAATGTTGCCTCTGATGCAACTGTGGAAATTGGAATAGCGAGAACATCCCTTGCCATCCTTGACAAAAGTGGATACTTCAACTTATGAAATTTACACCACTCTAAACATTGAATTTCATCCCCGAGTGCCCTTCAAAGTAAACTTTCTTCCAAGTACAGTCTAAGTTCAGATTTATCACACTTCTCTACATCTAAACCTTGATGGCGGGAGGCTCGAGCAATCTTGACATAAATCGTTAACTTTTCTTATTTCTCAACTTAAAATAAATCTACATATATGTATTACGTTCAATAAAATTATATATAGTTAAAATATACTAATGTTCGTTTAGGCTCGCGAGCCTAATCGATCATTTTACATAAAGCTCGGGCTCGGGCTCGATAATTTAAAGATCCTAAAATTAGGCTCGAGCTCGGGCTCAGGCTCGTTTAAGCTTGTCTCATTTCGAGCTTTTAACGATCCGATCTCGAGGTTTTGACGAGCAGCTCAGCTCATTTCCACCCATAAGCATAAGTATCAAACTAGTTTATCCTTAATTTTTGTCTGAAGCTGTGAATGACTAACCTTGCCTTGAACTTTTTAATAGTTCTATATACCTTTATTTTCCTTTTGAAAATCCATTTTCAACCAAGTGGATTGCAACTTGGAGGTAGACCAACCAACACCCAAGTGTTGTTTCCCATGATGGAATCCACCTCATCATTGATGGCTTATTTCCAAAAAGCAACATCCTCGGACTTCACTAATTCATCAAATGTTTTGGTATCATCCTCAACTTTAAAGCAATAGGAGTATTGGTCAGAGACATCCCTTTACCTTCTATTAGGTATAATTAAAAATCAGGTCCAAAGTTCTTTGGAGTCCTATATCTTTTGCTTCTTTTAATATCATGCTCAAGTTGTTGAGCCATAACCTCCTCAGTGACCTTTTCAGGTTCCACTGAAACACCGATGTACTCATCTACAGTAGGAGTCCTGAGACTTGGTCTAGTTACTGATGAGAATTTAGTCTCATCAAAGTTAATATCCACTGATTCAGTGATTGTGTTTATAAAAATCAAAACATTAAGTTCAATAACATAGAACCTATAAGTCTTGGAATGTTCAACATATCCAATAAAAATGCACTCAAAACCTCTTTCACCCAAGGTTTTTAACCTTAGATTAGAGAGTCTTACAACTGCCCTACAGCCACAAACCTTGAGGTATTTCAAGTTTGGTTTTCTTTTAGACCAGAGTTCATAAGGAGTAATTATGTTCCTTTTGTTTGAAACCCTATTTAGTAAATAACAAGTTGTTACATAGCTTCATCCCAAAACCCTTGACTCAAACCTAAATAAGACAACATGGAATTAATCATTTCGTTAATTACTCTATTTTTCCTTTCAAATGTACCATTTTGGTGTGAGGTATATGGGGCAGTTGTTTCATGAATTATCTCAACATATTGAAAGTACAAAGTATTCATGCGCTCACTTCCCCTATAAGTCCTAAATCTTTTGATTTGGAATACTTGTTGTAATTCAACTTCTGTTTTAAATACTTTGAATTTATCAAATGTTTAGCCTTAGTATGTAACAGATAGACATAACAACACCTTAAAGCATCATGAATAAATGTTACCAAGTATTTCTTATTCCCTAATAAGGGAGTAGCATGCGAATCACAAAGGTCACTATACAAATCACAACGTGAATATTTTTCGTACATGTACTATATCGAGACATCTGAGAAAATATGTAACTATTTAATGCCTTATACTCAAAGAAAAAAATTACATGTCAGTTTTTTTTAAATTTAACCAGTTTAACCGATAGTTGGTCAAAATGCAACCATATTAACACCTAATGTAAAAGTTGAGATACTACGTAGATAATTTCTTTAGTACACGTATCATTGAATATTTAAAAAATTACGTTGCTATTTAATGCTTTAAACTCGAATGTCACATACTCACATGTAACATTATTTCCAAACGAATAAGAATTATACGTTGTACATGTCGTGAACCTTTTCTACTTTTGTTCTTGAAGTGTTAACGGAGCTAGGGGTGTTCTGTGAGTGTTCAAAACAATAATGAATTTTTTCGAGATAATATTAATTTTTAGAGAAACATTGATTTTTTTCGAATATATTTTAAATGCACCCGATGTATTAAAATGTGTTTCTCGTCTTTTTTAAGTTAGTATACTTAAAAAAATTCAACTGTACTATATTACGGTTAATAAAATATGTATCCGGTCATATTTGATCTTGACTTCGTCCAACAATCGTGCATGGCTCTATTATATATAGAAATGATAAGGATCACTTTAGTAATAATAAGACAATAATCAAATGGTGGCAAAACATAATTGTTAGGGTATGTTTATTGTAAATTTGTAATCCTTTTGCCTTTATATGCCGGGCCTTGAAGATTATTCAGATCAGTGAAGCGGCTCGACAAGGATCGGGTACTTGTTCTTCGACATCCGAACAAGTGTTGGCTGCACAGAGTCATCTTTCTCTACAGGTTTCCACCTGCAAATTCATTATCTCATATTGTCAGACTAGGTGATGTCGTGTTTTTATGTCGTGTTTTTATGTTATCGTGTTTTTATGTCGTGTTTTTATGTCGTGTTTCCACCTGCAAATTAATCCTCTCTTATTGTATATGCTTGTAGCGGTACGACCGTCATTAATGTCGTGTTTTTATGTTATCGTATACGGAATTCACTTACTTGTATCTGCAGACTAGGTGATGAATGAAGATAGATATTTCGAGCATGGCCAGGTTAATTCCCGGGCACATACGTGGTCCACTTCCAAACCCAAGGAAGCTGTAAGAGCGTAAAGGATCCTGTAACCAAAACCAGATATATTACTAAGCACGTAGCGAAAATATCTGGAAGATCATGCAAATGAGATGAACTCACATCGAATCGAGATGGATCAAATTTATGCGGATCAGCAAAAACTTGTGGATCATGGTGAATAGAGACTACATCCAAGTTCACCGACCAGCCTTTTTTTATACCGTGTCCTGAACAGTTTACAAAACACCTTATATCGTTTAGATGCTACGTATATCAAGTGTTTCTTACTGATCGATGTATGGAGGATGAGCTGAGGGGAGGTACCATTGATTTCAAAATCCTGTGCGGCTTTTCTAGAATACCAAGGTAAGATTGTTGCTCTTCGTAGAGTCTTGCTTACTACCTGATTGACCATCAAAGTATATAAAATCATTCGACACATATATAGTATAATTATATATGACCAAATGTGGATTAATTAGCATGATTACTTTCGCGGTATAAGGCATGTTATTGACTTCAGACCATGTGAGACTTGCTCCAGATTGCCTCTTACTCTGGATCTCCATATGCTCTTCCTGATTCAAATTTCGTATTAATACTAACAGTTTCTATAACATGTAAAAAATTTGTATCTGTGTAAAGTATGAATCCTACATACCCTGAGACTATCCAAAGCTGCTGGATTTTCTCCCAGGATTTTAACGAGCCATGTAAGTGCACCAGTTGTTGTGTCGTGACCTGCAATTAGCAGTGTCAATATGTTGTCCTTCATTTGTGCGTCAGTGAGTTTTTCATCATCATCTGATCCATGCTTCTTAATTAATGACCCTAAGAAATCCTGTTGTAAATCACTTCCAGTTCTTCGTCTTGCAATTATCGCGTCTAGCATCTCAAACATCCTATCACGTGCCTGCTTGTATATGCAATATGGCATCATCATCTATCATTAAAAAAAATAGAATACATATCTCTATGAGGTATGAGACTATAGTACTACCTTCATACCACGATAGAAGGCAGTCCCGGGATATTAAAGGGCAAGGATGCAAACGAAGAAGAAATGATTTTGAAATAGTCTCGAAATTTTTCCTGCTCTTCACCCCTAGGCTCCAAACTCATTATCATGTTTCCAATAACCTTGAGAGTGAACTGCACAATCACAGGGGTAAACTTATAATGATGTCACGAGATTAACATGGAGAGATTAATAAATTAGTTAGAAACCGTTGAAGCCTCTTCAAGAACAAGAACTTTTCTTCCGTCCCAGTCATCAAACATCTCGATAGCCAAATTGTTAATAAACTGGAAGTATTTCTTGAGGCCATCAATCGAAAGGGGTCAGCAATGAGGCGTCGGAGGCGCTTGTGGTCTTCTCCATTCTGCTGAAGCAAGCTATTGGGACCCAACACCTTCTGACCCGTATAAAACAAGTTCAAGCTAACCATCCCATCTTTTCCGGTTAAGAGTATCTTACTCGCTTCCCTACCCGTTGTAATGACCATATATCGTCCTAAAACGTAGCTCTTGAAGACTTTTCCATATCTACAAAATTGTAATCAAAATGTTATAGATAAATACAGTTTGGTGTGAATTGCATAAACTTAGTTAAGTGCGGTTTAGTTAAGTACCTTTTTTGCCTTTTGTTCATGAAACTGAAAATACCGGCAGGACTTAAAAATCCAGATATGAAGGAGAGCGACTCGCCTATGATCGGCCAACCAAGACTACCCGGGATCCTATCCATTTCTTTTGGGAAAGCTTTTGCGTGAAGAAAGGCTGCCATTGCTGCAACCGCAAGAACTAATCCAGCAATAATCACCACTCCCACCATGTTCAGCTCCATTTCCGCTACTCTTCAATTCGTAAGGTATAAGACTGCATTTCATATATAGCCTGCCATTCAATTCCTTATCATTTTGACGTTTACCCATTTTACAATGTTGGTCGCTTTCCAAGACTTACTCGGAATAAATAAATTCTTTTTAAGATATAGGTTGCATCGAAAACCAACTGCTTATTGCATAACATGCGAATCATTCGAGGATTTATTGTTTAGGCGGAATTTGTATTTAGTCTTGTATTTTGTGGTGGACTTATGGTAAAAGGAATGTCTCCCGGCTGCCTCCTGGGACGGCATATTGTCCTTATTCTTGTTTACAAACATAGGTCATTAGTCACTTATGTTAGTATCATGTACTTCCATTTCGATCTAGCCCCTCTCCTCTGATTGCTTGTAAGCTTGAATCGGATAAACTCGACATCCAAGACCCATAAGGCCGTAACTGATTTCTTGTTAGACCCATAAAGCCATAACTGATTGCTTGTAAGCTTGAATCAAAAAAATTTGACATCCAAGACCATGGGCGAGGAAAATCCTCTCCCTCTTCGTTGAGCTTGAGATTGTAAGAACAAGAGATAGCCAGATTACGTCCACCCCAAACCCTCGAACATCTCCCATTCTTACCATCTTCACGCTCCTTTCAAACAGACTTGAAAATGTCGAATAACTGTTCCCCACAAACACATACGCTCTTAAGCATTTGATAATCAATTGCATCCTGAATCAGATCTGGGTGCTTGTCGTAAATATCTGCCACACCTAATTTCTTCTTCTCAACTGGTTTCAAACCCTCCCTCCAACTATCCAAAATCCAAGGGTTCAGTTTCCACCCCAGCTGATGACTTAGATGAATTTGGAAACCCTGATGAGGACACTCACCTTTATGAAGATCTTTATGAAGACCCTAATAATGAACCAGTTGGCACATTCAACTTTGAAACTCTAGAGCATAATGAGGAGGGTGGTAGCAGTGACAACATAGAAATAGAAACACTATACCACGATGTCAATATCACCACATCATTACCGGAAGCGACTTGAACTTTGACTTCAGAAGATGCCCATACGACGCTCACTCCAGCAACTCTAATCCAAAGTAAGTCTACTTGTTGTTCTAACGATGTTATGCAATATCTTAATCCTGAAAGGGAAGGAGTTGAAGTAACAAATACCGATCCCTCAACGAATGAGAATATGGTGGACGTTCCTATCACTTCAACTACAACAAGTAACATTCCACCATTCATTCCCCCGGTATTCAGCATTGTAATCACATCAACTCCCATAGTCCAACTAACACCTCCTCCACCACCAATCATCAACACTGTCATGACAACCGATCCCCTGGTGGAACCCACAATCGAACAACTAGTATCAACCACCACCCCACAACCTGTATCATCCACACTCCCTCTAACACTAGTGGTTACACCTCCACCTCCTACAGAACAACCCATATCATCCACCTCCCAAACGATCATTTCAATACCTCCATCAACATCGGAACAACCTGTACCATCTACTTCCTATCTTACTATCAATGAAGAAGTTATTCAGAACCTTCAAAAGCAATTAGAGGATCACGCAAAACAGATTGAAAAGCTGAATGGAAGTGTCACTAAGCCTGATACAAAAGCATTCAGAGAGCAGAAACGTGACGAGTCTAAACTTTAGGAGATATACGACGGCGTCAAAGACCTTTAAAGATAGCATAAAGAGTTTCGTGAAGAAAAGGAAGAACGTGACAAATAAAATGTTGCCTTTATTGGGTCCATTAATGATACTATGACCAACATCATTCAACACGAAGTGAAGTCATATGTCGATCAGGCGCTACCAACTCTATTCAGCATAGGCTTATCAGATCTTTAATTGATGCAATTGTTGCAAACCCGACTAAACAATATCGGGTCTTATAAAACGAAGACAAAAAGAATACTTCTCTAATATCTCAACAAAGCTATCATTGAAGACACATCTGAAGATGAATCTGATGACTCTGAACAGCCCGAAAATGAGGATGAGGAAGTCAATGATGAAGATAAGGAAGTGAATGATGCGGAGGAAGAGGATGAAGAGGAGGAAAATACTGATACGAATAAGGAAGAGGATGAGGATGAAGAAGAGGAAGAGGACGAGGAAGAAGATGATGAGGATGAAGGGGAGGACGAGGATGAGGATGATGATGATGATTATGGTGACGATAATGGAATTGGAAACGGTGATAAGGACGAAAATACAGGTAAAAGTGGCAAAGAGTCAAATAAGGGTGAATATGATAAGGAAACTGAGAAAGGTAATGAGGAAGAAGAAGAAAGTGTTGATGGAACTAAAGAAAAGACTGTGGATGCAGAACAAACGGAGAGTGAAAACACGTTCATCTCCATAGACTCTCAGCATAAAGACACAGGTATGTCTACTGAACCGGTTTCTACTACCGTCTCTCTTTTATAACATGTAGAACCTATGCATAAAGACGAACCTCCAGTGCCTATGCATGAAGACGAACCCACAGTGTCTAAGCCTGAAGATGAAATTCTGGTGTCAGACGCACAACAATCCACACCTTTTGCAGATCAGCATCATTCTGACATGGAAGTCGTAGACCTAAATATACCAGACCCGACTTTTGTTGAATCTCTTATGATAGACGAGAGTGTAGAGGAGCAACTCTGGCTTACCAATGCAGCACCACAACATCCTTTCGCTACAGAAACAAAGACCGAGCTAACTCAATTCCTCAACAATCCAATCGACTTTTTGGCTTTCCTAAGGTATACTCACGGGAAACCCACCATGACACCAGATCTTCTCACAATGTCAGTCGCAGATGTGAATTTTTTTGACACAATGAAGATCAGAAATAATGAGGCTTGAATATCACATCAATGAGCTTGTGAAGGACATGAAAGCGACGACTTCCGGGATTCAGACTCCAGTATTACAGCCTCTCACACCCACAGTCATTGCCGATTCTACGACTATTCCAATGGAATATTTCGTCTGTCATGATCTCGGGTATCTAGAAAACGGCGCGAAATAAATACGCTACATCACTTACCATGGTCAAGGCAATAAATCTAGAGAATGTACCTTGGATTGAAGATAAAGTACCTGATGCTATATGACGAAGAAAGTTGCTCAAATTTTACGACCCCTTCGCGGCGCTTGGAATTTCTCATTGGAATTTAAAGAATAGATTAGCTTACAACCACTTCAATCGTGAAAAACCCGGTTCTCTTATCATCTCAGATCGTCGAATTAAAAGAATACAAGGAGCCACCACTATGACGGTATTCGGTTATGAGTACTTGAATCTAATCCAGATCAAACACGATGACGAGAAAAAATATAGAATCGATGAAAGTGACCTTCAGTATCTTCGCCTTGAAGAAACTGAAGATCTTCTTATGATGTTGGTTCAAGAAAAGGTCGCTCACTTACCTACTGACATCAACATTGCTTTGAGTTCCAACATCCACCAATTTACACGGAAGATCGTCATCAAAAGTCGAGTTGAAGATTTCCAACTTGGTGTGGAGACTTTCCAGTAGACTCTAAACTTGAAACGTCCCCACACAACTCCGCTTAGTAAATACAACAAGGACAAATTGCCTTACATTGGGACCATGAAACCGGAAGCAAGAATATTTTATCAGAACGAAACGGGAGTCATGCGGTTCATGGGATTTTCTGAACTACATAAATTCAATGATTGCACACTCAAACACGTTCTTGATGACCTGCTTGTTCTCAATGCCAATCAACGGCTTCCAGTAGTAACGTATACATGGACAGATCAATGCAAGAGAAGTGCTAGGTACGGGATTAAGAAGATCGAGGAAACACTACGGAAGCGACGGTTGATAAGAAGTTTGGAACGATTCGTAGGTTGCAGACCATATGGAGCTCACCGCAGGTTCACGGAACGATCTATTTAATATGGATCATCTTCTCTCAAGTCAACTCCATATGTATATTATTGTGAATATGTTAATTAGACTTTTGTGGCTTGCTGTAGTGTGAAAGTATGATAATCTTTTCAAGAATTTCTCACGAGATTCTAAATCTTTCAAAATATATCATACTCAAACACTACATCTAACCCTCATTGCTTTGAGGGGGAGCATTAAAATGTTCTATCGCCAGCATATGATTTCATTTTTAACCCACAGACCGGTTAATCCATTAATATCCAAAATATTAATGGTTAACATTTTGGATAAGGGGAGAAAATGGGATGAAGGAGACTTGTTAATATATTTGGCTAAGGATCAAAAAGTACTTAACGGATTTCCAGCTTAATATGTGTACTGCACATGTTAAGGGGGAGCGTTTTTGTTGACTAAAACACTAAGGTACAAAATCATTTGATATTTATATCACAAGTACCTTAGTGAATTTTTCTCAAAGGAATTTTCATGGTGACGTGTACTTACCCAAAACACTATTGATTCACGACGATTGTGGTGACAAAAGGGTGTTAGGCTTAGGTACAAGTCCAATGATTCTTCCAGAACCGGAGGAATCTTCCCAAGGAAAATTCCATACCTAGAAATAGTAGTACTTTGGAAAGATGGGGAATAGATTGTGAACGTAGCAGAATGCAGACCAAATACTTAAGTTAGCACTGGAACAATCACAACAAGGTGCTAGTTATGATGTATTGGTAAGTATTGAAGGGGTTGAAGAATGAAAAAGAATTGTAAAGACAAAGGGTGTAAAGAAAGAAGACATCCTTACAACTTAGGCAGAAATCGGGTCAACACATCTTGAAGACGTTAAAGTATCATGGACCCAGTGATGCGATGCACAACCCTTCCCAGCTAACTCAAATATCTCTCAAAATATATTTGTTTTAATGTCACGGAATTCAACACATTATCTGTCGGTTCATTCACTCCGAATGTATTGATATTTAAAAGGTGACAATCCTCTCCAGCCTCCGCTCAGCAAAACCAATGCACTATCGAGTCTAGAGCCATGAGATCATTAAAAGTCTCATTAGGACACTTGTCATTTATTCCTTGCTTCTTCACACTCTGTGAAAAGTAAGAAAGATTTTATGAGTCCTACGCAATAGTCTTGTATTATTACCAGAACATTTGACTGATACGAAAGTATTACAATTAAGATGGAAATCCTTCTTGAGTCAACATCAAACAAGCTCATGGTAGGTGACACGTGCGGTTCTTTAAGAACCAATCTTGTGATAACTGGAAAGAAACGATGGTTTGATTCTTGATTGAACTCAAACTTGTTCCAGGGCCTCTACGCATTATCCAAGTGATCTTGCCAGAACACTCAAAGTGACACTCTTTAGTGTTCACAGTGATGAGTGGAAATCCTTCCAGTGTCAACAATAAACAGCACCGCGGTAGGTGACAAGCAAGATTCTATCAGAATCGAGCTCGTAACAACTGGAAAGCAACGATGGTGAAAATCTTAATTGAAAATCACTTGTTCCAGGTTCATGAATTGACGACTTCAATCATGAGGATTTTTAATCCAAATGATTCACTCTTTTATGTTCGCAGTCAGCTTTGGACGGTCGAATAAAGAGAACGGGTTTACCCGCGAAATCTTGTCAATGAGATTTTTAATTAAATCTACCTGTCACAAGTATAATATTTTTAATATCGTCCAACGGTCTTCACCGACCGGAGGTAAAATGTTACCGAATGAAAATAAAATGTCAAAGCCATTTTATTCGTGTCTTATTATGTTGTTGCATTTGAAGACGGTGTCGTTGCAGTGTACCGGATGAAGTCGTCCTCACATGCTTATACCTTCTACATCAAATATTTCAGCAAATTCAAGAAAGTTTGACCTAAAAGTCTTCCGCTGTATCAACTCTGAAACTTTCAAGAATTCAATAAAGGATAGGTATGTAGGACATGAAGTCACGAAGAGGCGAACATCAAAAGAAGGAAATAAACTGGACGTGAAAGGCCAAAAAGAACATGATCAAGCCAAAGCCTAATGTTTATCAAACATATTCACAAAAAGAAAAGAAAAAGAAGAAAAGAGAAACGACTACGAGCTCAAGACGAAGACTTAGTATAGTATGCTAAGTTTAGAACTTTGTAATTTGGAGTGACCTCCCTAAGGGGGAGATTGTTGGAAATACGTTTTTAACGTATACTAGAAGTATCGGTCACTCCAACAATATCATTAAAAGTTGTAAGCTCGTAGTTAGAAAGATACTATATTTACTTAATCAATCTAGCCCATGGGCTTGTCCATGGGTTGGAAGGCCCAAGTCCACTAATTGATTGGGTATAAAATCCCTCTCCTTTGATGGAGAGGGTGTTGGTTGTTTCACATATTTTCTTAATAAACATAGTTTTATCTCTCTTTCTCTCTCTAGTTTCTCTCTCTAGAAAACATGAACCCTCTTGATAAATCATAGATTACCAAGATTCTACACCCTCGCAACAGAGCAGGACATGGAGGACTATGTTGCAAACTTTACAACTCTAGTTCCTCTCATGAGAGCGCAGATGAGAACAAATCCGACAAGAGACTTACGGATCAGCCTAGACTTTGATAAGGAACTTAAGGCCTTGGAAGGGACAAAATCCAGCAAAGAAACCAGAAAGGAGCAGAGGAAGTGTGAGACTGCTTTTATACATAGTCTCATCATCCAAATCGGGTTTAAAATGCATAAAATATCATTAAAACTGCCAAATATATGCTTGTGTTTGTTGCTTGTGTATTTTAGGTACGGATATTAAGGAAATGGCAAAAGATCACAAGAATCATTCAAAAACAAACACGGGAAACGAAGCCGCACAATGAACCGGGCCCAAATCTGGAATTTCCAAATATGACCTTGAAGTTTGAAGATTGTACAAGAATGGTCCCTGAAGAATTGAAGACTTGTCAATTTATACCCTTGCAAATCTCAGTTATTTCATTTGGGTCCCTAAATTATCAAGAAGTTACAAGAAAAGCCCTTGGAAAATGAAGAATGTGCATTAATGGTCCTTGTTTAAAGTATTGAGGAAAGGCTGTGCCAAAAGTGACAAGTACTCCAAAGTTGTTACTAAGGGATTTGAAGTTGTTAGCTATTTTTTACAAAATGAACAAAACAAGTAACTTGGGGGGCCAAAACTGCCAGACAACAAACTCTCTCCCTCCACTCACCTTCTCCCACGTGTCCCACTACTCCCTTACAACCAATCAGGAAGCCCCATCTCTCCACGTCACATCCCACCATCACTATTAAACTTATTAAACCGAGTTTAAATACTTTCCCTCCTTAAACATCCATTTAAAATAATCTTTCCCTTTTTCAGATTAAACTCCACCCTAATTACCCAAGAACCCTAACTAAACCCAGGCACAATTAGCTTGAAATCAAAGGGGTTTTGTTCCTTCTTTTCCAGATCATTAATTTGTGCCCTTGTCACCAAAACCCACATCCCTAATCCACCCCAGACACACCCATGTGACCCCCCAAGATTCCCTGTAAACGTCTTTTTCCCCCAAACCCAAGAAGAGACAAGATAAACATCCAGGATTTCACTCCTTGGACCCAAAGCAACATTTAACAACTAAGATTGAGTATCACAAGCTTCCAAACAGCTCGCCATCACATGGACGATTTGACCAAGAAGACTTCAAGGGCATATAGGGCATTTCAGCCATTAGGGTTTACACATTGTAATATTTTATTAGTTTTCTAGAATTATCATCTAGCTAGTATAAATATAAGTGGCCTATCACTTATATTTCTTGTTCCAGTTTTTTAGCTTTCACATTTTTAATTCCTTTTTAGTAAAATAAAAGTTTGGTATTCGTTGAGCAATATAATTCCTTTTTATGTTTATTAAAAGTTGTGTGTGTGTTGAAAGCTAATACTGAGTTCCAAAAATTGTTTGTGAAGTGTTTTTGAGTTTTTCAAAAGTAACTTCAAGGTTTCTGAAATTGGTGGATTTTTGGTAAAACGTGTTCAAAGATTTGATTTCCAGGTTTTTGTTAGTGATTGTTTAAGTGTGTTAAAAGAAGATTATTTGAGAAGTTTTTGAAAGGTTTTAAAAAGAGAAAGAAATAAACAGATTTGTGTTATTGTGATCTTCATTTTCTCTTAGCAGGTTTTTATTGATATTGTTTATCCAAGTATCAGCATAGGCCCGGTCCTATTTGGAAAAGGCAAAGCAGCCTTGGTGGGACCTGGATGTGGGTCCCACAAGGTAGTCCCTTGTGTTCTTAGTTTCAGTTTTTCAGTTTTATAGGAGATTGGTATGATTTTTGAGAAAAAGTGTTTAAGTGACTGTTATTGGTTGATTTATGCATAATAGATGTTTGAATGCATGTTAGAGGTGATATAGAGTAGAGTTGTGTCAGTTCTGATAGGATTACTTTGATAAATTTTTAGTTTCAAGTTTAAAGGAGTGTTTGGTTAGGAGTTTAATTGCTTGATTAGGAGATATAAAACCTGTTAAAATCTGTTATAATCACTCATTAGGTGGTCATAGGTTGTATGTTAGTTTAAATTTCAGTTTGGTAAAGATTAAAGCAAGTTTGTATGATAAAAAATGGTATCAACTAGCTAAAAACCAGTCAAACCTATTGAGTGCCTTTTCTTTACCTGTTTTGTGGAATTTGTGCCTCAATTCTTGCAAGTTGCTAGAAAATAGGATGCTTTAGGATTACTGATAGCTTTCATATCATTTTGTTGGGGTGTGTGCAAAATTTGAGCTCTTGAAATCCAGTTTTTTGCACTTTGCATCAGAAAAATCATTATAGACCTTTAAAGCTAGATCAGTAACATATTTTTTCCCTTGATTGTGCTTTTTGTGTGTAGGACTTGTTGTTTTTCTTGTTCACTTGACTCCCTACACTCAACTGAGTGTAGGGGTGCCCCTATTGTCCATCAAAAATCATCACAACTCCAATAACAAGCTCCTCTTGTTATTATTTCACAAGTGAAGAAAGTTTTTGCTTTGTGTTCTTAAAACTTATCTGAGCACGTTTTTGGTCCAATCTTGTTTTAATCTTGTTAAATTTGGTTTTGTATTTGTGTTTTTGAGATTAAGTAACTTAAGGAGTAGTTTTTAAAGTTTTAAAAAGAAAAAAAAGCAAAAAGGACGTGGCCAGGACTCGAACCTACGCCACTCCTTCCACACACAAACGTCTTAACCAGCGTGCCCTTGGGTCTTTTACTGATAAAGACTCAAATCAAATTGTATTTAAAGGGTTTCTGTTTTGGCTTTTCATATTTAAGTCGTAGCTTAATAAGCTTATTTAAGCTTATTGTATAAGCTTTTTGGTCAGTTTTCATTTTTCTCTTGTTTGTCACGTAGTTTAAGACTTTTCTGGCTAAAGTTTGAATTTTTCTCTTTCTTTATTTATTTTTTATCATTTTTTATTTACCCGTTTTTATTTAATTAGTTTAAAAATAGGAAAAAGCATTTTAAAAATCTAAAAAAATAGTTTTTAGGTTTTTATTTATATTTTTGAGGTTTACAGTTCAAAAAGTTTTCAAAAAGTCTTATTTTTTATTTTATAGGATTTTAGGGTTTTTAACCAGCTTTGAAATTTAATATAAAATTATTAAATAGGTTTTAGAAACTTTTAATTGCATTTCTGTCTTAGTTATAATATTTTAGATTTTTGGTAATTTTTTTAGAATTTTTTTATGAACTTTGAATTTTTTTGATTATTTTATTATTATTTTATTATTAAAAATTGAAAGTTTGTTTTTTATACTTTTTTCATTTTTCCTAGGTTGTAGACACTAAATTAGGAATTTTGTAACTTTCCAAATATTTTTAGGACTTTTCAATTATTTTCTAGAATTACTTTAAGTTTTAATTGATTTTAATAGTTTTTAAGTGTTTAAAAATAGTTTTCTTTGGTTTTAAAATTTAAAAAAATACTTTTTAGCTTAATTAGGTTATTTTTGAGGTTTACAAACTTTAAAATCTTGTTTAGGGCATTTTAATAATTAATTATGATTTTTAGGGCTTTAATTAGCATTAAAAAGTCATTATCTAATTAAGTAAAAGGTTTTAACAAGTTTGGATTTTTTGTAAACCCTTAGAATATTATTGTGGATTTTTAGTAATTTTTAGGTTAAAATTTTTTTTTTGCACTATTTACGGTTTTACGTGATCGCCTTTTTCGTCTTAGTTTAATCCGTCTTCGTAACCATCGCTTCTTTCTTATCTCATTTCTTTATTTTCTTCTCAAATAAAATCAAACATTAATCAATTCATTACACAACGCACTAGCCTCCTCGAGAACGAACCCCACATTGGGTCATAAGTGTTCACGTTTTCCTAAACGTACACTTAATACTTACCGCTTTTACCTCGTTTTCCTAAACGAGTGTGATTTTACAACTATCATTTTGGCGCCGCTGCCGGGGAGGCGTGTTGTGTTTTGATTGAACCATTGTTGTTTTTATACTAACCATAATTAGTATTTGTATTAGTAGCACTCTACTAATACGTATTATCGTTTTTCGGTTTTTGTGTGAATATTATTACTATATTGTATACGTAGAACAATAAATTCACAAGTACTCCAAATACGTGAGAAATCACAACCTTGACTTGGGAGGTCATTACCCAATCATTGTATTCGAATCTCAAACCAAAGAAAAAAGGAAAAAATAGATAAATACTTTCGAGAAGCTCCATTTTGAAAAATACAAACTATAAGGTGGTTATAAGGCGGTTGTATTTCACGACCTAAAGGAAAAAGGCTCTTAAGTGCTTCGTGCCGCCTCGTTTCCTCCGCTTGCTTGTGCGTATTTGATTTTGAAAGCTAATCGAGGGTTTTGCCGCCCAAAGTATTACTAAGTATCATATATATTTTCTTGGTTTCATTTGATTAAACCCTCTTGAACGATTTGGTGTTCCACCATCGTTCTAAATTCGTTGAAGGCGTTCACTTCACGTGATCGTTTTCATTCCTTGATGCTTCTTTAATCGAGAGATTTGATTAAGGATGATATTTGTAGATTTTTGTCTACTTAATACATTCACCAAGATCCAAAAAAGTTAATACAATCAAAAACCACAAAAAAATTGAAAAATAAAAAACACCAAAAAGAATCTTCTTTGCTCATCCCCTCGTTGTACGTGACATTTATGCTTACTCGCAATCAAGAAAAACGTGCACGTAAACGTCGAAACCGAAAGGAGGCAACACCTACTCCTAATTCTTCTAGTGAAGAGACTCCAAGTGAAGAACCTATTGTAGAACAAGAAGCTATCATGGCTAATCGTACTATGATGGAGTTGCTTCAAGCACCCACCGAGGGTTTTGGAGAAGCCATTGTGATTCCCGCCATCCTTGCGGAGAACTTCGAGATCAAGACGGGTTTAATGTCTATGCTTCAAGCAAACAAGTTTCGCGGACACGAAAAAGACAACCCACATTATCACATTAGGCAATTTAATCGTCTCACCGCGACAAGCAAGTTTAAGGATGTACCACACGATGCCATTAAGATGATGTTGTTTCCCTACTCGTTAGATGGACCCGCCAAGATATGGCTTGAGAAAGAACCGCCAAATTCGATTTTGACATGGGCCGATCTCGTGTCTAAATTTGTGAATCAATTTTTTCCACCATCTAAAACAACACATTTGAAAAACGAAATTTCACGCTTTACACAAAGATCTAATGAAAGTTTTTCAATGGCTTGGGAAAGGTTTAAAGAAATGTTACATGAATGTCCACACCATGATTTTTCCGAATTGCATCAAATTGACACTTTTTATAATGGGCTTAATGATCATGAACGAGATTACTTAAATGCCGCCGCGGGTGGTAATTTTTTGTGCAAAACAACCGAAGAGGCTTTGAAAATCATTGAAAATAGGTCAAAGGTTTATAGCCCTCGTAACACACCGAGTGTTGCCAATTTGGGCTCGTCATCGTCTCGTTCCATTAATGCCTTGCAAGATGAAGCAAATGAGTAGAATCGGTTTTTCGATAGGTTTTCGACTCTTATGTCTCATTGGAAAGCTCAAGAAGCTTCAAATTCCGCTTCGGTTAAAGCGGTTGCTAAGAGTTGTATTTTGTGTGGTGGAGCTCATGATTTTTCCGAGTGCATTACCGCGGATGGTAACACTTCGAATGCTTATCTAGCCACGGGAAATTATAACCAAAACTGCCAAGGTTCTCGCCAAAATAAAGCTCCACAAAATCAAAATGCTAATAACTATCGAAACAACAATCAAGGTGGTAATTATCAAGGCAATCAACGTAACTACAACAAGGGTAATTATCAAAGTGGAAATGGGCAAATTTCAAACCAAAACCAAAACCGTGATTTTCAAACTACGACTCAAGGTTTTCAAAATGCTCACACTATAAATTTGCAAGGAGAATTTTTGGATTATGCTAAAGCAAATGATGCTAAATTTGATAACATGCAACGTGAGATGATTAGCTTAAGATCCGAGTTAAAAACCGAGCTTAAAAACGAACTTGCTAATGAATTGAGAAATCATGCTAATAAAATGGAAGGAAATGTCCAACGTCTCCAAAAAAACCAACAAAAAATGGAGCAAGGGCAACATGAAATTAAGCAAGAGTTGTTAAAAGCGGATGCTAGGCAATCTAAGTTTGAAGACCGAATGGGAAAAATGTTTGAAGCTATCATGTGTAAGCCCTCTTCTTTGGTTGGTCTTCCTAGTGATACCATCGTGAACCAGAAAGGAGAATTGAAGGTTATTACTACTCGTAGTGGTAAAACTTTCAAAGAACCCATTTCTCGTCCAAGTACTTCTATGGAGAAGGAAAAAGAGAAAGAACCCGAGGTGGTGGTTGAAAAGGAGCAAATTCCAAGCCCACGAAGTACCGCTCAAACCACACCTACGGTTGAACCCATACCAATCATGGAACCCGAGATTCCAAGGCCGTTGCCTATGCCCCAACCCACACCACCCTTACATTACCCTTCAAGACGAGACAAGGAAAAGGCACAAGAACAAAATAACTATCAATTTGAACTTTTTATGAAAATGTTTCTTGACTTGCATTTCAATATAAGTTTTGCCGACTCCTTAGTCATGATGCCTCGATTTGCCGCGAACTTCAAAAGTATGTTGAATAACAAAGAGAAATTGCAAAAATCGTCTAGTTGTTCATCGGTTTTTCTTATCCGCATACCTCAAAAAGTCGGTGATCCTGGAATGTTTTTAATCCCATGTGCTATACAAGACATGGAAGAATGCTACGCCTTGGCCGATCTTGGTGCTAGTATTAATTTGATGCCTCTTGAGATTTTTAAATCCCTCAATCTTCCGAATCTCACTCCTTCAAGAATGTCAATCGAAATGGCCGATCATTCTACGATTCTAGCTTGTGGAGTTGCCGAGGACGTCTTTGTGAAAGTTGGAAAGTTCTACTATCCTGTAGACTTTATTGTTGTTGACATTCCCATCGATCCTAAAGTTCCGTTAATTTTAGGTCGATCTTTTTTGGATACCTCGAGAGCACTTATCGATGTGCATGCAAGGAAAATCACTCTTCGTTTCAATGAGGAAGAACTCGTCATTAATGCAACCCAAAACTTCACACTTTCTCATGTGTATTCTATCACGTCTTTGTACAATGTCAATCCCATCAAAAATATTTGCAAAAGAATTTCAAATAGAGTTTTAGGAGTTGTTGAGAAAAATGAAGTTCCGTCCCCTCCGCCGGTGGAAGTTAAGAGTGTTAAGCCTACGATTCCAATCTCGAGTGATTCTTCGGATGATGAATATGTTGATCCCGATGGGGGAGTTTTCTTTGTAGACAAACGTTTTGAAAACATACCACCACCTTTACCAAAATGGTTTCAAAATGTGAGAATTTTTAGTGTGACTAACATTGCTTTAGAAACACCAAATATTTTTGACATAATTAAATCGGGTTTTCATAAGGAGAGTTTAAAAGATGAAAAAGGAAAAGATTTTGAACTGAATTTGAAAGATTTTTCTACAATTCTAACTCCGTCATCACCACGTGTATTGAGTGCTACAAGCTCGTCTTCTCCTTTTGACGATGCTTTGTGTGGACTTAGTGTGGGGGAATCCCCTTATGTTCCCTTCCCTTTCTCCACCGAGGACGAGATATTTGATCCTGGAATTGCTTATAAAGGGAAATCTCGGTCTTCCACAGATGCAATAAATGGAAAATCTTTTCATTTGATTGGTGCGAGTCTACCTCGAGTAGCTCAATGTTTTCATGACTTACCCATTGTCCCACCCTTCTATTTCTTCTCATCTATTTTCTTGAAACTCTTTGAGTTTGTGTTGGCACACGATGAAGTGGCATTGATTTGTTTTTCCAATGAAAACGAGAACGCCATCTTCGATCCCGGTATTTTGCATCATCAAAGGACTTAGTCCTTAATACCGGTTGTTTTTGGGCCTTGTTTATCATGTAAGCCCCACCAAAAATTGACAATACCATGATATCCCTAAATGATCACATTTATGGGGATTCGAGTCGAGCTTTTGACTCGGTTATCAAAAACAAGGTGTCTCGTGGGGGAAACACATGCTTATCCATGTACATATTATTGCTTTCTAATTAGTTAATGTGAGGGGATTTGTGCCCTTCCAACCTTTGTTCCGTGGTTGTTTGTGCATTGTGGTTTTTAGATCATGATCTTCACGATTGGAGCCTCTCGTGTTTGTTTATGGAAGCACTCGATCGTTTGCTTTGAAGACATTTCTCAATATCCAAATGATATATCCTTTTGATGTTCTAACCTTAGGTTTTTAGCACACTTCATAAACGGCTATTAATTTATTGGTTACACCCTTTCCATGCTAGATTAGGCATTCGACTACCGTCTCTAGTATGGGGGTGTTTTGCACCCCTAGACTCAAAACATTAAGGACAATGTTTAACTCTAGTATGGGGGTGAATAGATACTTGCCTTGCCAAACCTTCACGCTTTCCAAAGTTTATCTTTTTGTTTATCGTTTTTATTGCAAAATAAGGCTAAAAATGGCCAAACTTTAAATTTTTTCTCATGTTTTATAAGTGTTTGAAGACACGAAGGTAGGTTTTCCGATGGCGAGAATAAGAGTAATTTTTGACTCGACCGTGGGTGTTGAGCACTTAGCTTTGATTCCTTAACTACACATTAGGCTAAGTCTCTTAAATGAGGACGAGAAATGATAGAGTTAATTATAAGTTACTATGCTAAACGTAGAGTACTCGTGTTCTTTCAAAAACTCATGTGTTCTCGTTGTTTGCTTATTCTCCCTTCACATGTAAATATTTTTTGCTTAATAAATATTGACTTAGCGGTTTAGTTAAGATTGTTGGGTTTCTAGTCTTTTCTAGTAGCTTCCGTGTAATTAAATTGGGAAGACATTAAGGTATCGCCAGCGTCACGGTTTTGAAGTATTGGCACCCGAATAATCGAAAGCTTCACCCAATAATAAGATTTCAAGTGCTCACCTAAATCTAGCAAACAATTTGAAGCCCCACAAGGCCGAAAAATCTATGCAAAAATTGAAAGTGAATCAAGCCTTAATCTTCGAAGCTTTAAAGATCCAAAATTCTCTTTAGCGTGAGGATATACGTCTTTGGCTAATAAAACCACCGATGAGGCGGATAATAAAAGGCAAGGCAAGACCGAAGTCATAATAAAAGCTTCATGGCAAAGTTGAATAAAAGATGGAGGTAAACCAAAGATATTAAGGCCCTTCCGTTAGGGGGCGTATAAAAGTCTTGGTAATAAGTCTCATGTTCAAAACCGTTATAAAACCGTGTTTATCGATTCTTCTTGTCAACTTAATTTTTTAACATCGTTGTCTATTAGGAGGGGTTATTGATTTGATGGTCTTAGTTACACCGTTAGGACTCTATTTTTAGACCTAAATCTCTATTATCGCATAAGTCAAACAATGTATCCTCGTGAAACATTTAAGACAAAATAAAATAAGAGATACAACTTAGGAATAATGGGAGGATAAGTACCTGATTAGGGCATATGAGTAGTGTTAGCATTACTAACTTATAATGACAATGATCTCGTTGCACGCTTGGCATGGAATTAGGGTGAAAATCGAGGACGATGAAATTATTTCTAAACGAAGCATTCACGTGTTCTTATTCTATGAACCTAAACGTCCCATTTTGCGATGAAAATCATACATTATGTCTAAAACGCAAGTAGTAGTAATAGTAGTAGTGTAGCTAGTTTATCATTCCAATGAAGAGAATAAAATTAATTTTGGAGATGTTATGATACTTTATTCTTGCATTGCGTGAGGGCACGGCAATGGTTTAGTATGGGGGAGTGATGAGACTGCTTTTATACATAGTCTCATCGTCCAAATCGGGCTTAAAATGCATAAAATATCATTAAAACTGCCAAATATATGCTTGTGTTTGTTGCTTGTGTATTTTAGGTACGGATATTGAGGAAATGGCAAAAGATCACAAGAATCATTCAAAAACGAACACGAGAAACGAAGCCGCACAATGAACCGGGCCCAAATCTGGAATTTCCAAATATGACCTTGAAGTTTGAAGATTGTACAAGAATGGTCCCTGAAGAATTGAAGACATGTCAATTTATACCCTTGCAAATCTCAATTATTGCATTTGGGTCCCTAAATTATCAAGAAGTTACAAGAAAAGCCCTTGGAAAATGAAGAATGTGCATTAATGGTCCTTGTTTAAAGTATTGAGGAAAGGCTGTGCCAAAAGTGACAAGTACTCCAAAGTTGTTACTAAGGGATTTGAAGTTGTTAGCTATTTTTTACAAAAGGAACAAAACAAGTAACTTGGGGGCCAAAACTGCCAGACAACCAAACTCTCTCCCTCCACTCACCTTCTCCCACGTGTCCCACTACTCCCTTACAACCAATCAGGAAGCCCCATCTCTCCACGTCACATCCCACCATCACTATTAAACTTATTAAACCGAGTTTAAATACTTTCCCTCATTAAACATCCATTTAAAATAATCTTTCCCTTTTTCAGATTAAACTCCACCCTAATTACCCAAGAACCCTAACTAAACCAAGGCACAATTAACTTGAAATCAAAGGGGTTTTGTTCCTTCTTTTCCAGATCATTAATTTGTGCCCTTGTCACCAAAACCCACATCCCTAATCCACCCCAGACACACCCATGTGACCCCCAAAGATTCCCTGCAAATGTCTTTTTCCCCCAAACCCAAGAAGAGACAAGATAAACGTCCAGGATTTCACTGCTTGGACCCAAAGCAACATTTAACAGCTAAGATTGAGTATCACAAGCTTCCAAACAACTGGCCATCACATGGATGATTTGACCAAGAAGACTTCAAGGGCATATAGGGCATTTCAACCATTAGGGTTTACACATTGTAATATTTTATTAGTTTTCTAGAATTATCATCTAGCTAGTATAAATATAAGTGGCCTGTCACTTATATTTCTTGTTCCAGTTTTTTAGCTTTCACATTTGTAATTCCTTTTTAGTAAAATAAAAGTTTGGTATTTGTTGAGCAATATAATTCTTTTTATGTTTATTAAAAGTTGTGTGTGTGTTGAAAGCTAATACTGAGTTCCAAAAATTGTTTGTGAAGTGTTTTTTAGTTTTTCAAAAGTAACTTCAAGGTTTCTGAAATTGGTGGATTTTTGGTAAAACGTGTTCAAAGATTGGATTTCCAGGTTTTTCTTAGTGATTGTTTAAGTGTGTTAAAAGAAGATTATTTGAGAAGTTTTTGAAAGGTTTTAAAAAGAGAAAGAAATAAACAGATTTGTGTTATTGTGATCTTCAATTTCTTTTAGCAGGTTTTTATTGATATTGTTTATCCAAGGATCAGCATAGGCCCGGGCCTATTTGGAAAAGGCAAAGCAGCCTTGGTGGGACCTGGATGTGGGTCCCACAAGGTAGTCCCTTGTGTTCTTAGTTTCAGTTTTGTAGGAGATTGGTATGATTTTTGAGAAAAAGTGTTTAAGTGACTGTTATTGGTTGATTTATGCATAATAGATGTTTGAATGCATGTTAGAGGTGATATAGAGTAGAGTTGTGTCAGTTCTGATAGGATTACTTTGATAAATTTTTAGTTTCAGGTTTAAAGGAGTGTTTGGTTAGGAGTTTAATTGCTTGATTAGGAGATATAAAACCTGTTAAAATCTGATATAATCACTCATTAGGTGGTCATAGGTTGTATGTTAGTTTAAATTTCAGTTTGGTAAAGATTAAAGCAAGTTTGTATGATAAAAAATGGTATCAACTAGCTAAAAACCAGTCAAACCTATTGAGTGCCTTTTCTTTACCTGTTTTGTGGAATTTGTGCCTCAATTCTTGCAAGTTGCTAGAACATAGGATGCTTTAGGATTACTGATAGCTTTCATATCATTTTGTTGGGGTGTGTGCAAAATTTGAGCTCTTGAAATCCAGTTTTTTGCACTTTGCATCAGAAAAATCATCACAGACCTTTAAAGCTAGATCAGTAACATATTTTTGCCCTTGATTGTGCTTTTTGTGTGTAGGACTTGTTTTTCTTGTTCACTTGACTCCCTACACTCAACTAAGTGTAGGGGTGCCCCTATTGTCCATCAAAAATCATCACAACTCCAATAACAAGCTCCTCTTGTTATTATTCACAAGTGAAGAAAGTTTTTTCTTTGTGTTCTTAAAACTTATCTGAGCACGTTTTTGGTCCAATCTTGTTTTAATCTTGTTAAATTGGGTTTTGTATTTGTGTTTTTGAGATTAATTAACTTAAGGAGTAGTTTTTAAAGTTTTAAAAAGAAAGAAAAAAAAGCAAAAAGGACGTGGCCAGGACTCGAACCTGCGCCACTCCTCCCACACACAAACGTCTTCACCAGCGTGCCCTTGGGTCTTTTACTCATAGAGACTCAAATCAAATTGTATTTAAAGGGTTTGTGTTTTGGCTTTTCATATTTAAGCCGTAGCTTAATAAGCTTATTGTATAAGCTTTTTGGCCAGTTTTCATTTTTCTCTTATTTGTCACGTAGTTTAAGACTTTTCTGGCTAAAGTTTGAATTTTTCTCTTTCTTTATTTATTTTTTTATCATTTTTTATTTACCCGTTTTTATTTATATTTTTGAGGTTTACAGTTCAAAAAGTTTTCAAAAAGTCTTATTTTTGATTTTGTAGTATTTTAGGGTTTTTAACCAACTTTGAAATTTAATATAAAATTATTAAATAGGTTTTAGAAACTTTTAATTGCATTTCTGTCTTAGTTATAATATTTTATATTTTTGGTAATTTCTTAGAATTTTTTTATGAACTTTGAATTTTTTTGATTATTTTATTATTATTTTATTATTAAAAATTGAAAGTTTTTTTTTTCTACTTTTTTCATTTTTCCTATATTGTAGATACTAAATTAGGAATTTTGTAACTTTCCAAATATTTTTAGGACTTTTCAATTATTTTCTAGAATTAATTTAAGTTTTAATTGATTTTAATAGTTTTTAAGTGTTTAAAAATAGTTTTCTTTGGTTTTAAAATTTAAAAAAATACTTTTTAGCTTAATTAGGTTATTTTTGAGGTTTACAAACTTTAAAATCTTGTTTAGGGCTTTTTAATAATTAATTGTGATTTTTAGGGCTTTAATTAGCATTAAAAAGTCATTATCTAATTATTTAAAAGGTTTTAACAAGTTTGGATTTTCTGTAATCCCTTAGAGTATTATTGTGGATTTTTAGTAATTTTCAGGAATTTTTAGGTTAAAATTTTAATTTTTGCACTATTTACGGTTTTACGTGATCGCCTTTTTCGTCTTAGTTTAATCCGTCTTCGTAACCATCACTTCTTTCTTATTTCTATTTTCTTTTCTTCTCAAATAAAATCAAACATTAATCAATTCATTACACAACGCACTAGCCTCCTCGAGAACGAACCCCACATTGGGTCATAAGTGTTTACGTTTTCCTAAACGTACACTTAATACTTACCGCTTTTACCTCGTTTTCCTAAACGAGTGTGATTTTACAACTATCAGGAAGCAGCGAAAAGAAAAGAAAGTTGAGGTCTTCGCGGCGGCGTCTCCTTCTGACGCACCTCTCATTGAGGCCGCATCTACCTTAGACGATTTTGAGGACACAAAGGAGGAAGACACCTTCACATCACCGGTCAATAACCAACGCACAAGCGTGAAAGATAGGTTGGGGTCCAACCCATTGGCTCGTCAAAGCGCCCTAAAAAGGTTAGGCCCTTTGGAAAGAAATTCATCCCCGGATTTGCAGATGTAGGGAAAAACATGAGTATTGAGAAGACACGCAGAAGGAGTTCCTCAAGGGATAACTCTTCAGACTCTAGTTACAGTGATCACCATCCCCACCGTAAAAGTATTGCTCCCTCATCTACCGAGGACTCTAATTCTTCTGATTACAGCAGGAGGCGATGCTAGGCGTCTAAAAAACCAAGGGTGCGCAGCGAAGAAGAATGGACCCTCCCGTGGCGCCGCGAAAAAAAAAGTGCGTTTTCAAAACGCATAACCACTTTCAAAGATAGTAAGAAGAGACGCATGCCGTCCAATGTCAAAACCTATGATGGAACAACAGATCTAGATGAAAACCTAAAGGTGTTCGAATCTAAAGACGGAATAGAAAAATGTCAGAAGCAGTGTGGTGCCACATGTTCAACTCAACGCTTATTGGGAATGCCCGAACGTGGTTCAACCGCTTACCGTGGAGGAGCATTGTGGGATTCGAAGAACTAAGGAGAGCATTCAGAAGAAACTATCTTCAACAAAATAAGTGTGGCAAAAGTCCTGTCTCACTTGCAAGGGTGAAACACGGGCATGGTGAAAGTCTTGAAGACTTCATGGAGCGTTTCAAATCTGAATGCAACCAGATAAAAGATTGCCCTGAAATCCTTAAAATTTCAGGATTCCTGGCAGGCATCACTAACCCAAATCTAATAAGGAAGTTGAATGATAGAACCCCGGAAACCTTTGATGGGGTAATGAAGAGGGTTCGAGTCTTCATTCAGGGTGAAACCGTAGCCGCGGATAGAAGGCATATGACATCAAACTACAAATACTAGGATCGTCCTAAAAAGCAGTCGCACGGGCAAAACATCAGCCGCACTTTGGATTTCCAAGGAGCATCAAAAGCAGGGTGCAGTAACAATAACAATAACAATAAGTTAACCCCACTACAGAAAACCTCCAGGGATATATTCTTGTCCGAAGGCGCGAGCATTCCAAAGCCTAGCCCGATGATGGGCCTGGTGGACAAACGGGACAATACAAAGCACTGTGAATACCATGATGATAAAGGCCACGCCACTGACGAGTGCATCCAACTAAAAAGGCACATTGAAAGCTTGGTCAAAGCAGAAAAATTGAACCACCTGATAAGAGACTGGAGGAAGGGCGCGTATGCAAAGAAAAGCGAAGCAAAAAAGAAGGATAAGCCTATAACAATCTACATGGTACAAAAGGAGAAGTCTCTCATACAGGGGAAAACAACCGAGGAATTTACACGCGACAAGGAGATATAATTCCTCATTCTTTCAGACATGGATTATAGGGTCGGATCGTTAACCATCGATATAACCCTCGAAGCCATGTTGTCGAAGGCATGTGCGTTGATGGGGGATCAGCAGCGAATATAATAAACGAGCATTGCTTCGCGCCACTACTGTGGGGAATAAAGAATGACTTAAATGGCACCACACAAATTCTTACAGGGTTTAATGGTGATAAAACTTGAGCGCTGGGACACCTCTACACGCAGGTAACCATTGGGGGCACAGGTCACTCTACAACTATATGGATGGACTTTATGATTGTATGGTCCCATCATCGTACAGTGGTATTATAGGACAACCAGCGCTAAAAACACTGCACGCGGTACCCTCTACAGTGCATGAAATGTTCAAATTTCCAGTGCAAGATGTGGTGGTCACCGTTCACAACATAGACACGCTTGAAGGGGGTAGCAGCACTCCCAGTCACAGCATGAAAAGGAAAGATATAGAGAAGGGGAACATAGCATCGAATCCAACTCAAGGAGGATGAAGAGAAGGTGCATCACAGAGGATTCCCAGGCAGGAAGCATATCAATGCAAAAGAGCTCGAAAGAAGATCTTCCATGGGTCTTATTTTCGACGAGCTTCTCAGGGAAAGGAGGGCCAAAGGTGACATAAAAATCACCTATGCGCTGCTATTTGACTTCCCAACCACGGGTTTGGAGGCAGACTATGAGTCCCTACTGGCGGGCCTGCGATTAGCACTCAAGATGGACATAAGGAAGATATTGGCCTACGTATACAACCCTCTATTGGCAAATAGGGTTGCAGGGTCATGCGAGTCACGAGAACATACGCATACCCACTACACGCAGAAGCTAAGGGCTTTAACCAGGCAGTTTGTAGAGTGTGTTGTACGAAACATCTCTGAGGAAGAAAGCGAAATCTCAGCTGACACGGATCACCTCTCAACTGTGGACATGAATAAACTGCCCAAAGACATTCTAGTTGATTTTACCCAACATAAAAGTATAAGCGCGAATCCTGAGTCACCCACATGGATGAATCCTATTAGGAAGTTCCTAGCACACAATACACTGTCGAGCAGTAGAAAGAAAGCCAAGCAAATTTAGATGATGGCGAGGCACTTTGAAATCATTAATGGGGCACTATATAAGCAATCAAGTAACGGGCAAATGCTGCAATGTCTAGCGTCAGAGCAGGCACGAGTAGCGGTGGAGAAGGCGCATATGAAGGCATGCTCGCGCGGTCCGATATTTATGGTTCATGAGATCATTCGCTCATGCTACTTTTGGCCATCCATTCACAAGGATGTTCACAAGAGGGTAGCGCGATGTCTCAAATGTCAATCAGACTCATGTCATGGGAAAAATCCTAACATAAACACTTGGAGGCCCTAAAAAATAAGTACAAGGAGAGAAGGAATATTCTCAAAGATAGGGCATACCTTCGGTTTCCTAACCAAGACAATACATAGCATGGCGCGAGGGGTAGCAGCAATGCTCCCGACATAGGGAGACAGTAAGCAGAATAGCAAAAGGGCAATCGCACTCCTAGATAGACAGGTTACCCGCACTCGGCGGCAGAAAAACATACTAATGGAAGAACAACGCACGCAGTAGCGCAGGCAAGTAGAGGAAGGATCTCTGAAGGCTGGGATGTAGGCAGATAAATACGCGCAGTTGATGCCTGGTCCTGCTAGGAGTGACTCAGATGATAACCAGAGTTTCGGGCGACATTCTCCGTAAGATATCGCACCACCGATGGACCTCCGGGCGATGTTGTTCCTCGAAGGTCGCACCGCCAGCATGGATCCTACCTTTTTTGGCTGTAGACAACCCTCAATAAAGATCCATGTATTTTTTCTCTTTTCAAACATTTGTAGGATTTCTACTTTCATGTTGTTTTGTTTGATCAATTACGAAAATATGAAAAAAAACTGACTTTCCTAGCTAGTTCCGCAGCACGTTCGTTTCCTTTTACCTTTTATGCATAAGAGTATTCTTTCTTTTTCGGAAAATAAATTTGGGCCTACAATGTACATGTACGATAAAACTTTTCCAAGTGAAATAAGAGGAGTAAGTTTACCCTACTAATTAAACTTGTCACGTAAGAGGGATGCACCCCCAGTGGCGTCGGTTCAGGTATCC